>OZ017786.1:588638-638638 GCA_963969325.1 Lycopodina hypogea | reverse complement strand
AGAATTTCCCACCCTACCTTCCCTCCCATTTAACAGCTCGTGGATTTTCCATGAGTTAAGTATGGGACAATTGGTAAGTGGAGACTTCTTGGTAGAAACATAAGCTAACTTCACTACACATACAGCTTAAAAAAAACAATAGCATGAGTTTTTAGCTGAGAATAATCAATGATTAGGCCTTTCTCACCGCTATTACAAAAACATGGATTGGCCCAGTCTATAGGTCATACAGCCATACAATTCCAATAGAGAGACAAAGAGATGAGAGATTGCATTCTACTGTCATGAGGAAGAACTCAAAGCTGGTCATTGTGAATGCAGCTAAAAAGCACCAGAAGTGAGTTACAGGTGAAAGTCTGACACTGCCTTGCATTTACTTATTTAATTTGACATTTTGAAAACCTCATTTAATCGAATATATGCAGTATTGCTGCACTGCTTCGAAATATGCCGACGATGTAGCAGTATGCCATGATGCACACACACATCATAAAAATGACATTTCTCTAGCTGCCATCACACAGTCATTCGCACCTGACACAGTCAGGGTGCCTTTGCACTAAGCAGGAACTATGAGCCAATGCAAACAAACTCTAGGAACTGGGCTAGGAGTTCACAGGAGGACTGACCAAGACTCTCAGCTTATGGGTGTGGGCACCCGAAGTCCCACCTGAACCCTTAGCTGATTGACAAGCCATGGCCAGTGAATTTGCATCCCAGAAAATTCCAGGTCCCCATCACAGCTGGGTGGACCAGTGTGGGAAGAAGATGTTGAAAGACAGGAAAATTTCCTGTCAGGGCTGGAGTTTGAACTCACAACCCTGGGGTTGTTGATCCAAGAACTCCCGCACACACTCACACACTCTCATACACACACTGTAGAATGATATTGTGGGACTACAATGCTATAAGCACATAATGTAATTTCCACCTTAAACCAGTGCCTTTGTGATGTGTGTGTCGACTTCCTAAAGTGCTGAACTATGAATTAGACATTCTTACAGAGAGCACATACCTTACTAAGTCGGCAACATAGCCACGCTTGAGGGGGGTTTGTCTGGGGGTGTGGCAAGACGTCATGGCATTAAGCACAGACCACAGCACAATGTCTATGGAAGAACAAAGCAACAATTGGTAACAGAAACACTACAGGAGGATATGAATGGGCATGGTCATTGTGGGTGGGCGTGGTCATTGTGGGTGGGCGTGGCATAGTGGGTAACTATCCATATGACACTATACTATCGTAGGTTCAAAAGATATTGGGGGAAATGTGTGAGTGCAGTGACATGAGGTGTTTGTAAACAACTCAACAACCCCATTAAAAAAACACCACTCGCTCGCACGCACGCACGCACGCACGCACGCACGCAGGCAGGCAGGCAGGCAGGCAGGCAGGCAGGCAGGCAGGCAGGCAGGCAGGCAGGCAGGCAGGCAGGCAGGCAGGCAGGCAGGCAGGCAGGCAGGCAGGCAGGCAGGCAGGCAGGCAGGCAGGCAGGCAGGCAGGCAGGCAGGCAGGCAGGCAGGCAGGCAGGCAGGCAGGCAGGCAGGCAGGCAGGCAGGCAGGCAGGCAGGCAGGCAGGCAGGCAGGCAGGCAGGCAGGCAGGCAGGCAGGCAGGCAGGCAGGCAGGCAGGCAGGCAGGCAGGCAGGCAGGCAGGCAGGCAGGCAGGCAGGCAGGCAGGCAGGCAGGCAGGCAGGCAGGCAGGCAGGCAGGCAGGCAGGCAGGCAGGCAGGCAGGCAGGCAGGCAGGCAGGCAGGCAGGCAGGCAGGCAGGCAGGCAGGCAGGCAGGCAGGCAGGCAGGCAGGCAGGCAGGCAGGCAGGCAGGCAGGCAGGCAGGCAGGCAGGCAGGCAGGCAGGCAGGCAGGCAGGCAGGCAGGCAGGCAGGCAGGCAGGCAGGCAGGCAGGCAGGCAGGCAGGCAGGCAGGCAGGCAGGCAGGCAGGCAGGCAGGCAGGCAGGCAGGCAGGCAGGCAGGCAGGCAGGCAGGCAGGCAGGCAGGCAGGCACACACACACACACACACACACACACACACACACACACACACACACACACACACACACACACACACACACACACACACACACACACACACACACACACACACACACACAAACACACACAATAGATTTCATAAGGAATATAGAAATGATAGTTCAGTTAAGGAACTATTTCACCTCTACAAAACAGTCCCCGGTATTACTGTCTCCAGAACAAGGAAGGTCTGAATGCAACCTCACCATTGTCACAACTAATTATCACAACCACCACTTTATACCCCCCCCCCCCCCCCCACTTCTACACATGCAACTAAGGTCATGTGATATACATGAACCATACTCCAACACATGTAACTAAAGTTATGTGATGTATATGCTACCATACTACAAGGTCATGTGACATCCACTCCCATCAATAAAGTCCATCCCAACAAGCCATTGCATGTTGGTTGGTGTTGAGCCTCTTGTTGTAATTAGGCACAATCTTCATGCCAGATGTAAAGGTAAAACATATGAAGGTATCCATGGAGATCAAACCAAATTGCAGGCATAATATCGTCCAGAGGATTTTCATTAATGAGCTACCACAATCTAATACTAATGTGATAAATGTCCATCTGTCTGATCGCTATCTCCATGGAAACAGCTTGAGCTACAGTCACCAAGTCAGCATGGCAATAGCCAATGGTTATACACAGGTTATAGGATATATAACATAATAGCCCAGCAAGCAATTTCGCTAGTAAGCACCAATACAGCCAAGCAAACAAGGAATATCCACTGGCTGCACCAAGAAGGGTCATCACAGCTGTGCCAGCAGCCTACTCCCACCCAGCACAGATGAATGCTATAAACCACATTACAGAGTTTGAAGCCTTTGACCTGTGCAGCAACCACAGTGAAAAAAGCACCTGAGTATGATCCCCTGAGTATGATCCCCTGAGTATGATCCCCTGAGTATGATCCCCTGAGTATGATCCCCTGAGTATGATCCCCTGAGTATGATCCCCAGAGTATGCTCCCCAGAGTATGATTCTGAGCGTGCTCTGTGAAAGAGTTATAGATCATGCTGCATGATGTACTATTCTTGTCTTGTTCCCAGAGTCGGTTGCACTTACAAAATGGCACCTATCCCTTTTTAGTCTTGAGCACAGAAGGAACAGTCACCATTAACTAACTCTCACCGATAGTTCTCTGGCACACTTCCAGCTACACACCCTACGCGGGCAGCCACTAAAACAGTCATCTCCCCCACATCATTCAAGAATTCAGCCACAACAACACTGAGCCCTACCATATTCTCTTTCCCTTATCTGGTCTTCCCATTGGCTCATTTAGTAGACCAACCATCATCAGACAATGCACAAACATGGGAATCCCCTTCTACATCAGCTCAAGGGCGACACCAACGAGACATCATATACCTCCTCCAAGTTCTCATGTCATGCCGTAAATGCCAATGGTCATTAATCAAAGACCGCAACCAGTGCTGACTCATGTGCCTGATCTGCAAGGTGGCTTCCCACCACACCCTACGCCACGTCAGCAAACTTGCTTTGATGAAATTCACACACACACGAAGCTCTGGGACAGCCTTTCTCTATGGAAGCAATTAATTCTTGAGTAAGGGAATACTGACCACCTGTTCTAGCTAAACTAGTAGGTCGTCCAAGCAAATTGCTCCTAGCTTATAGACTGCTATCATGGCCTCTGGCAGTATTGATGGTTTAAAAACAGCAGAACAACATGGTTCATGTTAGCAGTAACAGCTGCACGTGTATGATGATCACAGGTGATGTGGGAGGGTGATAAATGTGGGAGAAAGATAGGGAATGAGACAGTGGAAGGCTAAACAGTCTGGGAAGGACACCAGAGAAGAACTACCAGATATCAAATGGAAGTTTCACATCTAAATACACACTGGCACTTTTGGATACACTCACACAACATGCATTAAGGGGTGGAGTCGACCACTCCCATAGCAGCTACATACACAGCACACTCCCAGTGTTAACAATTGTGTAGTGGGTCTACCAAACTACAGAATTTAAGCCACATACAACCCTCCATTTCCATTAGAATTATAAGTGACAGCATCAATACAGGCACCAGTTTTCTTACCGTTCAGGGCCTCTGAAGAACATTCACACTCATCCTCTCCAACTATTTGAAGGTGTTTTTTAAGCTTTTCCCCCCTGCCGTACTGTCCCAATGGTACTAAGTTCATCTTCTCCAACTCCCTCCGCAATTTTAGTGCCTCGTCACACCCAGGAGAAAGTTACTGCAAAGCTGGTAGTAACACCAACAAATTCACCCCAGGCCGTGTAGTGGCCCCACACTTAGTAGGTTCACTTCTTCAAGACACCAGCTGCGGTTAATGGGCGTGGTCCCGTTAGACCTTTATCCCTGAAAAATAATGTTTTTTTTATTTGCTTGCTTTAATACTAACTTTTTAATTACTTTGCTAATTTCTTTATTGACTTTTTTTTTATTGTTTATATTAATATTTACTTAAATATTTATTTTCATTTGTATGTATTTGCTTTAAAAAATTTTATTAAATTTTGTATTGTTTATATTAATATTTATTTAATTATTTATTTAAATTTGAACTTATTTTGGTATATATATATAGATAATCTTTTTTTTGTCATTTTATTTATTTATCATTATTTTTTTGTTGAAATTTTCTTTTCACAGTACTTGCATTTTTACTCAGATATATCCACCATAGTGAGAGAACAAGCTGGTTTCTCTAATGCACTTCAAATTAAGGGAGGTAAAACTAAAGCAACAACTACAACAAAAAAAAAGGTGATTTCATTGGCACACTTTCAGTAAATCCTGGTCTCAATTGCTACCTAGAATCAATTTTGATCCATGACCTCTCCAGTGGTTTGGTAAATTGCAAACCTAATTTGCTAAAGTAGATAGGAAACATTCATTTCTTGCACAAAAAAAAATTTTTTTCTCATCCCTCATAGATCAAGTTGGTAATGTGCAGTTCCTTTAATAACTGTAGTTCCTTCATTTTCACTACCCAATCCACTCTGGGATATTGTCTGAACTTTAATGAATGATGGCCATATAGTTTAACAACAACTGGATAAGAGATGGATAAAGGATAAACACTCTTGGTGCAGTTTTTGCTGAGTTAATCATGCACCACACCATTTCTCTTCTGAGGTCAATTGTTCATTCCTGCCTGTGGTCCTGTATGTAAATCTGCCTACAACAGCCTAGCCCATTCCTGCCTGTGGCCCTGTGTGTAAATCTGCCTTCAATAGTCTAAAAATACAATAGTAGTCAATAATTCTATATACTAACTGTAAATAATAATTATGGAAACACCAATACTAATTCAGCAGGTAATACAGGAGATCTTAGGAATGAGGCCTGAGTTGTTACTACATAGCTAGTTATTACAAACCAACTTAATATCCACCAACATTTACAATATAAGAATATATTTTGTTATTATCTCAACCTAAGGGAGTATGGGACAGAAGAAGGCCCCCTCCACTACTCAAAAGTGACTGAAGGAGCTAGGAAACAAATACCACACGCCTATTGAAGAGCCAGGACAATTTATGAGAAAATTATGGAAAGTTATTCAAAATATTTTACATGGTTACCATACAAATTTATGATTTTATCATTATATGTACAAAGTGTTTCTATTGAAATTTAAGTTCCAGGGATATTTTGTTCAGGAACTACTGTAAAGCTCAAGTAATTGTGTCAACGCCTTTGGGTTGTCACACCAAACAACTATCTCAGCCTTGGTGAGTGAGAGTATGATTCAGGGGATGATATTTCATGCATAGACTTGATTTTTCTTTTTTAAAAATTGTTTAAATAGCTAGTATTGTATTGATCTCACCAGGTCAAAAACTGGAGACTGTGTAGAGATATTAAATTAAAACCACAACCATATTAGCTAGCTACAATGATGTTAACTTTTATGGCAACAAGGTTGATAGATCATTTTTCCTTCAGATAGAATTTTTCTATTGAAAACTCTCCCACACATCCTTGCTGCCACCATGACAGTCTCCTTCTATACTGGAGACATTTAATTTTCTATAGCAGATAGATAACTAGAAGCCATCCAAAGCAGTCTCCCACCCTTCTCAAGTGCTAACACCAAATTTTATCCTAATTGGCCCAACTCGTTCTCTCAATCCTAGTGGTAATATTAGAGAGTGGACAGACAGACACTGAACGTACATACACACACAAGGTGAAAACAAAACATGCAGCTTGTAAAGGAAGTAAAAAGCCTACCACAACTGCTGTCCCCAATCAGTCACCCAGCCAAATACTGAGCAAGCTTAACCATGCTGAATTTTCGCTATGTAATTGTAATTGAAATTAAAAAGTGTCGGACAGAAATTGAAATTCTGACAGACACAAAGACAAGGTGAAAATGAAACAAGCAATTAGCACCTGGCTTGTAATAAATTTTATAAATTGTAGGATGCAGATATCAACACTAATTCCATCACATCTTTGAAATGCTCCAACACGACTGCGGTTGCTATACCGAGGATATAGTGTATTATGCATTATGATTGACACATGATGCAATGGAACCTTTAAGCATTGATAAGGTCACACACTAACACACATGCAGGCACACACGCACATACACACTCGCACGCACACACACACACACACACACACACACACACACACACACACACACACACACACACACACACACACACACACACACACACACACACACACACACACACACACACACACACACACACACACACACACACACACACACACACACACACACACACACACACACACACACACACACACACACACACACACACACACACACACTTTCTAATGCATCTCAGTTTTATTTCATAATGATTTTAACTTGATAGCTGGAAACCATTCTTTGATACTCTGAGAATACATTTCACATAGCTAGATGTAATGGATTAGAGTAAGAAAAATATGGGGAGATGGAAAGTATTTTGAACTTATAAAAATGAGGTACACTGAATTTCTTATGTGATCTTTGAATATTTTATGCACATTTTTATAGTTTATACTTCGCTTGTGCAGGTAATTTCTTCGGGCACATGAAGAATGTAAAGTTGAAGACAGGAAATTTTCCACCTGTTCGTCCAGATTCTGCATGCCCAGACCACAGTCTCTGAGGTACACCATTTTTGAATTAATCTCTATTTTATCAAAGTATGACCTAAGTGCTGAATTTCCAGGAATAGTTTTCAATAGACAAGTTACTGCAAGGGAGAGTATAAGGGATGTGTAATAATTCCAGGATGTGATATTACAATTGCAATTATAATTTTTATTTGGTTGAAAAATACTCTTTACAAAAAACCAATGTCAGTGTCATATTGGTATTGGCTCATTATTAGGTTCTCTTTCTCCTGCTGAAGCTCATTTTCAATGAAGTGGGACAGGATTTGAGGTATGTGCAACAGGGCCTTTCCATGGTGACATTGTGAATCTGATGTGATTCACTCACCTGAACCTTTTGAGTGAGAGCCAGCATTGTAGCTAATTATCTGAAGTAGGCTGGGACGATACCTGCGAGAATGTGCAGCTGGTTCACCAGTGTGGCTCAGAGGCAACCAGACACAATCAGCAGTGCTCTGTTGAGCTTGGCATAGTGTTTGTTTGTTTGTTTTTACGTGCATTAAAGTTTTGTTTCAATTGAGTGCCACAGTGAACAGTTGACATAGAAAATAAGCAGTTGCACATCACACAATGGAAGGTACATACCAAAGGAAAGGATCGTGGTTGGGCTAATAACCAAGGGAGCTACGACACTAGACTAGAGTGTGGTACTTGGCAGTTGAGAAAACTACCCACCCAAACCACACCCATTTGGGAAATCACACCCTTTACATACTCCCAGTTAAAAGGGGGGGAAATTATAAACTTCTGGAGCTGTTCCAGCTTCTTTGTAAAATCAAGCCACCTTAATTTGACACTCTATATTATTTTTGCTATCACAAATAAAATATAAATTGAAGTATCTAACAAATTAGAGTTAATGCCAATCTTAGGATATTTCTACTATTCTTCTAGGACGTTGAATTGCAAACATGTACTCATGAATCCATATCTAATGGTGTGTTTCTGATGTTCAATAGTATCAACAAGTGTATGGGCTATATTAAGCAACATCCTATTTTAGTCAAATGATCTTCATCACAAGTTGGCAAAGTTTCATGTATTGAGTTCACTCCTCCTTCCTTTGAAATATCAGCGATTTAATTTTTCCATAATCTATATTCAGTTTTTAGCAATTGTGCTGATCTGTACTATATATAATAGTATATTGAACATTAATCACCAAATTTTACTTAAAACTCATCCCAACTTTTAATAAGCATATTTGCAATACTAGCTAATAGCAACTTTAAAGCCTCTAATTTTCCATAAGATTTTCATGCATTTTTGAACACCTGGGACCTAGATGTCCAGAGATAAAAAGGTGAATTCAAAATAATTCACTTATCCTTTATATATTAACATCATTAGCAGTGGGACCAAGTAACACATACTTTAGGAAATACTCCATATTCAAATATGCCATAGAAGTGGCCTAACCTTTCCTCCACTTTGCTCTATATTATTCGGTAAATTGAATTGGTTGAAACCATTTTAATTAATCAGTGAACATGTCACCTGCATCAGCAGCAGTATAGCTCTACTCACACACTTGAAAATACAGGGCTCTATATTAGGCTGGTACTCTGTATGATCTCAATTAGTGTACTTGCTTATGGGACATACAGCTAACTTTGCCTGGGGATGGTCAACTTCTTCAGGAATAGTGCCAAAAGAACATCTGGAGCATCATGAATTTGTTGGTCCTTGAAATCTGGAGATCCGTTGAGTATTGGCCAAGTTATTAACATTTCCCCAAGGCCCAAGTCAGCGCAAACAGACTTGAGATATATCCTTCCAGCAAGCAATTGTGTGAATACAGCCCACCAAAGATGAGTCTAGCTAACAGTCGAAGCTGGAAGCTGAGAATGCAGGCTAATAAAAGTGTCCACATATTTCATTGAAGCTGCTATCAGAAAATATTGCTTTAGTTTCTTATGCCTCATTCCTACTAGGTTGAACCAATACCATGCAACAAAACTACAATGGGCACACTAGTGATAATATTGATGATAATGGTGATGATGGTAATGATGACGATCCTTACTATAATTCATGTCTGTCTGTCTGTCTGTCTGTCTGTCTGTCTGCCTGCCTGCCTGCCTGCCTGCCTGCCTGCCTGCCTGCCTGCCTGTCTGTCTGTCCATCTGTCTGTCCATCTGTCTGTCTGTCTGTGCATAAGGAATCTCCTCCCAGATGCCTTGACCAATCATCCTGAAATTTTCAGGGGTTGCTCACAGGATCTTTGGCCAGGTTTTGGGGGAATATGGTTAGGGCTAGGGCTAGAGCAAGGGTGTCTGGGGTCACTAAATAAACTTCCTATTCATAAGTTTCCACAAGTTGTAATCTGTAGTGGTCTTCAAAAGGACATCTCAAAAGTAAGTTGTGTTCACAAACCACACAGGAAGTTCTAAAGATACTAATTACTAAAGTGCATTCATAAAAATATTTACTTCTGAAATGGGGCAATGCCCCACAAACACCACACCAATGTACAACAGCATAGAATTATAATCCAGGTGAGTAGAAAAGGACATTGATTACTAGAGGTGCATTCATAATATTTACTTTTAGTCCGGCAGCCACAGGGATGAACAGGGATGAACGTTGTTTTATGGTATATACAACAACGACAAATTTGTGGATTCAATATCTCAAGACCATATATTTTAAGAATCTGCAAGGTGATATTCTCTAAATGTTGAGCATTTTGAAATATGAGACCATTTTAAAGGAGAACGTACCAACCAACAATAAAGCAATCATGAAGTTAAAAAAGTACAGTTTATTTTTTTATATAACAGTATTACATATGCCAAATGACTAGAAATTTGGCAAGACATATATGATGCTTTAGTATGCTACTATATGTGTGTGCTGTGAAAAATGTGACAGCCTTATATCAATATGTACATATATACAGTATTGCCATCAATACACCATAAGCCAAATGCATTATTTGGGTGGAACCTCGTTTTGGAGTATATCAATGTTGTTGCTGTTATTCATAATCTATATAACCTTGTTTATGGAATCTGCCAGGCAACATCATGTCACCAGTGAGCATTTTGATATTTTAGATTTAAAATTGTGTACTGCAGAGGAAAAAAAAGAAATTGTTTTTACTCAAATATAATTAAGTGGTATAACATACTGTATGTCATATTGCATATCAATATGACCAGAAAGATTCATAGAATGAGAATATGATGCTATTGTGTGATTTAATATAAATACTACTGAAGGAGTAGCTCAAAATGAAGGTGAAAAAATATATTGGCATATTGAAAATGTTATGATTCCATATTAATTATACAGTTTTCACATAATGTTCCTTTCATAGCATGGACTGTGTTAATTTTGTAATTTTTTAGTGGAAGTTTCACTGCAAGGTTGTTCCACATGATCCAATTATTATGTTGTACTTTCTATACTTAATGCAAAATGTGTGTAAATTACAAATGCTATACAAAAACTATGTTAGACAATCTGGAAGAGCTCTACTGTATTCTGGATGTGTGGAACATTCAGAGTAACATTGCTGAGCAGTGCTGTGAGTGCCATGTAGCTTTGAGACTTTCTTTACATTTGTGCTGCTCTCACTGGTCTTCATCCCATAAATCTAGACACACAGTCAGCAAGGTACCCAGCATCTGCAGCATGCAGATTACTGATAGTCCCTTCCACATGTATGCAAACTTCATTAACCCACTGGTCATTTCGCTCTTGACATGTGCCCAGAATGTACTGCTTGAATGAATTCTTTCCAAACCCAAATATGCAGTTCTACATAAAACAAATTGCCTCCAGTATGATGGATTCATTCCACCAATTACCACATTACAGCTTTTACCGCAAGGTGACAATGTTGTTTAAAGTTGAATTTATGTTCACCTGAACGTTTGTTGCCTCTTGGGTGGAAGATGACTCATATCAATTGCCTCAACCTGTATCTGAAAATGCAGTCTCGATTGGTAAGTAGACAAACAGTTCTGATTCTCAAATGTCCATAGTTAATCAGATCATGTGTTCCAGCCTTGTAGTGAAACTTCTGCTTAGAAAAACATCTTCATCCATGATGAGGAGACTGGAAACAATTCACCTCTATCTAGCAATACTAATAATTGAGACATTCAATGACTTTTTCTTTGAACTAGTTATTTTTTGTGTGGTTTTGTGTGATTCTAAAATTTAAGAATCATCATGTATTGATTTTTATGCCATTGCTAGCTATATTGATAACTGATGAGTGATAACATACTGCAAAATGAATGCAGTCCATTCATGGAAAAAAATTACATAAAATCTATTTAATTAATACAAAATCATAGCCTTTTTAATTCACCAATTTTTCCCCAGTTTTAAGCTACTCCTTCATTAGTACTCCATTAAACCGTCAATAGCATCATCTTTTTGTTCTATGTATTTTTCTGGTGATATTGATATGCAATATGACATACTTTATACCATTTAGCTATATATTAGTCCAAAAAAAATTTCCCTCCAAAGTACATAACTTTAAATCTAAAAATATCAAAATGTTCAATGGTGACATGATGTCATCAGCAGATTTCATAAATTTAAGGTGTTAAGGTGCAGATTATGCAACAAAAAAAAACGTATATACTCCAAAACAAGTTTCCTCCCAAATATGGTGATTGGCTGCTAGACTATTTGGAAATGCCCTACAATCCCCCCACTGCCTATATATAACATTAAGCAAACTGAACAAATTTGTAACTACAGGAGGCCAAAAGTTTTCGCTAGTAATCATAATAATGATAACGATGGCAGTGGCAGATCCAAAGGTTGCAGAGGGGGGGGGAGCACAAAGTTCAGGGGGTATGACATGAGCTAGCATAAATTATGAAAAAATTTTATAGTGCATAATTAGCACTTGGCTTGTTATATTCTGCTAAACAATTAGTTTTTGAAAGATTAGCAAAAAATTCTATATTTTTTCTTCAAGTTTTCCTCTGCATGCCTGTAAACCAGCTCTCTCTCTCTTTCTAGTCTTGCTTGCCAGACTCTTTACTAAATGTGTCTGATGATGTTGAAATAATTAGCAACCAACATTTGTGGTGTCTGTAAAGAATGTCTTATGTAGGTCAACCTTTAAAATCTATGTGTAAGAGCTCTACTATGGTACCATTCTGAATGTTCAGATTGTGAATAGATGTGTCGTTAACGTTTAGGCGAATCATATCCCAATGTCTAGAGGGATTCCATAATTTTGTTGGGTTGTATAGAAATTGGTAAATTATTTATTAAAGTACATTATTTAAATGCCGAATAATTGGAGCTCTACATACAAAACCATTACTGAGCGTGTCAGCTATGTGCAGTGTTTAAATATATTAGCTAAGGGTGTTTGCATATTGTGGTTTTTAGTCCTCACAATGCAGCTTGATGGTTACTCCAGTATGAATACCCACCCCTACTCCAAATGAAATTAGCAAACATGGATACAAATTGAAATAGAAAAAGATGGATAATAGGAAAAAAATACTGAACTAATGAATGGATCCCAAATGTTAATTACCTAAGAGCACCTCCTGGATAAGATAAACACCCCATGAAAATTTGAGCACAGTATGGCCATACTAAGATTTTTTTTAAGTAGAGAAACATCATTATAATGGATCAATGTTTGTTCATATCTATGGTAAGGATCATCACACCTACTCGCAGTGTCAACATCCATGCATGAAATTGTAGGTTATGTCCTTTCCAGCTATTTTGAAACATTACTTGCATTCCCTGCTTGAAGGGCCGGGAGATGTGTTGCAGTGGTATCAGGCCCACCCCAGTATCTCACTACAGTTGCGAAGAAAACAACCTTTCTCTCTGTGAGTACCACTACTAGCATGAACATACTATAGTCAACAATTATAGCGACACCTCTTCTCTTGCCACTTTAGCAAAATGATGTCATCAATAATTTTTTATATACATAGGTAAGTCAAATAGGTAAAATTCTAACTGTCATTTTTTTACTGACATAAGGAGTCAAGTAAGGATTGCTACATTATCCCCTCCTCCCAGCACCTAAAAGGTTGTAGCTTATTAGTCTGGCTGGCCACACCTTTCTCCCTCAGAAAGGTCTGGTGTCCTTGGCTAAATTTTTTTCTCTTCCCCTGGATTCTGAGGGAATTATACTAACAATGTATTGCAAACGGCTCCTGCGTTTTTTTGTTTTTTTGGGGTGAAACATCATGTGCATAAAGAGCTGGAGAGGCTCATAATTATGTTCAAATATTTTTGCATTGATATGTGCAAACATAACTGAAACACCGTTAACTGGGTTCCAGTGGGACAAATTTTGTTACTGCAGACACTAGACCCTTCCAAGGAATGGGTGGCCCACCAGACTAGTAGCTTACAGGAATCTTGCGGAAGTTTGATGATACACCCATAGTGAGATGTTAGAAATACAGAATTATAGCAATGTATTCCTGTCTTCCAGCAACTTCTACATATGATAGAATAGTGTTTGAACAACGAGGTCATATAGTTGTGAGGGTGGAGGAGGGGATTACTGCACAAGTATCTGCAGGCTCAGAATCAGTTTCTAAAAAGGCTAGCTTGAGTCAATAAATATGGCATCTGACTTTGCATTCATGGCCAATATGTAGGATTAGTCATTTCTCTGAAGTACACAAAATGGTCCTTCAGAAGGGCACTGTAATGGAGGAGTTCTATTGGAATTATGTCAGACGAAAATGAACCTGCAAGTGAGCAGGGCAGTAGGTAACTGGTGTGATGGTTGGCTATGATGTGTTGTTAGTGTTATGCACAGTTTCCTCATTGCCTCCCACAGGTGTGATAGAAACTCTGTGGAGGGGTTGTCTGGCAATAGTCCAGTCTCAAAGAACTCTCAAGTTCATTTTCTGAGTTAGTGTATGGTTAGGCACTAAGTCATCTTAGTGCATAACGATACACTAACTCAGCTGCAGAGCAGCCTAGATCATCCTTAGGTGCTGTCCGAATGCTAGGAATGACTATGTGCAGCTCTCGGATCCAGTGTGGGCTATCCAGTTGTATCATACAAGAGACCTTGAGCTGGCGATTGAGGTGCTCGATGGTGCAATTTTCTGTGGATGATAACTGTTCATTTGGTGTTTTCAAGTTCACAATAGTGTATTAACCTGTCTCCACAGATCATATGTGAACTGACGACCTCCATTTGAGGATACATTATTCCAAACAGTGCACATCTTTTTCATCCCCTCTGAAAACTCCTCAAAGGCAAGCAGAAGAATTTCACCTGAAATGATGCATGCACAACAGCCTTCGAGCAAAGCAAGCTGTCACTGACAGAAACAAGCAATTGCCCAATCCAGATCTCAATGCCCCAACCCCAATCACTGTTTAGACCTCAGATGTGACTGTTGGCACTGTCCTTGAACAATATCTCAAAGACACATGGACACCAATCTCCTTTTCCTCCCACATGCTTTGTGACCCGGAGACTCAATACTCCTTATTTGATCAGTAGTATTTAGTAGCTACACACTAAAATACTAAGAAGACCTAGTTTCATAGATGATGGCTGCTTTGATTTTCCTCCTCCTGGCATTTGGGAGTTCTGGTCATCCTCTTCATCCTTTCTTGTTTTTTTTTTGAGTGTAGCAATCTCTTGTACAGCTAACTGACCTTCCAGTATGGCATCTGCTCTATCGGCCAGTTCTTCAAGGTTGCCCGTTGTGCCAGAGAGCTGCATTCGTGAATGTTCAGGAAGATGCATGAGGAATTCTTAGTGAAAGATGTCCTTAAGATTATTAAAGAATTCACAAAGGTGGTTGAGTAGGTCTGAACAATGCCTGTCAAATTTATTTACTTTTAATTTTCTCAATAACTTTTTGTTACCAATTATTTTTCTTTTAGCTTTCTCAATACTATCAGAAATTTCACTGCTCTTGAGCAAATTTGTAACCCCCCCCCCTGATGTGGCTAAGTTTTTGTTTGGAACATGTATAAGTAAAACAGTATGCAATGACTAACTTGAACGATGATAAAAAAAATTTGAACTTAACAATGCTGCCATGACCAAAAATCTGTTACTACTCACACCAACCTCTCTGTACACATAGTTGAACAATTTTTTTCCAAGCTAAGCATAGAATTATAGTTGTTTTTTTAATCTTCCACTGCTGGCATTTCTTGTGCAACCAACTCTCGGTCCACTTTGGAGTGATGCTAAGATTTCATTCCCCGAAAATGCAATATTTAACCTCAGTATTATCTGTAACTGCACTAGTAGTAGTAAGAATTTGTGCAGCCAAGGAATTTATCATAAACTGTAAATGTTCTCCATTACCTTATGGATCCATATTCTCTCAGTACTGCTGCTTCTTTACTGTGGGTTGCAAACAAAATATTTCTTCCTTTTTTAATTGTGGCCTTTTAGCCATACTGTAATTTCCAAATGCCAGACTAAAATGGAGGATCCATCAAGTCACTGCTGCCAGGTTTTCTGATTGTGAAAGTGTGTTACATGCCAAAAACTAGCATTGAAATCTGTGACCAACTGCCTATGAAATTTATTCAAAGCTAATTATATCATGACTGTGTAATAGTAACCATTTACAATTTGAACCAATGAGGTTTGGTTACAAAATCCAGTAACTGGCTCCCAAAATCCTTGCTATAGTAACCAGATGGATTATTGTAAAGACTAGCGATGCTGCAGGATTCTTACCCCCCCCCCCTCCTCCCACTCCCAGGTAATGAACCCCACCCACACCAAAACCTGTTTATTTGTCCCATAAGTTATTTTCTTCAATGCTTTTCAAGTAAGCTGTTCAATGAAAGTGAAAATTTTAAAGTCCTATTCTAATTGATTAGTGCAACCAAAAATATGTATTCTAAAGTGTATGCTAAAGTTTATATAGATTTGCTTAGCTAAGCTTATATTGTTTTCCTTGGCAATCACAAAGAATTTTTTCAATAATACAGTATACTTTGTCTTTTGTCATTTATTTCTGTTTAGATTTTGTTTATAGGTAGTAATCCCTTTTCTTTATCTCTGAACTGGGGCAAAGGACAGTCCAGGAGGCCGTTGAAACATGCAAAACTTACTAAATAAGTTGAAGTTGTTCAAATCACATCGTGATCACCACTAAGAAATATAATTTCATCAATAATTTTGCACAGATAGAAATAAATTAGATCTGGTAAAGGTTGTTACACCACTTTTGTCTTCTCTTGCCTTTGAACCTGTACTAGCACTCACTCTCTAAACTTACTCAAGACAAGAGCCATGAAGTGGTATCTGCACTGGTAAATACTTTATCTTGAGTCCAGTCAACATATGTGCAAAGATAAAAATTAGTCAAGGACATGAACCAGGTCCATAAGATTGGGCATGTAAGGGTAAACATGCATCAACTGACTTTGACAGTACTTATATACACTGAATTAAATTAAAGTGATAAATATAAAATTACCTTAAAAATGTAAGGAATTTTGACCTTAAAGCCATGCTTTGGTCGCTGAAACTTATACACCCATATTTTCATTCTCAGATTCATTCAAATTTTATTTTATTATATATATCTATATATATATATATATATATCTTTACTAGCAGCATATACCTGGCATTGCCCAGCCAATGTCAATATGAAACATTATAGAAGCCACTCAAATTTTGGCCTGGTTGGTCTTTTAATCAGCTTTTGGCACCCAAAACAACTTCCTGTGAGTATGGTTGGCACCGAACCACACACATTGCCACACCCACATGTAGTTAATAACGCTTACTCAATTACTTGGAACTCCATATGCCAAATTTCAGCCAGATTGGTTCATAAATGAGGTTTTGGCAGGCATAATGATGTCCTATGGGTGTGGTAATGACTAGACCACACCTACTGGCACATGTAATTAATAATATTTAGCATTTTGCTTGGAAACCTCATTCCAAATTTTAGTGTGGTTGGTCATTTAATTAGCTTTTAATAACCAAAACAACTTCCAGTGGGTGTGGCTATGGTCAAAACACACCCATATGTGGTTAATAATCCTTTCCCAGGTACTTGGAGATCACATGCCAAATTTTTGCCTGATTGGCCTCTGATTAACTTTTTAAAGCAAAAATAACTTCTTGTGGGTGTGATTATGGCAAAACTACACCCATTAACATGCCCACATGTGTTTTATAATGTCACTCGGGTTCTTGGAGAGCACATGCCAAATTTCAGCCTTTTTGGTCCTAGTGTTTGGCTGTGATGCCTAGACACACATACATACAAACATACTTACGAACCAAAATATATATTAAAGTGGGTTCATGGATCTAACTCCTTGGTCCAAGCATTACTCAGAAGTTCTTTTTTTTTTGGCACTTTTTTTGCATTACACACAATGGAAAGAGGTGAAGCCAGGAGGGATCCCGCCCATGTTACTCCCAAAGTCAAGTTGTGTATACATACCAATTTTTAAGTCTGTTGCTCCAAGGGGTTGTCTGGCCAAAGTACCATTTTGGACCTTTTTTGGGCCTGGCACGAAAACAGAAATGGGTGTGGTCAATACATGTACCTAAAACATTCCTCAGATGATATTGATTCCTACTATATATGGGTTCATGTCAACTCCCTAGATTTGAGTGTTTTCACTGATATACCATTTTTGACATTTTTAGCTATCACAGGGAAAGGAAGAGGTGTGGCCAGGTGGGATCCAGCCCATGTTACTCCCAGAGTGAAGTTGTATATGTATACCAAGTTTTAGATCTGTAGTTCCAAGGGATTTCTTGGCCAAATACAATTGTTGACTTTTTCATTACCATGGTAACCATTTTCCTGATGATTTTTTTTGGCCCTGTTTTAAGTTGGTCAAAACCTATGATCATGCTAATTTCAGAGAAATCCACCTACAAGTTTGACCAGAATGATGACAGACAGACAGACAGACAGACAGACAGACAGACAGACAGACAGACAGACAGACAGACAGACAGACAGACAGACAGACAGACAGACAGACAGACAGACAGACAGACAGACAGACAGACAGACAGACAGACAGACAGACAGACAGACAGACAGACAGACAGACAGACAGACAGACAGACAGACAGACAGACAGACAGACAGACAGACAGAGAGAGAGAGAGAGAGAGAGAGAGAGAGAGAGAGAGAGAGAGACAGACAGACAGACAGACAGACAGACAGACAGACAGACAGACAGACAGACAGACAGACAGACAGACAGACAGACAGACATCTCCTTTTATATATAGGAGATCAATATATATCTATATATATATATATATTAGAAGACCTATGTAACTATGTAACTATGTAACTATGTAACTATGTAACTGACTATGTAACTATGTAACTGACTATGTAATTATGTTCGTCCGTTTCTCAAAATCCCTCTGTTAGATTTTGACCAAACTTTTAGGGATGGAGGAGACCCACCCTGAGATGGTTTTATGCCAGGTGGCATGTCTGGGAAAAAAACAGAATTTGTCTGTCTGTCTGTCTTTCTGTCTCTCTGTCTGTCTGTCTGTCTGTCTGTCTGTCTGTCTGTCTGTCTGTCTGTCTGTCTGTCTGTCTGTCTGTCTGTCTGTCTGGCTGGCTGGCTGTCTGTCTGTCTGTCTGTCTGTCTGTCTGTCTGTCTTTCTGTTTGTCTGTCTATCTGTCTGTCTGTCTGTCTGTCTGTCTGTACCATCATTCCGGCCAAACCGGTAGGTGGACTTCTCTGAAACTAAGCATGATGATAGGTTTTGGCCCAACTTAAAACATGGGCTAAAAATTTCGCAAAATGGTTACCATGGTAATGAGAAAAAGCCACCAAAAAAAAAAAGTCAGTTACATAGTTACATAAAAAATGAGAATTGATTTGGTTGTGATATATTGATTGTGACTACTTAATAGCATCAAAGGAAAATAATAAACTGAAATAATAATTTGCTCCACTTCTCTCTTAATAATACATCTTCTCCACCATCACCTTTCTTACTGGCAAGACATGTTCAACTACTGGATTTTAGCCTATATTGGCCGGGCAACGCCGGGTATATGCTGCTAGTATATATATATTTGAGCAATAAACTTAAGTATGTGAATTTATTGTTAATTAAACAAGAGCAATCCACACTAAGACCTGTGGCAAATGATTACTAAAATATTTATTAAAGCATAGAGATTTAGACCAGGAAAAATAATTGTTTAGAATGCTTAGATGGTGTTAAAGTTGTGATAAGACTTACAACTTTTGGGTTGCCATTGGGTTTCCATACAGTAAAAGCACCATGGGTTCTGTTAAAAATCCATTATGTCCAACACTTGTATATGTCCCCACCCCCACCATTCCAAGTATTTTTGTTCCACAGGTAAAAATATACTAGGTGATGATTTGGTGATAAATATAATAGTTGGAGCAAAAAAAGTTAAAATTTAGCTGAATATTATTGAATTATCGCTCTATAGTCACAATTGTATTGAATATGTACACTAATGTAATTCACAGATAGTGATATAGAATTAAAAGTTGATCCTTGAAGACTAGGTCTAACACCAAGACAAGGGGCACAAGATGGCGTATTTGTTTAGTACCTGGACAATGGGCGTAAGATGGGGAGAATGAAGACTTAGACCCCTTGTCTTGGCACCAAACCAAGTCTTCACCCTTGCGTACAATACCCCATCCTATTCCAATAGTGCTGGCACTCACCAGTCACTTGGTCTAGTGTCAGTGAAGATTTTGTCTAAGGATATTATACTAGTGAGCTATAAAATGGTGCATGCAAGGTGATTACTAGGTCAAGGTCTATGGTTGTTGTGGGAGGGGGGGGGGGGGGGGGGTTTATGGGAACAAGAGAGATTTATAGTAACCCAACAGTGTAGCAATTCCTACAGTTATATTAGGCCCTTGATCTACTTTCAAAAGTCTAGGAAAGCAATATATTTTGAAGATATTGTTAACTGAAACAAATTCTGAGCTTTCCAAAAAAAAGTCTGACCACTAAAGCAGTCTGACCACTTGAAGATATAATGAAGAACATTCCAAAGAAAAAAATTATTTCTCTGTTTTTTAAGCAAATAAAATATTCATCACCATAGCCAATTACTATAATTCCTTAGACGAAACCCACCATGCGGACATGTTTTATGTTTTTATGGATTCTTGCAGGATGTCACTTGGAAATAAACCCGCCTTACGAGCAGAGTTCATATATTTATGGGTTCTAGCAGAATTTGTACTTGGAAAGAAACCCGCCATGAAGGCATGGTTCATGTATTTATGGGTTCTCGCGGAATGTCACTTGGAAAGAAACTCGCTTTAAAGGCAGGTTATACTTTCTTAAGGATTCTTGCAGATTATCATGTCCAGTCGCCCACATATCTTTTAATTTTTTTTGCTAAACTTTGAAGTAAGTTTCTAAATGCAAGTTGTTGCTGTGTTGTTTTTTTTTGGGGGGGGGGGGTTTTAAACATACACTCTTATCAGACAAACACTCATAATTAATATTCTTTGTTATTGTGCACATAACAAATTATTTTAACATCAACAATATTTGTACATGTCAAATAACATCTCCAGTATTAATCCTAGCAAGTCCAATTCCACCCTCATTTAATTTGGCCTAAATTCAGTTCAACTTGCATTATATTATTAGCACAAGACAAGAAAATTTCATCCCATCCACTCATTTTTGATGAGCTCATGCAGACACTAAAATGCCAAGTTGTAGTAACATTCACTTTCAGGTAACAAAAATAATATTGTGGCATTGTCTCTAAATACAAGTCCAAAATTGCTTAGATAGAAATAATCACCTTATCCCAGTATTCTTCTGGAGAAGCCATATATTTTTATGTTTGGGACAGCGGAAGCCTGTCTGTAATCTACAGCAATTGTCAATCTTCCTCAATCTATCTTTACCCAAAGTAGTATAAATCAGGATATGTGTGATGTTAATCAAGTATATGCCAATATTGCCACCCTATTTCAACCTGCATCAACCCAGTGTGATGTTGATTCAATATGTGTTTCCATACAGCTATTGTCAACTAAATTCAACCTGCTTGACCCTGTCCTATATAAAAGGGTGACCCCTTTCCTGTATGCACACATGTTTCTGTCCTGTACACACACACACAAGCACATTAAGTAACAATAATATCAATTTGTAATAGATAGGTATTCTTCGTGGTGATATTTTCTACAGTCTATTTCTTTATCCATGCTGGTGAATGAACAGCTTGGCCATATTTTTATCCATGCTGATATATAAACAGCTACTGTACTGATTTAAATGCCATAATCAGGAGCTGCACTGTTTAGTTGTTGTTGTTTTTTTATGTACATGCACATGAGAGCTAGCACAGAATTTTATTCCCCATCTGTTAGGATGACCATTTCCAGTTGATTGTTTGGCCACAAAAGGAGAAAAAGGCCAGCTTTTGGTTGTATTTTTTGGGGTTTCTTATTTTGGAATAGGCAGTGAAGACATTCCTCTAAATTGATTGAATATATAGCCAATTTCTTCATGAAGGCTTGCTTCTCTCACCAATTATAATACTAAAATATTAGCTATTTAGTCATTTAGTATTAAGTTCAATTTTTAACTATTGCAAAATTATCTGAGGAATTTTTTTTTTTTTTTTTTTTTTTTTTTTTGCAAGGAGGTTCATTTCAAGCACTCAGCAGTCTGCAAGCAGTTTACTTGATAAAATGAAGTTTTCAGATATTTATTTGTCTGTATGCTTATTATGAGAAGGTGTTCAAGTCTTTGGTGCATGTTCTGTTGTCATCACTCTTGTATCCTAGCCCTAGCCCTAGCCATAGCCCTAAATGTGTGCATGAGCTTGAACTCTGATAACCAGAGTATCCTAAACAGTCCCTCTAATTTTTAAACCTGATATTGTTTCCCTTTGTTATAAATATAGCATGCAATTGCGGCCTTCAGCCGCATCACTTGCTAGGCCCACCTTCGGTGGGCTGTGGTTACAAAATTGTCTTAAGAAAGAACATGTCTTATGGGAGGATATGATTTTCTGGATTATATGCCTTTCAGGATGACATGTATTATGATAGCATATGTCTTGAGGGAGATAATGCTTTGTTGTAGGAAATGTTTTATGTGATGTCATGTATTGGTGGAGTGCATGTCTTCAGGATGGCATATCTTACAATATGTTGTGTTTTACTGAAACACATGTGTGGAGGTCATGTTTTACTTGAGGGTATGTATATAGGAGGGCATGTTTTGCTGTTTGAGATGTCTTACTTGGGTACATGTTTTGCAAGAGGGCATATCTTACAGAATGATTTATTGTACAGGGGGACACCTCTTATATGAGGACAGGTTTAACTGGAGGGTATGTCCTATAGGAAGTCATGTATTACATGAGGGTATGTCTTTCAGGTGAACTTGTTTTGCAGGAGTACTTATAATATGTGTGGTCATGTATTGTTCAAACACATGAAGTAAAGTAGGATATGTCTTACTGGAAGGCATGTCCAACAAGAGGACAGGTTTTATAGAATGACATGATATGCAGGTGGGCATGTATTATTGGAAAACATGTGTTAGTGGTGGTCATGTATTTCATGAAAATATGTGTTATGGAAGGACATGTGTAGTAGGTGGGCATGTCTGGCAGGTCTGTGCAGAAGCAATCATTTAAGCTGCTGTGCATTTAGGCATCTGGTTTCTTTTCTTTCTTTCTACAGTAAGTTTTGTTTGTTCTGAGACATGCTTTCCAAGAATTTATTGTTTGAATAATTCTTCTTGGGTATGTAGGATTATTTAGATGGTCTTCTTGGTTGACTTTTTTTTTTAATTTTAATACTATGTCTATGGGTCTTTTTAGCAATAAGCTCTTTTTGAAACTAATTTTGCTTTCTTTCAACACTGATCGTCCAGTGAAAATTTTGATGGTCATAACTTTGGTTGTGCAGGAAATTAATTTTTTTTACAGAAATAGTGGTATGTGGAGGTTGGGGATGGGGAAGGTGGTTAGTGGGAGCACAGAATTCTGTACCTTCAGCTGCTGTTGAGAAGCAGTGGTCCCTTGCAGCAATAGGATTTCATAGAACACTGCTTCAGAGTTCATCAATTTTTTTCTTAAATTGCTGATAGGTTTGTTTTTTTTTCTTGTCAACTTGTCAGGCCATGTTAAAAAGTATTAACAGCTCTTTGATGTGCTATGTGTGAAAGGTTATGCATTCCCTTTGATGGAAATAAATGGCAAATGTGGAAGAGCCTTTTTGGGGGGGGCTTCTTTCAGTTACTACACTTGAACAATGGGGTGTGGACAAATGGTACATAGTCCAGATTACTCTTGCTTACCTGAATATCATATCTGCCAATTTTCAACCGGATCCTCACAGCCATTTTGCAGGTTATCGTACACATACAAATAAATATATAAACACCATTAGCTCTATTAGTATAAGATTGCAATCTTCTTAAGGTTTTGTACAGGATTTGTCAGGCATGGGTAGTGATGGTATTAGCCCTTGAGGCTTAATCTGATTCTAATAATGGCCAGCCAGTACTTAATGAGTTTGCTGCACATTTGTGGCATCATTTCTTAAAGCTTGAGATGTGGAGGGGGAAATTGTGCCTAATTAGATGATGTGTCAGGTAACATATGTGAGGAAAATATCCAGTTATCATGAACAGAATATCTCAGCAACTTGCTACATACCTGTAATAATGTTAGTGTAATATACTGTGACAGAATGTCATGCATTTAGTGTGTTATGTTTATGTTTTTATTCTGATGTTGTGTCTGTGCACTGTTTCTGTCCGCTTGAATGATGCTCACTTAGTTAAGTATTAAATAATGTTCATAGGAACCAGGGCACATAAATTTATGGAAGCCACAGGATGATGAGTGTTGATTGTCAAAGATATTTATGGCAGACAACTTTAAAATTCAATGTCTTCTCTTGTTTGCAATTACTGTGAGCATTTTTATCACGATGACCACAATTAGAACATCAAAGTAAGTATAAACAATGCAATGTTTGTTCATTGTAAGGAAGAGTATAATGTTGAATCGTTGCCTGTTTTCCTTCTTGGCCCATATACTCGCCCATTCAAATTTTGATGAAATAAAAAAAAATTCTATAATTGGCACAAACTACGAAACTAGAAGTAACAAATGGACTCAAATTAAAGTTCGCTGTTATTCTAAGAATGCACAATGTGCTCTATGATCACAATGTATGAAAACATTTGATCTTAAGTGAGTTATATGTCTATCTGTTTACTAATTAGGAAGCCTTATCTGTTATCCAACATTGTTGGCTCGAGTCATGATGAGGAATACTGGTAAGTATGATTAGGTGAGTTGAACTAGTAACTATGAAGCTCTTGCTCTTGAATAATTTTTTTTTTAATTGACTAGGATGCTGCTTAATTGGAAAGAATTCAATAACTCCCTGCTAATTTCAAATGTAACACTATCTTCTATTGAAAAGGACCCACTGGAGCTATAATCCTTATTATGATGGAGCTTATTCAGTTAGTTTGTCCATCAACTCCTCCCAGAGTTATCCACCTTTTGACACCAAATTTTCTGAGCATAGCAATGATACCCAGGATTGAAACCAAAGGGGGTTGAAATTTTAAGTAAGACAAGGATTAGGGCTAGGGTATTTTTGGGTGAAGGCAAGCCCTCCATTGGTGAGGAAAGCATCCCCCACCATGTTGTTTAAAAAACCTTTCTAAGGGAGTAAAGTGTTTAAATAACACCAAAATAGTGTGCCATATAATGTATTGCTGAATTAGCCTCACATACTAAGTTTCAGTTTAATTTAATTCACTTTAGACAACTAAGACCAAATGTTAGCACATATCATTCTAATGCCAACATGTATATCATTCAAACGCCAACACATATCATTCTAACACCAATATATTTCATTCAAACGCCAACACATAATTCAAACGCCAACACATAGTGTTCATTCAGTTAAAACATGGTCCACATCAGCTCATATCGCTCCAAGAGTCATGATGTGTGTGCATGATAAGTTTCAGGTCTCTAGATCCAAGGGTGCTTTATCCAAATAACTTTTTTGAAATTTTTAGCCTGACACACCCACAGGAAGAGGTAAGGCCCGGTAGCTCATTTTCCTTTTCTTTTTAGGCTGAAAACCATCCTTGGTGTAGAATGTGTCTACCATAAAAAGCGAGTTTCATTTGGTTTGGTGCTTTGGTGGTAAAGAGTATACACATGCATACATACATACATACATACATACATACATACATACATACATACATACATACATACATACATACATACATGCATGCATGCATGCATGCATGCATGCATGCATGCATGCATGCATACATACATACATACATACATACATACATACATACATACATACATACATACATACATACATACATACATACATACATACATACATACATACATACATACATACATACATACATACATACATACATAAAACATGCATGCATGTGCATGCACACATGCACACATGCACACACGCACACACAGGAAGGGATGTGATCAAAATCGATCCAGTATGTCCTTTTTAGGCTTTTGAAAAAAGGTTAGAAGGTCAAAAAGGGGGAAGGAGGAAGAGAACAATATTAGTTCCCCTTCTTTTACAACACAAATGAATACTATCTGTAGGAGTACCACTCCTTGTATTACCCATACCTACTCCTCATTTTGATGCATGGGAACAATGTGCACAAGTTAAAATATCAAGTATTGTATTAATTTACAGATCAGTCAATTCTATAAGGAAAGTACAACAGTGTAGTACCATTAGGTGACATAGCTATTCAGTTTCTGTAAACATTACAATTTTCTCTACTAAAAGACTACATGCAAATGCTGGAGTAAATTCTGCAGATACATGATTTTTGTTGTTATTGTTGTCCCACATTTTTCATGCCGGTAGGATAGTTGAACCTTATCATACTATCTTTACCCCTAGACTCAGTGTGTATTCCTATGTTGCATCCAGGAAGGAATGCTGATGTTACAGTCTTAATATCTGTTCTTCACATCCCATCCTCAACCATACAGCTCTTCTCCACATATGTATAAATGCTACCACCAAGATATCATGCCCGCTTAGGCTTAAAATCGTATTCTAGCATCTGCTCAACTACCTTTTCATGAACTATATAATGTTGAGATTCATTGCCTGTTACTGTATACTTTAAACTACTGAAATAACAATTGTTATCTCCATGAATGGATCTTGCCAAGTCATCTTGGTATGCAGAGTGAATGAAATCTACCAAATGACCCATCTTGTCTATTATAAATACTGTTTTGCAGATACAGCCATTCTGTGATCCTACTACAGTTGGGTTATTCAATGCCCCTAAATTTGGTTGATGGAAATATTTAGAGGGTCCAGCATGAGGTTATAAGCCAATTTTATTTTTTTCCTAACTGAGCATGTTGTAACCCCCCCCCCCTCCCCCTTTCTTTTCTTCCTCTTCAATTGACTCTAGTTTATACCTAATATAAAGAAACAAATGCCTGTGGCCAAAAGCTGAAAACTCAACAGACTCAAGAAAAATGAAGAAAAGAGTAAATAAAGGCAAGTAGAAGGTACTGCTTCATAAATCCCTGCTGGAGTGTTGTAGGTGCAATATGACAGGGCAAGGATAAGGGTTGAAGAAATCTCGGGCAGTTCATCTTGGAGAGCAGTGTTCTATGTAAATGGCAAGGGAGACAATTTCATTTGATCATATTTAGCCCTAGCCCTAAACCTGGTGTTGAAAGAAATGGAAGATGAAAACATCTGAGACCAAGAGGACACTGAAGCTAGACAATAATACATGGGAATGATCAGAACTAGAAAGGCATTGAAGGAATAGGCAATATAAAATGAAGTGGGAAAATATCAGATTAGTCAAATAGATAATGTTGTTTTGTTTACCAAATATTCATTCATTCAATGCCTGCAACATAATTTGAAACATTGCCATGCACAATATTGGGGAAGATGCAATGGAAGTGATTCAAGAGGATATTCATCAGTATAAGCTATATGTTTGACAATTGTATATTCGTGCATTAATCATTCAAGTTCAGCATGTGACCATTCTAATTAATTTGCCTATAGCCTTTGAGAGGTCCAAGGACTGAGTGTAGCACATTGTCAGTGAAATCATTAAAGAAATGGCTACTGTTGCTTCACAGTATTCCTTTATACTCCAAGGAGTGACTGGAGATGATGTCTAGTAGGTTCTAACATCTTGGAACTAGTTGGTGGGAAATGGTCAATTCTCCATCACATCCTAATTCCATGCCACTGATCCAGTATCTGATTCAAGATTTAATTATCTTTTTAAAATGTTTTAAGTTGACTATACCATTTTCATTAAACCACACCAACTAAATTAAATTATAGAAGCATGCTTGTGCTTAATTTCCTTCACCTATCAACCTCACTGCTTTTACTAAGACCCCCCCCCCCCCCCCCCCTCCCCTAGTAAAAAAAAAAAAAAAAAATACAAATTACTTGGTAACTCTCACCCATTGGAACAGGTCAGTAAATTTGAAACAGTGGTTAGTATTTGTGTAGGTATATCCTAACCAATTCTTTTGGTCAACTGATCAGATAGCCAACTCATGTGTCCTGAGGTCAGACAACAGCTGCAGTCACATGCTGTGTTTATGCAGCTGTATATGTACCCCAAGACCACCACAATGAAAAAAATAGGCATGATTTTGAAAACACTGTGGTTTGTAATTTTCGTGTTTACTTCATATACTTTTTGGTCATTTTGATTAACAGAGAAAAAATTGTCATTGTCATCAGAGGAGCAAGGAAAGAGATCATTTGAAGTCACACTGTGTGTTCATATCATGTAAGACAATCCTAACACAGCTGTGTTTATATTGTGTGCCAACCAGGCACATTTGTATGATTTTTTTCTCCTCTGTTTGGGATGGGAAGCAGGAAATTAGGCTGCTGTGGCCTAATTATGATAAACAAACAACAGGAATACTAGGAGAAAAAACCAGTATAGTATGACATTGAAATAACATGTTCTATATTTGTGAAGTGAAGCATAAGTTTTCTGTAGTTATGATAGAAATATCCATGGAAAACAACTAACAAAAGAAATGAGAAAAATGGAAACTGGAGGGGGAAAAGTATAGTTATACTTAAATAGAGGAAAAAAGAAGAAGAAAGGTAAAAAAATTTTAAAAATGAAATGCGCATTAATATGAAGAAGAAAAAAAAAACATGTAAGTGTAATATTTTCTTGGATATTCTTGGTAAAGCCAGAGAGCCAAGTTTCTTTTTCTGTCATATTAGAACAAAGGTTGGTCCACCCTCTAAAAATAATAAACAAATTGTATCTTTCACATTCCATGCAACAGAGTAGCTGGCAACCCTAATAACCCAGCCATATGACATGGGCTCAAACATACAAATAGGTATATTCAGAAGAGGTTCAACATGTCACCCCTGGATCTGCCATTGCTGTTCTAAATTTTATATTCACATACTAGCCAACCTCTAGAAGTCAAAAATTGTGAGATTTCACAAAAAGAAAACCCTAAAAAGTTGTAAGATTGGGGGGGGGGGGGGGGGGGGGGGAGTGAGATTCTATATTTTTTTTAAATGATTTTTTTTATTCAGGAAAAAAATAGGTTTTGTGATATTAAGTTGACATCATACATTAAAATGCATTGTAATTTGAGAAAATAGTTATGTTCATATAGAAGGAAGCTTAATAAAATATTATTGAACAAGACTTGCAAACCAAACATTGGGTTATGGAATTAATGGTTAAAACATTGTCTTTCTGATATATAAATCAGCCTCTACTCATGTGTTTCTCTTGGAGTACCTGTGTCTCTCTGTGGCTGTGTTACTAGCAATTGATCTTTGCCATGAACTTATAGATTATTACCTACTTATTTAGGTGATTAGTTATTGTGTTATTTATTGATTTAACTTGTACCTCATTTTATTTATTTATTATTACTAAAAAAAAAAATTTTTTTTAAATTGTGTTTATGTACAATATGAGATCAGAAAAATCACTTTAAAAAAGTAATCCTTGAGTTTATAAAATCCTTAAGTTGCTATGCTTCTTAATGTTCTTACTACATCTTCCAGTGGCTTGTTTTGTATCAGGTCTCCACTAGTGGCATGGTATTGAAGATTCTCTGCTTCATTTCTCTGTGGGAATCTCTTGTACAGTTCTTTTTGCCAACCCTTGGTAATGACAAGAGGCATTCCATCTACAATGAATGCAAAGAAATTTATGAACATTATCTGGTACTGAAAGAACTGGATATGATTCCTTCCACAGAAGCTCGAATTTAACTTTATACATTGCTGCTCCACAGCTTCTATGGTATGCAAAGTGTTGCGTTAAAGCAAATGCGTTGTTATTTTCAGATTTGGATTCTTTCTCTTCAGTGAGACCAGTGATAGAATGAAGGGAAGGGAATTTGTCAGCTATTTTAATTCATAATTGAGCAAAAAATTAGCTGATGTCAACAAAGAGCCAACAAAAAGGTGGAAAGGGTCAACAGTGATGTGACTTCACTCAAACTTAGAGCTTTGAATAAAGGCAGTATATCAAACTACTAAAATTACAAGAAAGCACCATCCTGCAAAGGCAGTAAGACCTGTGGTTAGGCAGTGAGATTTCTTCATGTCATGGTGAGAAATGAGGAAAAATAGTAAGTCTCACGTCAAATTAGGGAGACTAGGCAAGTATGTATTTTGTAAGCAAGGTCTTAATACTGGATGGACAAACTTCAGCTGTGCAGGAATTTTCCACCTTAGCTGGCTATTCAAAAGCTTCACTTTTTCATCTTTTAACACCTCATCACCATCAAGTTCTGAAAATGGATCCTCAGTAGGAACCACCTGGGAAGTTATGATTTAAGATAGTTCACCATTCCAAAACCTTTTTTTTTCTCTTCCACATCTGGTTTAACTTTGCTCCAAGCCTAGACATTTCACCTGATAGCATGCATGGAGGATCATGAGCAATTTCCACTAATAACACTTGGAATTTTGGATTATTCCCTGAGTCCAAACAAGAGTTACACCTTTGAAGTGGTATATAGAAGTAGAAACATTACTTTGTTGTTGCTGTATTTTCTCTACTAGGCCAGTGGAATGGCATCCTGTGTTGGCACCAGCAATGCAGGATGCTATCCTGCTGACCTATAGCATTGCCCATGAACACTAGAACAGATCTTCCTTTAGATTTTTGCTCAGGATTCAGGGACCCAAGATTGTCAAGCAAAATCCCCCCAGTCATCCCTGAATTTGCTTGTATGATGAATAACTGGAAAATTCTCTTTACTTATGCCAATAAAGCAACCATGATCTTTTTTGACAGCCAAATCACAATGGGAAGAGCTTTAGATTCTCCTGTACTGTTAACAAAGATAATAATGGTTATCCTGTGCTTGCCTTTCTTGCCTTCATTGCTCCCCGTCTTAATTTGCCCTAATCCCTTCATCATAAGGTGCTCTTCAGAAACACCCAGTTTCATCAACATTCAAAATGTCATCAGCCTTATAACCTTCAACTAACTATGGAAACCATTCCTTCCAAAACTCATCTGAATCACTTCTAACATCTCCAGAATCTGAATCTCTTCTAACATTTCCAGATTCACCACAAATCTTTCTTTGTTTTATGTTGTCTCTCAATTTCCAACTATAAGCCAAGTATTAGCTAGATACCTTGAAATTAGTATAACCTAGATGTTTTGCAATTAACACTACCTTTTCATAGCAAGTACCTCTAGATACTATTCTTTTTGGTACAGAGTTGGACCCACTGGTATAGAACCTCACTAAGGTCAGCATATTCAGAAAAAAAGAAATCTCTTGCAAGCTTGTCACAATATTTCTAGCATTTGACTAAGAAAGGCTGCATCCATGCCTCCCTCTCCTTCAGAATTCTGCTGATTTGACTATTTTCTCACTGTAAAGTATCAATTAGTCTTCCCACACATAACTATTCTCTCTCAGATGTCTTAATAACTTCATATTTTATTTTTAGTGCCAGAGTTGTTGTTTTTTTTCTCTGTAATAATTTCACACATAAACACTGCCACAAAATAGCTGCTGGACCAAACATATGACACTTTACTGATTAAAATTTTTGTGAGGGGATATCATGTTGTCAGCATGTCTGAAAACCTCAGGTTGGAGAATATTCGCCCTACAAGGAGTTTCATAATCCAATATTTTGGCTAGCAGTATTGATGGTCAGTATAATCAAAAAGGGAAATGAAAAGAGTGACTTCATTCAGCAGATGCTTCCCTTTATCCTGACAGATTAGCTACTATAGCTAGCTACATCATGACTTCTTTTTTTTTGGGGGGGGGGGGGGGGGGGGGGGGGAGGGGGTTATTTTTGTTTTGAGTAAATATGAATAAATTTCTTTTTAGGGGGTAGGTACTATTTCAATTTTAGTCTGGTCTTGATGGGGAGAGAGTTAACTTGGACAACAGTTTATTATACCAGTGATGTCATACCTGGGCACACTGTGTCAAGGTCATCTGATAAATAGGCAGCATTTGAAATAGCTATATCTTCATTTGTCAGTTCCTCACCTTTATTCCTCCACCCCCTTCCCCCTACTCACCATTCACCCTTCTATTATTCATACCAACCTCCATTCCTTAAAAATCATTATTTATAATTGTCTTGTTAACTGGCAGTAGGAGAATGGCAGCTAGCTATATCCTCTACAATTAAATGGCCTGGGAATAGCAATTGTGGAGAGGTACACTAAATTCCTACTCTCCACCAGAAACTCTTGTCAGCCCCAGTTCTTTTGACATTTTTCCCCCATAAGCATCTCATCCTGTTTCTAGCCAATATAAGAGTGTCCATGACACAAGTGTTTGCCCTCTCCCTCCCAAAATCTTGGAGCCCCCTTTCATTAATCCTGGATACTCCACTGCCATGTTCTTCCTATCCACTTTCCAATACCTCTGTAGGACAAATACTTTACTAGTTAAAGTAATGTAAGAATATAAGATTCCTAACAATAATAATAACTCTGTTTGGACGCTTGTGATCTCTTTCGGTGCTTTAAACTGCAATACCAACACCACTCACTTCAAGTCATGAATAGCAAACATATGTTTATTAAAAAGAATTATGATAACTTCAATTAAATATTTCAATTAAATTATGTTCTTTTGGTAATGGTTGGTTGAACCAGCTATGGGATGAACAGGATGTCTAAGATGGTCAGGAATGATGTTAACTTGAACAGGAATGGTTTTATCTTGAAGCTATTAACAGTCATTAATTATCAGAAAAATCTTCACATTCAACTTTTTTTTTTTTTTTAATAAAAAATGGGGAAAAAATAGGGAAAGCTCTTTTTTTTAATCTGTTTCTGATATGAAGAGATTGAAAGGCATACCTAATAACATCTATATCACAATGGAGTAGTGTCTGCTTTCTCTCTAACATTGAATTATTTGATCATGTGAATTCTACCAACACCTCTCTTTCAGCCATAAATAAAGCACTCTCAGTTACACAGACATACATAAATGCAATTGTATGTACATAAGCATTAGCACTACTCCCCACACCTACAGCATTCACCTTAGCATCGGGTCACCCTCAAAACGGTTAGGAATTATTTGGCCTTAAGTAAATTTTATTATTGTACAGTCTTTGATGAGGTAAGGATAGCAAGGACTGATGACATTGGCAGAGTCGAATGAGTACAGGAAGAGACACAACCCTGTACCTTGAACAGCTTCAGTGGATCAAAAGAAATCTTTGTAATATGCACTTCTCAAACACTAATAGAGGCAACATGAGAATGGATAGTTCGGTAATGAATAATACGCATAAAGAGATAATGTGTCTGGCTCAAATTGAATAAAGAGAGGGCATCCTTTCATGCTCATGTTCATTAATATTGTAGCAAAATATATATGCAATCTATAAGTGTATTGGAAATTTACGCCAAGCTCTTGGTAACATAATGCAATGCCAAATTTGACCTCATCCAATCTGCACTTGTCCATATTATAAGCATGTCAGTAGTATAGTTTTACTTTGGTTCCAGGATGATATGAAGATGTCAAAATGTAGTGTGTAAGAATATTCCATATTGAAACACTGTTCTCGTTTATCAAACTAGAAGTATATCTATTCCTTCCCAGTTCTCACTAGATGCCTGAGTAATGCCATTCGAGTGTAAGTAGGATACTTGCATATGTAATCCATAAAGATTTGTACCTCGAAATGACATTATGTTGGTAACTGGACTAATTATGTTGTTGATTTCTTTTTCATCAAATGTTTATATGATGAGGCAAGAAAGTGTCCAAATCAAACTTGTCACATATTGAAGTATTTGTTGAATCAAATGTTTCGTAATATCTACGTATCTTACAATAATGGAGCTTATGTATGTTTGTTCCTGTTTTTACCATGGAATGTTCAAAGAATTCTGGGAGGCTACCTGGTAGTGCTTCTGTTCTGTCTATGTGTGGGGTTATATAGCTTGAAAAAACAAAGGCCACATATGATGTTATAATCTGATCTTATCTCATTCCATATAAGGATGCCTCAATGTTTACTTCAATGGTTTGAAAAATGTCTTATAATGGAGCCTGCCGCTGTTTATGGAATTATTTCTCCTTCACACAAAAAAGTAAAAATTGCAACAAAAAAGTCCAAAGGTGGGAGGGAAGCTGGAGATCATTCTTTTTCAGAATGGTTACTTGAATAAGGCGATAGTCACCATGAAGACCGCAGCAAGATTTCTAGTGTGTGAGCATAACAAACCCTAATGAATGTCATCTTGAAAGAATTGAAAATTTTTAAGTGTTGCCATGCTCGAACTCTAAGCACCCTTGACAAGCGTAGTTCTATAGTTCTATCGCCTTCAAGGAGAACATAAGTTACAAAAGGAAACAAATCCTCTTACCCCTTCTTCCCGTGAGTACGACAATTGACATCAACAAGATGCTGCAAAGATTGCCCAGGTGCAAAATATAAAATACGGTCAATATTGGCATTCCACTGTAGATTCAATGTTGCAATTAGCCAGTGACTAACAGAATATGCACTGATTCCATTCCATTCATCCTCAGGGCTACTCTGTGACGTTTGTTTTGCTCACCTACCACCCATCTCCTAAATTAAGGGAAGTATCTGTCTGTGTGTTTTGTATTTACATTTTTCCCCACAACCACAGGCCCCAGGAAGTTGAAACTTACTCTATGGGGGTTGGTAAAGTCTAGGAAGTGCCCAGGGCTGTGGTATTGTGGTGGGGAGCTTGGCTTGGTCAATACATTGACTTTTTGAATTTGCCACCTCTAGCATTTGCTCTCTGTGTGTCAAATTTACCAAGGGACTATCATCCAGAATTTTTTTTAGGAAAACTAAATAATCCACATAAAGTTATAACACTTGGTATGTTATTTTTTCTTATTTAACTAATTCTCTTACTCCTACAGATGGCACCGGCCTTGAGTGGACACATGGTACTGGCCTTGAGTGAACCAATATGGTAAGGGATTGTCAAATTGCATCACTATAGTAACCAGGAAGTATCAATATGAACCACACACTCATTTCCCTCTGTAACCAGGCAAAGCTGAGCTACCTTGAGAGGAACAGTAACCCCAAGTACCGTAGAAATGACCTTATGTTGAACATCCACCAGGAAACACTAGAGGGACCCACATGAGACCTCTCAACTGCACTAATCAAACAGTACATAATGATGCCATCAACTTTAACCTAATTATAAGTTGTGTGATGCTATAATGTCTTTTATTCATTTGTCTCCATCAAATTCAGTAGCCCAGGTAACAAAATGGGTTACTATGCTAATATCTCCTTGTAAACGAGGAATACTGTAACAATAATGATTCTCTACTATTGCTATCAAGAGTATTCTTACGCTACAGCAAAATGTATAGCTAATTGGAAAAAGTGAAAATGTATCCAGGGATCTACCGAAACTGTCCTCACAACACTGCTCATGTCAGTTTCTGAAAGTTCAGTCATTAATTCTATACGCATTGAGACTACTACTATAATTTTGTCTAGATGTTAAAAAATAATAATAATAATGTGATTACTTCACTAAGGAATCCTGGGAGAAACAGAAACGTGAAATATTTCCTTGCATAGAAGTGAAAACATTGATTCACCATATACTGACAGCAACTGGCTTTATAATTCAGGAAGGATGATTTAGGAAACCACAAAGATGCGACCTTCCACCACATTCTTTACAGTGTCAGGAAATAACAATAGTCATGCCTACTTACGAGCAAATATAGATTTGTTGTATCCTGATGATTCAATTCTCCACACGGAAATTGTAAATATTTATATAGCACATGAATCCTTGAAGTATCTTGTGGTTGATGTGATACATACAAGACAATACCATTAGATTAACAGAGGTGGGATTGTTTGTCAGTTAGTTATGCAGACAACTCACAAAGCTCTGAGTCATATAGTCACTGACATTTTTCTGATCAAATTTGCGGGAAAGCTGTCTTCACAGTTCTTTCAAGGAAGCTAAATAACCCAAATGAGGACATTTAAGACTTGCCAATGAATGGATATTGAATAATTGTTTCATCATGACTTCCACGTATCTGAAGCAGAGATGCAAGTTATTAAAGATTTTCCTCTTTCTTCCATATTCCCTTAATTTTGGTTCCTATTTCTTGCACAGTTTTTTTAGATACTTCATCTCATGGGTGTGCTCTAACATGCACAGATATGCTGAAATGCATTTATTCTTGAGTAATTGAATCTAACATGACACACATATGGCCACTTCCTCCTACACAGAATTAAGATGTTATCACAAGTTGGTAAAGATAAATGAATAATTAAATTAATCACAGTTTGCATTCCAATAGATCCATCTTCTTTTGATGTGCTGATCAAAATGGAATGTCATAACTCTCTTAAAATTAGGGTTATGAGTGTGGCCAGATTCATACTTCAGAGTTTACAACAACAAGGTTTCAATAAATTGAATGAGAGCAAAGGACTGCTGATAATCCCAACCCGGATTACCTTATATCAAATTCTACTTGTACTTTATGCGTGTGTGTGCACACTTAAGCTTCTTTTTTTTTCTAATATCTATATCTGCTGAAATAGTTTGTGGCAGACCACCTGCGGGGGGCCTAGACCAGCATGGGATATCATAGAGTATATTGCAATATATAATGATATATATGAATTAGAGTCATTTAACTAATCTGATTATTTCATTATTGCAAATTAACTTTTATTTCAAATATTCTAGGAAGTTATATAGTAAGAGCTGATATTTATATGGGGTCCTCATCTCTTATTGATACAGCTTTAAGTATTTAGGTTAACATTTAAAGCATGTTTCTATATATTTAAATGGTCGGTAAAGGAGTATACATCTTAAATTATACAATCCTTAATACCTGAGTCGAATGTTTTCAACAAATATTCATATACACCCTTTTAAAAGTTATAATTTATTGTTAGTAGGAATAAGTTTTCTCGGTTAAATCAGGTAGTATCAAGACCATGATATTTTGACAACATGATTTGTGACATTTACAAAACATAATTCTTTATTTTTCATCTTTTGAACACTTGAGTATGAAAATTTAATATAATTAGCTATCCATATAATCATTTTTATAAACACATGTTCTCATTTTTTTAGAAACATCTCTCCTCTGTTACACATGTTCATCTTTGATGTGCAGTTCAATCATGCATCCTTTGTGGTTTTCTCATCATGCAGTCAGCTGCTAATATGCTTGTCTCTGATACATTAAGTTAAGGCAACTGTTGTTGTTTTTATACCAGTTATTGTTAAATATTCAATTTAGGCATTTAAACTAACCCTATTCAACTGTAACAAATGATATGGTCAAATTAACTAAACATTGACAGGAGATGGAAAATATTTTTTTAGATCTCCAGAGCACTAGCTGCTAATGATAACAAAAGAGATTGTTACTGGAAAAAAATTTTTATTAAGATTGTCCTGAGGCATAAAATATGTTTTATGTTCTCCATATTAATGCTTAAATCAATATTTGTACACTAATTGCATCGAGACAAGACAGGTTTGGCCATATTCAGCAACTTGTGGATTGCTGAGGGAATTACCCACAAAACCATCTTAAAATTAATTCTGGATAAAGGATGTTGAGCATGACTTTTGTGCCCATGGACTTATATATATACTGTGCATGTGTGGAAATGTCAATTGCTGTCTTTGAACCTGCGATTAGTTAAGGGTATTGGGTGTAAACTATCTCTTTGGCAAAGCTCTCTTCATCCTTGAAGGGACATATAAAGTGATGGTGTTCAGGATCTGACAGAGCTTTGATGTTATCTTCATGATATTTTAGAGTTTCCCATCCACCTTGAATTGTAGCTGTTCCCTGTCCAGGTGGCCCTTCAGTGACTTAATGCCAGTGTAATGGCTGGAAAGAGCAATCCTGTTTGAGCCACATTCTACAGCAGCAGCCTCATGTCTCTTGGTTACTCTTATCATCACATTGCTTTGTGTGCCAAGGAGCAATGGATAGAGTAATGGTTAGTAGTTACCCTTCTCTTATTGACACATTCTGTGATTTCAAATTCTCAGCTACATTCCACAAAGCTATAATTCACTGAATTTAGTTTGTTGTATTCAATGACATATCAATAAAAGATCTACATCATATCATGCACCCAATTATTTTTCAATCTCATGTTAAAGTGATAGAAATACTATAACTCACTCCAATCCGACTGGTGTGATTTTTTTTTTTTAAGTTCTATGTATATGACTATATCGTGCATGATGTGTTCAAGAATATATTAAACATAGTCAGTTAACATATATATTGTATACCCAGACAATTTGATTGAGATGAGGCTTTTTTTTTCTTTTTTTTTTGGTATTGGCACAGCAATCAGTCAGTTCTCAAGTAGGAGGAGTTGTATAAGTGGTTGGAAGTAGTAGATTGAGCTCATGTTTGATGTTTTTTAAAGATAGTTCACTCATTTTATAAACAATAATATTGATACGATCCTTCGTAGATTGCATTTGAAAATGATACCAGTTACATTTCTTGAGTCACAGTAACCAAGTCAATAATTTAATTGGATTACACATACTGGTGTATTCCTACGTACTTCCTTTACACCCTTTCTTCTGGTGTAATAGATATTCTCGTAATAGAATTTCAAGATTATCATTTTGCCTCTGATGTTTGGCTGATGAAAGTCTTGCCATTGACCATATATGGCAGCTGTGGCTGGAGGTAAGTGGGTTACTGATCTTGAATGTTTTCAGTTAGGCTTACATTCATGTCTGCTTTAAACATTTCTAGAATTTCACATTCCAATGCTGGTCGGAAACAAAATGAGTTAGCATGTTATGAAGGATTCCAACTCATCAAATTTTTAAACATTTCCAGATATGTGATTTCCTTAGAATCCAACCAAACTGTGCAATCTCTGTTTTCAGTAACGTGCTCTCCGAGAGAGTATACCAATTTAGAAGTTTACATCCCGCACTATCATCTGATACCAATGGTCCAACATGAAAAATCTGAAGTTTTTTTGTTTTGTTTTGTTTTGTTTTGGGGGGGGGGGGGGCTTTTTTTCCTTGGCATCTATTAATGCTACTCACGTCAACTTTTATATTTGACGGAAATCACTTGTGTTATTCATAAGAATTGATAGAGTTCAACAATAGCCTTGGGCTATTAAGTTGTGCTAGGCATTTAACAGAACCTAGAAATGAAAAAAAAAAGAAATTGTTATAACATTTGATATTCAGTTAATGACATTTGAACTTCACAGATCTCAACCGAATTTTTCTTTTCTCTTACCAAATCACTAGCTAGAAAATTATGCCATGGAAAATCCCCATATTAATCTATAAAAAAAAAAAAGAAGAGAGAAAAAAATAGTTGTGGTTAACAGACTTTACCACTCAAAAACCTGCGTTTTTCCAAAATGGATAAGGCATATGCCTTCAAGTTCAAAGAAGAGGTGTGTAGTTTATTTGCTTGTCCAACTTGTTTCTTCCTTCCCCTATTCCCAGTATCTCTCTCTCTCTATGCTCTTCCTTATGCTATTTAATTTACACTTTACTGCACTCCTAATAGTAGAACAATAATACTCATTGCATGCTGCTCAACCCTAAATACCCGAAAACTAAATGACTCGACATTTATTTAAGGACTTCATGTGGTGTTGCACTTGTTTTATGTTTCATATAAGACTCTAATTAGTTTGGTGTCCTAAAAATATTACATGGTTAAACTAATGATCTCCAGAAAATATTCACAGAATAAATGGAATTTAGGTAAACATGGCAATCGTTAGTTTTCTCTGGGTCTGTTCAACTCTAACACCATCAATATTATTAACCAGCAAGCACTGAAGTAAACTACATGTTCATTTGACTCTACAATTTGATAAAACAAGGTATCAGAGCTTGTTACATATAAAAGACATCTTCACCTTGTAAACCATCTCAAAAAAAATTTTTCCGTGGTGATGGACTAATCTATTAGTAGCAATCAATGCACCTCTATCCCATGGCCAGAGTAAGGGTCACCTCTAACCCAGCCCTTGCATGGCAGCTATAGGTGGAGAGAAAGACATGCCCATCTTCACTGTTCAGTTTAATGAAGAAGTTTGTGGCTGAACATCTTTCACTCAATATCTACCACAATTCAATTTTGAACATATTTGCTCTGGTGGCTTCTATTGTGGATCACAGCTAACTTTCATTCTTCAGCAATAGTCACAAGTTTGGGTAAATGGATTATAACAGATGAACGTCCAACACCTTCTCATTCTTGTCACAATCAAATTGTATAAATCATTTTTTCAGCTTTGGGGAACCTACTTGAAAGTTCAGTAAGCACACAGGGTTCAGTTTGGGATTACTTTTTTAATGTTGAAAGGGTTCCTATTTGCAGAGTATCTACTGTATTATGATTTAAATGGGATGAGTCTCTCCACATTGCAATATTCCAACTTGGTAAGAGAGCAGTGCCTCCAACCAAAAAAAAAAAAAAAAAAAAACCAAAAAAAAAATCTAAGTTTCAGTGCAAGTTTTCAAGTTTTCAGTATTTTTAATGGATTTTCAGTATTTTTTTAATCCAATTTTTTCCTAAAATTGTTGAATTTCAATTGACAGTGATGATATGTTCAAAAAATGTATTTTAACAATACATTAATGAAAACAATTCTTTTTAATGTATGAGATTCCTTTGATATGTGTGAGTCAATGACTGGGCAAACTTGCTAGTCTCTAAATAGATTTAGGCAGAGACCAGGAATCCTTAAGTCAGCAGTACATTTATTTTTCTCTTCTACTTACCACAGCCACCTCAGTTTTAATACTTTCTAAAGCTGAACTTGAGGTGCTAGGAAAAGAAAAACTCCATAGCAGGGAAGAATAAAATTCAAGATCTCCAGTATCATTTGGACAACCACTACCACTATTCATAACTCCATTAGAAAGAAATGGATTCAAGCTCAGTTAGATCAACTTGTGGAGAAATTATACTGATAACCAGACCCTTGACCAAAAGTATAAAGTGTAGATAATTTCAATATTCAAGTTAGTTTTACCATCATATTTATTATTGCTCCAGTGGTGGAGAGGATTGTCACAAGCACACAAACACATGATCAAAATTGCAAAGGAAGGGTTAAACCAGACAATCCTTCAAATAAATAGTGATAGAAATAAATAGATAAATATTCTTTTGATTTGCATATGCCTTTGAATACTGGAATATTCCATAAAATTTCTGAAAATTAAATTCATATGGTTGGAGGCACTGAGAGAGAATGTAGTGTGGCTACTCACAAATAAGCAGAATTGACCAACCCAACCACCAGGCATCACTAACCCACGTCTTGTTCTATCCAATGCCCAGACCCAACCCCCTCCTCCCCCCCCTTTTGTCCTAAGGCAAGTAGGGTGCTGCCACAAAGGGCAGCTGGATGCCAATTGATTCCAACAGGTTATGGGACCATGTGCTCCACCTTAAGCCAATTGGTCAGCATTGAACTGAACTCTCCTTTGGCACAGTACGTGCCAAAGATTACACAAATATATGCAAGATTAGTTCTGTAATGGCATCTTTTACAATTATCTCTCCCTGTGCATTTCCCTGTATTGACCCTATGCTTAGTCATACAATGGACCAGGTTTTGCAGGCAAGATCTCACATTATGCACATGCAAGGATGGCTACAAGATGTGAGAGTTCCAGCCTATTCAAACTATAGTTGACCATGGAGGGGTTAGATAAGAAATGAAAGTTGGAAAAGTAGTAATCCCTGCTCACATTCTCTCTCTCTCTCAGTACAATGGTGTATGTGTGGAGATTCAGATAATCAACAGTAAGGCATTACCATAGCTTTGAAGACCAACCAGTTGAATAGCATTGTCCATTGTTTTGGTAAGTATCTTACTTCTCCATACTCTGTGTCATTTTTATGAACAGGAGGATGTGTACAGTCTGTCAGTTGTCATGGTGAAACTAGCACACTTATAGTTAGAGATGCTTTCAAAAGATTATGAAGTGGTTACTTATAAATGAATTATTTATAGATGTAAGAACCTGAGAGTATTTGGGTGATTAATCTGTTCATTGAAAAACACTTAAAAATCCAATTTTGTCATGTGGGCTCATCGTTCAGGTTAGGGCTATCCACCTCCCTTACCTTCGATCCACTTATCCTTACTTACAATTCTTTGATCCTTACCTCTGCCTCTCACATCTTTGGTCAAGATTAAGGGGGAAGAAGAAAGCTTGTCCACACTGACACCTGCTTGGTATGGAATGATATGTGAAGAAGTGTTCCTTGCTTCTTCCATGTCTCATTCACTTGTCTCCATTGTCAGGGTCCATGTTTTTATATTGGAGGAGATAGTGCTGTCCTACTTATTCTAAGTGTTCCAACAGACCACAGTTAGTCTGCCTTCCATCAGTGACTCCCTATCAGGGCAATACAAACACAAACTACATTTTGGTCTATAACTTTGGTGAATGAGATGTGGCTGGCTCTGCTGATCCATTCATTAGGAGTATTTCAATGGCAGCAAATGGTAAATGACAATTGGTTGGTGCCTTATTCCGACACCAACTGCCCCTCTACTGAAATGTTTGAAATTCAAGTTGAGTGCATTGAACATGCAAGGTGTGTGTGTCGTGCGTGCGTGCGTGCGTGCGTGCGTGCGTGCGTGCGTGCGTGCGTGCGTGCATGCGTGCGTGCGTGCGTGCGTGCGTGCGTGCGTGCGTGCGTGCGTGCGTGCGTGCATGCGTGCGAGAGAGAGAGAGGGTGGTGTGTGGTACATGAGTATGTTTTTGTTTTATTGGTTCAATTCTATGGTTGTTGGTGTAGTTTCTTATTTTCTTAAAAACATTTTTGGTTTGTAATTTCTTCGTCTACTAAGGCTATGCAGAGTATAATATTCTACCTTGAATGATGACCAAAGCACAGCAAGCCTATTAAAAGTGTATTATCAAGTGTTTCACATTAAGGTCAGCAGTGCATAGTAGTCATGAGACTACAACACAACATTCAGAATATGCCCTACTCTTTGGTGCTGTGTTTCTTGTTCTTCAAAAAGACAGAAGCTTTTTCTCTCCACCAAATGCAATTACAATGCCCTCTCAAGCAAGACAAGATAAGGTAGTTAGCCTTTTAATTCATAGGATCCAAAGGATTGTTGTATGTTGTTTACATGAAGAGAAACAGGGTTTTTTTTACATGAACTTGTGTAGTTTCTGTGCTAGTCATGCCTGCTGTTATTATATTGAAATACAGGCATCTATGGTAATGAATTTAAATGTCATGTGTTCAGTATTAGATACATGGTGACTTAACATACCATATCGCACCCCCTTCCCCCCCCCCCCCCCCCCTGGAAAAGGCACCATGTAACACAAGCCATTAGATAATTTACAAACCCTTACATGAGCAACATCACACTTACTCACAATACCACCTCTCCTCCCTCCCCCTCCTCCTTATGTTCCTAGTTTGGAGGAGTTACATACATGTATGTGTGATGCTGTTCACGTGATATCATTCCATGCCTTCTTATGGGCAAGCAAAGTGGTAAAATAAGAAGAAAATATTAAGAAACAAGTACAAAGAGTTGTAAATAATATGGGAGGGGAAGAGAAAATAGAAAGAAAGAATAAAAATGCATATTAAAATTATAGCTATATATGTATGTATGTAATATACATATACAAACATGTATATATTTATATATACATATGTAAGGGATATATATACGTTATAAGATATAGAGACAATTCTTACACACTGCATAAGGTTGTACAGAAGTGTGGTTATTGTAATAGCCTTCTTTAGCAACTTTCAAATGAAGTGACAAGAAATAGGAAGTAATCATCTAGATTGTGTGAAAGAACACAAGAAATAAGGACTTGCATCTCACTGGATTGTCAAGCGGCTTTCTTGAAGACCAGTTTTCTCAAAATTGGCCTTAGAGAAAATTTACCTGCCTTGAAAATATTTGGGGGAGAGGGAGGGGGAGGGATTGAAAAAAAAGGGGAAAAAAAGAGCCTTAAACAGAATTTGGATCAAGTTAGGAGGAATTTTGTTCAAATTCACAAAATAGTTAATCATATTTCAAATGGCTGTAACTTCACTCCCCCCCCCCCTCCACCTTTTCTCAGTGTACACCATTTTGATACCAGAATATTGGTTTTGTGTGTTTCAGATGATATGTTGACTGCCACCATATAGGCACGTTTTCTTAGAAGATGCAGTCCCCCAAAAGCATACCAACAACTCCCTTCTCTCTATTTTTCTTTCTCTTTTTGGGCTCAAGATCCAAAGTTCATTATCAACAAGATCTGATAATTGGTTTGCTGCTTCCTAAAGCACTTAACCATATGTACAAACATAATTAGCCGCTTCTGAAGTGTTTGTGTCTATTGGTCAAAAGGTCACTCACCACTTCTAGCTGACACAACTGCACACCACTACAAGAAAATTAGATATGCTTGATTGGTCTGTAGAGCTTTAAAAAAAGGTCTTCAAATCTATATATTAGAAGACCTATGTAACTATGTAACTAAGTAACTATGTTCGTCTGTTTCTCAAAATCCCTCTGTTAGATTTTGACCAAACTTTTAGGGATGGAGGAGACCCACCCTGAGATGGTTTTATGCTAGGTGGCATGTCTGGGAAAAAACAGAATTTGTCTGTCTGTCTGTCTGTCTGTCTGTCTGTCTGTCTGTCTGTCTGTCTGTCTGTCTGTCTGTCTGTCTGTCTGTCTGTCTGTCTGTCTGTCTGTCTGTCTGTCTGTCTGTTGGTCTGTCTGTCTGTATGTTTGTACCATCATTCCGGCCAAACCGGTATGTGGATTTCTCTGAAACTCGGCATGATGATAGGTTTTGACCCAACTTAAAACATGGGCTAAAAATTTCCCAAAATGGTTAACATGGTAACGAGAAAAAGCCAAAAATGGTATTTTGGCCACTTCTCTCTTCTCCACCATCACCTTTCTTACTGGCAAGACATGTTCAACTACTGGATTTTAGCCTACATTGGCCGAGCAACGCCGGGTATATGCTGCTAGTAACATATAATAATGCTGCTTTGAATAAACTGTGCCAACATTATGATCAATTAATGTAAAAAATATATATATTTTTAAAATCTAATTGAATTAAGTTGGGGATTAAATCAGTGTAATTAGTAAAACTTAACTAAATTCATTGAACAAAATTAATTATAATTTTGAAATGGAACACCCAATGCCTCTATATTTCTGGGAATAGCTAATGATATGTATAAAACAGTTTCAAAAATATATAATATGTAAAGAAAAAAATTACTTACAAAATAATTTTCATTTGAAGTTCCTCCTTTAACATTTTCTTCAGAATAAGGCTTAGTATATTGTATAAATTATATGCATCTCCTGATTTCCTGTGTAAATGTACAATTCAAAACATTAACTTATTGCTGAAGCTGAAGGTTTGACTTTTATACTATTTAAGCTAAAATTATAATCTTATTTTTGAAAAAACAAAATAAACATAACAGGCATTTAACTGGCTTTAAAGTTTCATTGATCTGGCCTTGAGGTTTAATGATAACTTAGCAACCATGATTTTTACATTATCACTGTGTAAACTGTGCTTACCAATGGAATGACTGTTGGTGGACTCACGTCATTGAAGTAGGTCAGAGTGTGTCTTGTGAACTGTAGAAGAAAGAGGCTCATGAAGTGCTGGAGCAACATTGACAGCAGTCAGTGCACTCTAGTCCAGAGACAGCTGTCAAAAGAACTTATTTATAGCCAAGGAGGGGAAAAATCATCTGAAAAGGTTGTGCTTCTCTCCTGCAACATATTGTGCTCTGTACAATTGTGCCTGGTGTCTTCATAATATTTGTGGGGTTGGTGCTGTGCTTGTTGATGTTATTATTTCCAACAAAAAAATTCAAATGGCAGCATAGCAATAATAACAATGTAATATTTTGCAGTGAAGTGAAGTTTGTACATTGTGTTATAAAGTGTTATATCAGTACAAGCGTACTCTGCACAATTCAATGGTGAGACAGTGTAGGATAAAGAGAAAGAGATGTTTGGTAAATGAGAGGTCAACAAATTTGATAAAAATAACAAAGAACAATAAAAGTGACTTTATAGAAAATGTAACACACAGCACAGTAAAGCAGTTGTATAAATTGAGTGCTAGTACAGATATGTTCCATACATGTTTAAATGGCAGTTCATGCAATGTGTAAATTTGTTTAGTTGAATTTTTATGAGAGTGAGAAGTAGTTATTCGGATGTGCATGCATAGTAAGTTCTTCTTTCAATGCAATCTGCACAATGTATCTCACAGCAGAAGAAGAACTGACAATCGCATTGTGTCTCTCTTTCCATATAATGTTCTGAAGAACCACGTCCACAAGCACTGCACAGATTTTGACATGAATTGGGTGCGTCTGAGTTGGTGGCATCACATTCTCTCCCTGCTGTGCCAAGGGAACCCCCGGATGGGTTGTAGCGACACCATGAAACAGTAGTCCTAAAAAGCAGGTCCATATCTGTGAGACTTCGGCCACATTGAGGTACCCAGGTATTTCTGGACTGCCCACTGGGTATTACTTTGCATGCCTTCGAGCAGGCACTCTTCAATGCATTTGAGATTTGACTAAAACTTGGAAATTCAGTTAAGCAGGTTTGAAGGGTGCAAGAACCAGAAACACCATGGCACTTGCATACTTCGTCGGAATTATCGATCAGATACTGTATATGCTGTGATAGAAATAATAAAATGATGAATATAGTTATTTATTTTGAAAAAAAAGGGAAGTAATTATGGGATGTACACTTTTTTTTTTCCTTTTCGGCAAGTCAAAACACATTACAAAAACAATTGGGCAAGTATCAAGGGTTCATGATAGAACACATGTGGATGGGAGTTGAGCCTTATGAAGAAAAAAAGTCAATTTATCATTTAATGACAATTTCAATAAGTGCTTCTTAATAAGGGAATTAATAAAATTCAGAATGAGATATACTTTAGCAGTTGCAGGTCAATTTATTGCTCACTTTACTAATAGAGGGAAGGAGGAGGAAGGGGAAAGTATATTAGCAACATTTCAGGACCACTAACAGAAATACAAGTGTTAATAACTATGCCACTAATGTTGAAAGAGTTTTTATTACTTACATGTCTCGCAGCTTGGAAATTTCTATAGATTAGGTCAAGATTTAGTGTCCTTCCCAATCCCACATAACGCTTGTTTAGAAATGATTCTGCAATGTTCAGAGCATTGTTGACATTGTCTGAACAGCCAGATTCTCCTCCTTCACATCCACAGTTTGAAATGAGTTGACTAGAGCAGGCTTTAGCCACTGTGTGTGCAATAGATGCCAGAGATAGAGAATAGACATACGCAGACTCCTTGGACATTACACCTGCATTAATCAAAAGGGGAGAAAAATGTTGAAACAGACAGACTTAGATATATGAAGTATAAAAGTATGAAATGCAAATGTGTTAGCTTAAAACCTATAATACAGATGCACAGGTTTACTCCTGAATTATGATATACTGTTCAAAATTTTTCAACACCAAATATATATTAGGGGCATCAGAGCACACATTTGAGTTTTATTGACCCTTGTACACTCACGTGATAACTATTTCAAATTAAACTTCTGGAGCTCAGATTAGAGAAGCCCACAAGTTGTGCATGTCATTCATTTAGCAACATTCCAGGACTGATTCACATCGAGAAGCTAGGAAGTTAGTGCTGTGTACACAAAAACTATTTTGTAGTCGGTATCACGTCCCTGTTAGCAGACTCGACCAAATTTTTGAATTTTATAGAATTTTTAAACATCCAGGCGTATTTTCTCCCTTCAGAAATGGCTCAAGTAAAAACTACACAAGATAGTTTTATAATGGGCTTGGGGTTCTTATGTACTATACCTGTTTACTTACTATTTTGGCATATGATTAATTCAAAAAGTGATAGTTGAGAATATCTCCATTGATCCCACAGCTGTGTGGAGGAAATGCAGAGATAATTTTCCATGCAATTATTAATCCAATAATTACATGCATGATCTCACCACATAGCTAGGCAAAATGTGGGCAAGTATTTAGGAGGGGTAGACCCTTCAACTCTGTCCAAGTCTTCAACTTCCATATTTTTACTCAATTCTTAACCCCAAATCCATCAGGACCATATACACCACACACAAGAATGAGCACAAGAAATATTCCCATGTAAATATATGCACACACCATCTTTGCTGAGGTTGGGCTCCTTCAGGATTGAAAATCCACTGCAGTTCCAGAGGTCATGTTTGAAGTCTTCTTCACAAGTTCGCTTTGCTAAACTCTCAGCATACTTCAAGATATGGAAGAGGTGAGGGTTCTGCTTGCATATGTAATTGGTTTGTTCTTCAGTGTCCATACTGCGCTTGCACTCAATGAAGTTGAAGTTAGGTTGAGTGGGCTGGTAAGTACTGGTGGAGGTGGTGGCTGTGGAATTATCATGGCTGGAAGGAGTAGTGGCTACACCACTGCTGTCTGTAGTTGGAAGTATGGAAGTTTGGGCTTGTGAAGTGTCTATATTTACCTGGGCCATTGCAACTGAGAAGCAGCAACACATTAGCAACGTCAGCCTGCAACACAAATATTGCCAACAGCAACAACAAATTAATAAAAAGATGGAAAACAAGGAGAGATTAGCATCTCCAATCATTATCTGCTGCTATCCACAAAGCTCTGGATACATAACTAGTCACAGTTGCCCGCTATTAGTTGCAGAGCTACACAAGTTCTTGGAAACTGAGCTACACTGAGTTTTGGGTAACCATCTACAATAGCTCAGCAACTTTAGCAGCTCCCATATTATATCCTACTTTAAAGCTTTCACTAGGCTGCCAGCTACGTAGCATTGGGTTAACAATATATAAAAGAGCTTCAAAGGTTGTTCTAGCAAGCTTGCCCCGCTAAATGTTCCGAACATTCCCGCACTTACCACAGAGCTTGCTGATAAAGTGGTGTTGATTGCGAAGTTCTGCAGATACTGCATTGTGTCAGCCATGTTCTGTGTGGCACTCTAGCATATTGTTGCAGAAATGATGGAGCTTGCTGCTCGCAACTGCAGACGGATGTTCTAGGAGGTAGCAATTTCTCCATGCTAAACACTGGGTTTTTTGTGCTAGGTCTAGTTTGAAGGAGCTGTTATACCGTGTGGGTTCTTAAATGCTCTCATCACATTCCTGTGCTTGGCTTTTATAGGTATTCGGAATGTGGGAATGCCGGAATGCCGAGTGGGAAACAAGACAACTACATTCCAATGGAGATGCGTCAGTGACACCAGGCTTCCCAACTTTTGGTGAATATAGATTTCCCAAACAAAAAATTTAGCAGATTTCCGGAGTTCTGGGGAAGATCAGTAACTCTACTACAATATCCTACACCATGAGTCCTCTAACGCAGCAGAATCAGGCAACTTTTGTGGGTGGTTTCCATTATTCCGCTGGCTTCCATTATTATTGCCCCCCCCCCCCCCCCCCCCCCCTTGTGCTGGATTGGTGGTTGGAATTTTTACTCACAACTCTGTTATTTTGTTGGGAATTTTTTCTTTCTTGCTGTTGTTGGTGTAGTTGTGAAACTTCCTCTGACCACCACTGCTGAGGTCCCTGTTCAACCCTTTCCTCTTTTTTTCTTTTTTTCCTTTGAAATTTCCAGTCTTATTCAACTTGCAGATGGCCAGTGGGCAGCACTTGTGTGGGCATAAGCAAAGATGATGTTCTTAACTTTGAACAACTGAAGTTTGTTTCAATAAGTAATGAACAATTGAGTAGCAATTATCAAATCTGAAGGCAATAACAATAGTTTCATTTGTTTATTTGTAAGACATGCAGATCATTGAACTGTGGGGAGTATATCTGTTGTCAGCTTTCCTTTGTTACACCTTCCAGAATGAACAAGTACATTGGGTGTGCATAATATATATATTATCATCAAAAATATATCAATATTCTGTCATTCCCCAGACAAAGTCAATCAAGTATTGGAAATGAACTCTCACACTCAATATGACAAGGTGTAAAGCATGAGTAGTCAACTAAGATATTTTATTTAGGTATTTTAATTATTCTATTATAAAGATCACAAAAAGTATAATTAATATTATTTATTAAGAAGTGAGCTCTTCTTTTGTGTGTTTTGTGGGAGGAAGTGGAGGAAATTTAGATTCTTCAAGGACCACCCCCTGGAGTAACCACCCCTAGGGTGAACTGGGGTTTT
>OZ017786.1:519311-588438 GCA_963969325.1 Lycopodina hypogea | reverse complement strand
ATATTTTAAAATTTTCAATTCACTTAAATTTGAATGAATATATTATGTTAGTGATATATAAATGCATAAGTAATGCCATCTATGTTTGTTAGTAGAGTGTTGTATATGCAGACGCAACCATTGGAAATGTCAGTAACAGCCAATGAACAAGGTACTTCATTTCCTTATATGGGAATCGTGCAAAGCATAAAAATGACTACGTTTTATGCTCTAAAATATCCACTATAATTAAATCAATTGTATTCTTAGAAGACTCCACTTAAAAACACTAGAGTCGTGCTTATTCTGATCTGGGTCTGTTCCATGACATCAGCAACTTTAATATAGTTTCACATGATAGGTTGTTCTACGACCACACAACAGTGTAGTTGTTCGTTTGCTTGTTTGATATGCACAGTCGCATTTCTAAACCAACTGGAATGAACCGTTTCATGGCATATATTCATCATAGATCATATCAAATGTTGAATGGTGCATATTCATCATCACCAGCCATATTACCAGAAATGTTTGCTTGGAATTTAATTTTATATTTGCTCTTTTTACCCACAAACATGTTTTTGCGGAATCTAAATGTTACTTTCTTGTTGATTTTATCCTTCTTCTTCTTAGGAAACTTCCTCAAGAACACCAGTGTTAAGGTCTCCTGTTCAATTCCTGGTCATGGTTGGGTTTTGGTTTTTTGGGTTTTTTTTTAATTTTTAAAAAAATTTTTTTTTTATATCTGCGATTAAGTCATTATTAAATCAAAACATTAAATCATAAGTGAGCGGGTTTGGCTGGAAATATCCACTCTTGTTCTTCATATATATATATATATATATATATATATTTTTTTTTTTATTTGTATCTGCTAACATTTTCCCCACAATCTCTTATTCATAGACAGACCCTTTACTCTACATTATGAAGCACATGGCAAGATTGTCCACAAAAAAAAAAAAATTAAGTAAAAGTTATGATCTTAGCCACACCCTCAACAAACCGCTTTCTTTATTAATTAACAAATTTATGTTCATTTAATTGACAATTGTATTTTATGTGAAGTTTTGCTGCAATTTTCTTTAAACATTAAATCACATAATTGTATTTTAGGCGAAGTTTAGTTATAATTTTTTTTTTAAATCTTTAAACATTAAATGATCACTTTTTTTAACTGCATAAAATGTACAAATATATTCATTCCCACACAGCTGAAACCTCTGTGAAGGTTTCAATAACTAATTGTCATCACATCTATATAAGCAACCTAAATGCCGCCCTGAAGCTTCAGTAAACACTTCGACCAAATGTTATCTGTTGAATTCAAATAGCCAGCTGCTAAAACATTAAAAATTCTTTAAATCAACTGTATTACCATTAGCTATAATTATAAGTTGTAAAATGTCAAACTGATGATGAAAAACTAAATTAGATCAAGTTTATTACGTGCTGTTTTGTGATGAAATAGTTTTTGACATCAGTAAACAAAATTTTAAATTCAAAAATGACAGATTTTTCCACAGATAGCAGAATATGAATACCGAAAATATTTTATGTATACTGTATATGGTCTTACACCAAATATACTGATCATCACATATATTATATTAAATATAGCATGGTGTATATATATATATATTCATATCATTATTGGTAAAAATATATTGAATTTTCTTAAATAATTAACTTCCTTAGCCAACAACTTGAAGTGCTTCCAAATCTCCCTATATAGAAAATTGAAAAATTAGCTACAGTTTAAAGAATAATGGAATGAAAATTTGGACTGCTATTTTTACTCGAGAACTTTAACAAATTCTTGGAGTCTACCTGTTACTTTGTTGGGAATCTTGTACTTCTTGTTCTTGTTGTGAAACTTCCTCTGACCACCACTGCTGACTGCTGAGGTCCCTGGTTCAACTTCTAATATGATTGAGTTGTTGTTTTTCATCCTTTTTTTCTTTTTCTTTTTTTTTTTCTTTTCTTTTCTTTTTTTTTTTTTTTCTTTTCTTTTTTTTTTTTTTTTTTGGTTTTTGGTTTTGTTGTTTTTTTTTTACTCTCAAGTGAGCGGGTTTTTGGCTAGAAAATTCTAGTCTTATTTTTTTCTATCTTCTTTTTTTTATTTTTATAGTAATACTAACAATCAACAGCAATCGAAGTTACTTGCTAGGCCCCACCTTTGATGGGCTGTGTTCACACTATTGTCTAGTGAGAGGAAATATCTTACCAGAGGACATGGTTATAATTCTATGCTGGTATGTATTACATTGGAGGGGGGAGGGTATGCTAGGCATTGCCCCATTTCTGAAGGAAATATTACATTGTACCTCTAGTACCTAGTGTGTGGACTTCCTCTACTAATGTCCTGGGATCAGATTACAACTTACATTACCGATTGATTACTCATGAATAGGGACGTTTTTAATGGATCTACGCCCTAACCCTTGCCCTATTTGAAATTTTAACCCTTTAGGTTTCAATTCAGTATACTTTTAGTCTTCTCACAGAATTTAGTCTGGATGGTTGAGAACTGTGGGAGGGGTTAAGGGACGAATAAAAAAACAAACAAACAACAGAATAGACTCCATTATAATATAGATTACCCTTCCAGCTCACCCAGTCAGCTACAGTGGCAGCACACCCAAAGCCAACAGCTGCAGGCCACAAAACCTGGTTAAAGCTAATTATATTTGGAGAATAGTGGCAAAGAAAACTTAACCAGAGAAGAGCACTTATCAAGTCACCACTCACAGAGGAAATGACAACAACCATCCATTCATACCTGGAGTGGTATGATCCTGGCCATTGAACAACCTATATAATGCTATAGTTATGAAAGCAGGCTCTGTAATAGAATATACATTTACGTCTGAAGGGCTAGGGCTAGGGCTAGGACAGTCTATAAATCACCACTAATAGATTTTTGTTCCCTCAACCAGTTTTCCAAGTACACAATAAACTACAGATCATCATTGGTGATTACAACAGCCCTAGTACCCAATGTGGGTACAGGGAGATTAAAAAGGAAGAAGTAGTAGAGGAATGGATGGACATCAACCACTCCTAGTGCCCGCTGGAAATGTGGTTATACTCCTGATATTGCTATAGCTGGAAATGTGGTTATACTCCTGATATTGCTATAGTGTCAAACAACATCACTGGATTGTGTGAGAAGATGGAAATGGACCACGTCTCATCCAGTAACATCAACCTATTGGTGTTAGAGTCAATGCTGCTGTAGTACCAACCAGTGTATCCTTTAAAGGTGTTTTAACTTCAAGAAAGCTGACTGGAATAAGTTTATCAAAGAACTGGATGAGAAGATTGTACACATTCTGCCTAAGTGCGAGAACAGTGATATATTTACTAAGCTGGTTTTAAAGTCTGCTTGGAGATACATTCCACCAGGATGTAGAGTGTAGTACATACCTGGTCTATCCGATGAGTGAATAATATTCTATGATGAATATATTAACAGGTTTGAAGCAGATCCATTCTGAGGAGAACAACAACCCAAGGTGAAAAAGTGATGGAAAGCATTACCCAAGAGCATCAGAAGACCTGGATTTCCCTTATTGAGAATACTGACACTTCAAAGAATAGTAAGAAAGCATAGTTACACATCCGCAAGTTTCATGGTGATCCCAAAGCACCCCCCACCCCCCCCCCCCCCCCAATATCCCAAAGCAACTGCACACCAAGTTGCCAAGGTTGTTGAAGAATGGCATGAGTGGAAAGAGACTGAAGAAGACCAAGCTGAACCGCAAAAAAAATACAGTGAAAACCATGGTTATACTATACTTTTACTATGGAAGAACTGGAAGCAGGAATCTCTACCCTTAAACCAAAAAAAAGCAATTGGGTTGAGCAAGATTATAACGGAGCAATTTAAGTACTTTGGTCCTGAGGCAAAAAAAGTGGCTTCTTCAACTCTATAATGAATGCTTAGCAACACACCAAGCCTTCCAATATCTGGAAGGAATCTCATGTTAAAACACTGCTGAAACCTGGGGAAGATCCATCAATTCCTAAGAACTTTCGCCCTGTATCACTCCTAAGCCATGTCTACCAGCTATTTGAACACCTAATCCTCAACAGGATCAATTCCTAAGAACTTTCGCCCTGTATCACTCCTAAGCCATGTCTACCAGCTATTTGAACACCTAATCCTCAACAGGATTGGTCCTGTGGTTGATGAACTACTCATTCCTGAACAGGCTGGTTTCCATCTGGGCAAGTTCACGTAACCAAGTACTCAACCTCACCCAATACATCAAAGATGGTTGTGAGGATGGCATGGTAACTGGTGCAGTGTTTATTGACCTACAGCTGCTCTATAACACTGTCAACCATAGATATCTTCTCAGTTTCTTTGTTGAACTAGCAGGAAAGAAGAGCAGATGGTGAAGACTAAAGAATGGTCTACTCCAAGAGAGTGTGCTCTCACCATTCCTCTTTAATATCTACACCAATGACCAACCAAGAAGTGAAGAGACACGTCGCTTGCATTGGTGCACAACATTTTGACTTCATAGTTATTGAAGAGAGAGTCTCTAAAGCCTTGGAAGAGTTAACATCAACTATGAAGATAATCACCTCTGAGCAACTGAAGTCAACTGGTCAGGTATCCCTCTAGAATGCTGTGAGAACCCCGTCCACCTTGAACCCTAGACAGATATCTCTCATTTAAGAACTACGTTGAGAAAACCAAGTGCAAAATGGCAAAATGAGTGCAAGAAATAACATCATTAGCAAGCTCACTGGCACATCCTGGGGAGCCAACTTGCACACTCTTAGCCCTCTGAAACTCAATATCTGAGTATGCCTGCCCTGCCCTGTATGGGAAAGATCTACCATGCAAAGAAGCTAGATCCTGGCTTAAATGCAAGCTGCTGCCTCATCATAGACTGATTGAACCAACATCAACTGAACAATTGTACATTCTGGCAGGCATAGAAGTACAGCAAGCATGAAAGAATGTCAAAGACAGTCAGAGACGGATCACAGATGATCGACATCTTCTCTACGGTCATGGACCAGCTGATAGCTGTCTGAGGTCTAGGATGAGCTTTCTTACCTGTACAAACCCTCCTGAAGCATCTAGCACAAGCAGTGAATGAGTCTGACAATGGGAAGAGAGATTGAGCAACTTCCTGCCAACTACAAGCATAGAACTCAGTTTTAGAGAGGAACTCCTGCTATGTGCAGACTCAAGATATGCTGAGTGCAAGTGTCTTAATAGACTGAGATCTGGTATAGGAAGAGCAATAGTCACCTTTTCCAAGTGGGATATATAATTGAAGATGATATTCTTTGTGAATGCAGAATTGAACTACAGTTCATGCAACATCTTTGAGCTGGCCACTGCAGTACCAGCCTTGCATAATTTCGAACTTAGCAGACTACAATGAGATCAGACAATTTTGTGTTTGTCATTGGTAAACTATTCTCATTGGTAAACTATTCTCGTTGGTAAACTATTCTCATTGGTAAACTATTCTCATTGGTAAACTATTCTCATTGGTAAACTACACACACACACACACACACACACACACACACACACACACACACACACACACACACACACACACACACACACACACACACACACACACACACACACACACACACACACACACACACACACACACACACACACACACACACACACACACACACACACACACACACACACACACACACACACACACACACACACACACACACACACACACACACACACACACACACACACACACACACACACACACACACACACACACACACACGGGGGAAAACCCATCCTAGGGCTGTTTTTCCAATAAAGTTACGAGATTATCTAAATAAATGTCTTGTTATATTAATAAAGTGCCAGATTATCTTTGTATATGTTAATCAAGTTCCATGTTGTTTTTTTTTTAAATGACTCACTCTTTATTTTTGTGGATGTTTATGAAACCTTTTGAGCTGATTGAAAATGAGAAAACTATCTAAAAAGTATCAATGCCAGATCATCTTTCAGTTTGCATATGTTGATCAGCTAAAGACTAGCTGCTGCAGCAGGGCCACTAAGGAACAAAGAAGAAGAGGGAAGGTTGGGGGGGGGAGGAAAGGAGAATCAAAACAATGAGAGAAAAAAAAAGCAACCCTATTGGGGTTTAAACCCACAATGCCAACTCCAAATCTCCATTTCTTTACCTTTTCCCCTGAGATGTCCAGAGGAGGAGGTGTGGCCTGGAACCAAACCAAAATGTTGCTGTGCCCCCACCCCCCTCACCCGCACGCACAGGTAGTCTGGCACAGGCAAGCGTGATGAACTGACTGGTTATATATCTCCCACTATGTATAGTTTTTACAAGCGTCTGTCTGTTAGTAAGTAATACTACTCTCAAATGAAAATTTGGACCATCACAAATTTTTTTGTCTATTTAGGGTAACACTGGGAGTGCATTAATTGAGTTTCATCTTGGGGAATGCTCGTGAGAAAAGAAAAAAGGAATTCAAATGTTACCCTGTCAAAAAAGCCTAAGAAACCATGGCCAATCGATAAAGGCACAGGTCCCTCAAGCTTACGTTGGGAATATGGTATTCTCTTCACCCCCCCCCCCCCCAAAAAACAGAAAAGGGAAAGGGAAATACCCTAAATAATTGTCCTATAATTGTTATGACATTTGTTGTTTCATTCATTCACTTCATTGTAATATAAACACCCCCACTCCAGTATTGCTTTTGTCTGCTTATTTATAGCACAATATCTCTAATCAGAACTAAAGAAGCGATTTAGTTATGTGCAAATGTCTTTACTTCAAATATATCAGGTACTAGGTGGCACTAGCAAGCATTTGTGGTTGGAGGTAGTAATTGCCTGCTAATATAAAATGAATCACATTTGAATTGTATTTTAAACATTCCATGTAATTATTGTTAATGTGTTTTAGAAGATTCCCTTAGAATTTAGGAAGATGCTAACAAGGGTAAGTTACCATCCCACTTTCCCCACTCCCACCCTCTATCCTTCTGTCGCTCTCTGTCAGGGGCAGGTTGGAGGTGAACAATGTCTATAATACTCCAGAATTGAATGTGTACCACATCTAGACTCAGGCAATGCTGTAGTAGCCATGCCTATTCTGAGTTTATATTATCTGTTGGCCAACCAGGAAGATTTAAAGTAAACTACACAAGATATCTCATATTTGCAAATCACACAGGATATAAAGGTATAATGAAGATCAGTACATCAGCTATGTAGTCTAAATATGCAGAAATGTAAATGTGTTGTTGGTTGGTTGGTTTGCCTGGGATACACTAACATATTTTAATCAATGGAATAAAATTTTGCGTGATTTGGAATTACTAGGAGCTCCTGGTGTTGATAGTTTATTTGACCAAGCTAGTACAACAGACCAGTATGTGTGTGTGTTACTGTGTGATAATAGTCTATGCCTTTGAGCTGACCTGTTATGTCTCACATGCAAGTGGCTATCTTCTGTAGAAGACTCGAATCAGTTTTTGTGATCTAAAACATTCCCTGAGAATAAATTTTTTTTAAATTTTAAATACCAATATATATATATATATATATATAGGAATGTATTCAGTATTTGTTTTGGATTTACTGTGGATCTGTTTACCCACAAATTATTTCGTGTACAAAATATTCATTTGCTCAATGCCTGAAAAACACAATGCAATTTTTTTTAAAGCAAATAAATTTTTTCATGTTTTGGGAATTACTAGGAGAGCTTGGTGCTATTGTTGAGTTCATATGGACCAGCAAGTGGAACTGAGTGTGTGTATGTGTGTATATATGATAACCATTTATGCCTTTGAGCTGACCTATATGTTTTGCATGCAAATGGCTGTCTTCAGTCTTTGTGTTCTAAAACACTCCCTGAGAAATAAATAATGGTTAAAATATATAAATGAATGTGGTTATGCTTGTTATGGGTGCACAGTGGATCTGTTTATATATACATTATTAGGTATACTAATGTTCATTTTGCCTACAAAACCTGGGCATGGGCAAAGCCACAAATCATTCTGTTTTGTTTACATTGTTGAAATTACTCAAATAAGTTCATGCCATGAATATTTATGATTATTATTATTATCTTTAATTTAATTTTACTCATAGCAAGTTTCTCAAATATTCATGCTATTCCTTTGCTAGGGATATCTTGGCTGGCACCAGGAACACCCATCAACAACAGCATGCATCATCCTCTGGGTGAGGAGGGGTTCAGGCTAGTTGTGGATTATTTAGATAATGTTCTAATCAGTGTTGATCAATTGTGTCATATATGATCAATTATAATAATTAGTGTCAGTATTGTGATTTTGTGATTACCTAGCTTTGTGTAAGTGTTGTGTGCTATTGTCAGATCTTAATGACTCCATTACTGGCCTGAACATCGGCAACCTATTTAAAGGAACTAGTTCTGAAGCCCAATGGTTCATTCAGCACAGAAGTTTGAATTAGGAATCTTCTCCATCAATATTTTCTACTTTGGTAACTCATTAACTATTGAGTAGAATATCTGGGACAAATCCACAATATCCTCTTAAGCAGACAAGTAAACTTAGAAAAGAATGTTGACATAGCCAGAGAGAGAGAGAGAGAGAGAGAAGAAAAAGTACCAAATTTTGTATAGTTGGACATCAACATGAAGAAGCATTTTTAAGGTAGGTTCCATAACTTAATTATTTCTTAATTCCCAAATGATAAGCAAAATTACTAGCAGGAAAAGGTATGCAATGTTACCAAATATTTATATCTTTCCTTTACACTTATAATAATGTGAGCATATAATGTGAATTTGATGATTTAACACTGTCTGGTCTGCATCTCTTGAAAGAAACTTTTCATATTGCAGCTGCACAGGTTTTGACCAGCTGAACCTCACTTTTTCCTTGCTGATTCCTTGATGCTAGTGGGGATATAGGCGTACCACCTGCACACACATTTCAACTTATAACTAGCAATTTGAGGGGAATAGAGGAATGAATCATTAAAATTAAATGTTTAAATTTATTTTTAGTTGGAAAATTCATTACACAATTCTGGCAGACACCATCAAATCAATGCATACCCTCATAGTCACACTTCATAATCAAATCTGCTTGTTCCATCCCCTTTTCAACAACAGGTATGACCTTATTTCCTTAACTTCTTTACCAATACCAAGAAAGCACAGGTGACTTTCATGCAGAAACAGAACATGCCACTGATTTCCTACAGACTTTCTTCAGTCTTCCTCTCTTTTGTATGATTGGAATAAGAATTCGATTTTGCCTGCTGAAGGAGTGATGCCTAGTTCAGAGTCCATCTATGCAAGTTATCCGACACTTTTCATCCAGTACAATGAAGTCACCATCCTTCAATGTGGATAGTGGTACTGTGTCATGTAGATTCATAGCCATTTTCCTTAAATTTTCATTTGCATCAAGAGTTCTGAATTCTTGAAGGAGTCCACCCTACTTTTACAGAATATACAGCTTCTCTTGTCCAGAGGCTGGTGGTGTCAAGGTCCCTTCCTTGCTTGTGTACTGTTGTCACTAGCACCACCCTCTGTCATGCCTTCTGCAGATAACTCTTGGCAACTAACCAACAATGAACTTAAGAGTGGCAAGATTAATACCATTAGGATTGATTTCCCATGAAGGTGTCCAGGTGTATCTAGTCCAAAACCAAACACTACTGGGAGTCTTTGTTTCCTTAACCCACACTGGTACTTTTCAGGAAGGATAAGATGGCTTCTGATTCATTGTCCAGGTCTTACTACATTCAGAGGGAGGGCCATTGAAGTACCTCATAAGCACAATGCCCAATCCATGTTTGATGTCACAGAAGTCAGATTAGTGCATTACTGTTCCTTGATTAATACCCAGCTGGAAATAGCCCTAGCCCTGAAATCACCATTTTAGAAAGTTTTCTACCAGATTAAAGTTTCAAATAGGAAAGGGTGCTGTTAGAGGTGTGTTTCATAAAGGGCAGGTTCCACTGTACGATGATTATCATTATCTTGTGCTTGCTTGTATGTTATCAGCATTGTCCTTATCTCTAAATATGTCCCCAAGTCACATGACTAAGATCACTGGTCCAATTGCTACTAAATTAGTCAGACATGCTCAGTGGCCCAGACTTTGAGCATGACACTTCCTTTTCTCTTTTTTTAAATTTATTTAAGAAAATATCCAGTTTTGACACATTTTTTGACATTCAAATTTTTGGGCTTAAAAAGAAGAAAGAAAAAGGTAATAGTGATCGAAATAAAGGCAGTGATCGAAATGAAGGCAGTGATCGAAATAAAGGCAGTGATCGAAATAAAGGCAGTGATCGAAATAAAGGCAGTGATCGAAATAAAGGCAGTGATCGAAATAAAGGCAGTGATCGAAATAAAGGCAGTGATCAAAATAAAGGCAGTGATCGAAATAAAGGCAGTAATCGAAATAAAGGCAGTGATCGAAATAAAGGTAGTGATTTTTGTTTGTACATTCAATCTAATCTCACCATTTGAGTTTATCTCTGCTAAGTACTTCTTACGCACCACACAGATACAAGACTACTATTACTACTACTACTACTACTACTACTACTACTACAGACAGCAATGATAACAACAACAATATCAACTTATTATTACTAGATCCTCCAAGTAAACATTACTTCTGTAACAACATAAAATCTGTTTCTATTGGATAATGAATGAAGTGATAGAAATGTCAGTACAAGGTAGGAAAAAAAGGGAACATTAATTAATGCAAAAGTCTTCACAATACAAAATAATAAATCAGTAACACAATGAAAGTGACAGTTACAACCAGTCCAATCCAGAAAATGTATGTGTCCTGCAAACAATGCAATAAACAAACCATAAAAAAATTAGCACCAGTTCTCTCTCTCTCTCTCTCTCTCTCTCTCTCTCTCTCTCTCTCTCTCTCTCTCTCTCTCTCTCTCTCTCTCTCTCTCTCTCTCTCTCTCTCTCTCTCTCTCTCTCTCTCTACACATACGTAATTGTACATGTGTACACAATTTTAAGATGAATATATATGAAGAATTGCCCACCCCATCCCCCCCCCCTCCCAATGTACAGCACACCATTAATTCTGTCTCCCTTTTTAGCTGTTGCATGAAACAACATGACAATATATAATATAAAACAAAGGAACACAACAGAGCATGAAGCTCAACAGCATGACAGCAGGAAGCCATCCAATAAGTCAACTAGCTGGCTTACTCACACTGACTAGCTCTACACAGCTACAAAGCATGAGGCCATATCCCTTGCCATTGGACAACAAGGGAGAAATGTCTGACAGATATACAGTCTGTTGTTTCAGAAGGGAAACAACAGCTCTTAAGTCACAGACTGAGTGGAGTAAACAGTGGCCACGGAGTGTGCAGGCGTACCACATCACAACCATTTGTGGAGCCAGCCAACCTCAGGAAGTGGCAGACAAAGCCACATGGGATTTTGACCGTGAGATTTTGCCTTTTGCTATGAAACACATTAGAAGGAGAAAAAATTTCAAACCACATTATTAAAAAATATATATTTACACAAACTGTTTGCAATATTTGTGGCATGACTCATGCCAGACTGAAGCCCACCTCCTGGCTCTGTGGCATGAGGCAGTCACAATATAACTGGCCACCATATTTGACGAGTAGGACACACAATATCTACGACTAATTTCCCAGTCCAATTAAGGACAAAAAATTTGAATCTCAAGTGGTAACAATAAATGACGGAACAACAATGCTTATTTGAACATCATGGTTACGATCAATATAAATAACATGTGAGCTCCACATGACACACCTGCACTCTGGTCTGGCAGCTGAAATTCTAGACGGTTGAAAAGCTAGTCATGATTAGAAATAAGAATGAAGACACTGAGTTGTCCAAACTGTACCTCCATCACACTTAATGTTGCCTTCCTTGTAAGCTCAGCTACAGCAGTACCGTGCAATGAAATAGCACATATTATAATTTTTAATTTTTTTTTAAACAACAGCCTAGTGCTATTCCCTGTGGTTAAGCTAAATACTTCTACAAAATTCCCTTGTACAATCACAAAGGATTGTAACGATGTCTGTTCAGAGTCTTCTCTGGGTCTCTTCATCTAAGAGTTGTACTCTATCATTAACTTTAAAAGAATACACAAGAGAAATGCACTGAGAAGGTTCTAAGAATCCAATGAATCAACATCAAATACGTCATCTGTATTAGAGGATCCAGCAAGCTGCAACTGTTGAGCAAGAACTGCCAACCACTAAGCAAGACCACCAGCTCTCAATCTTCAGTCCTCGCTCTCCGGCCCTCGCTCTCCGGCTCGCACTCTCCGGCCCTCACTCTCTAGCCCTCACTCTCCAGCCCTCACTCTCCAGCCCTCACTCTCCAGCCCTCACTCTCCAGCTCTCACTCTCCATCTCTCACTCTTCAGCCCTCATCCAGCAGCAAAACCAAGGATATGCCTACAACACATTCAGGATGACACAACCAGCCATGCCACCCTTATCCCGCATGCACACATCCCTCCACTTGTGTGATATCTCTTGCGAGGAACTGTGATCATTCTCAACTTGCAAAATTTAATCCAATTAAGATTTGATGAATAGTTTCAGAAGAAAAAAGCTCTGTACTTCTGGAGTAGTGGTGTTGCATCCATGATAACCTCCTTTGTACTGTACATTTAGCAACAGACCTGCCTAATGGCAAGAACACTCTCAACACGATTAACAAGGCCCAGGGGGATTCAAAGTTTTTCGGTTTGGATTTCACTGTGATACCTAATTAGTCTTTTGCTATTGGAGAAAAACCACCAAAAGATTCAACCAGGAACCACTGGAGAAAACCACATGAGAACCACTCCACTCTAATGATGAGATAAGACATGTTGGTATCAATTTCAATCTAATTTGAAACTGTATGACGTGACATGCTGTGCTATGTTGTACCATCAATGAAGTAACAAAGTCACATATGTAAAATGAATGTTGAAATCACTTGCCAATTATTTCAGAGTCCCTGGTATTCACAGGGATTCTCTGCTAGTACATTCAACACTCCACTTTCTGATTTGGTGTGTGTACACAACAATAAGAATAGGAAAAAAATCCCACCAAAAACCCACCAAAAACCCACCAAAAATTGGGAAAAAGTAGGGGGGTGGACACAGAACAATTAGTATGAAGAAGATGAATTCATTGGGTATTACATACCTGAGCAGTTCTTCTCTCGATGATCCTCATGACAGTATTGGAAAGGCCTAGAGTACTGGACAGGTCCAGAAGAGTCCTCTGGGCATGCTGCACAACCACCAAACAAAAAACAGCGCGCCAAATTACGTATAGTACAAATTATTAATAGCCTTCTATTCAGATATTGTGGGAGTCCTCAAGACCTGAAATTTCAAGGACAAACAGATGAACAGAAGCTTATTCAGACCTTGCCTTCTCCCCTCCTCTGCCCTCAAACAAGTGATTGGGGAAAACATACACCTCCATTACACGTACCATTTAGAGTGACAATCCACAACAGTATTTCTCATCCGTGTGCTGGACAAGATTGGGGAAAGGGGGAGGGTATCATTGGTACATATGGACACCCACTTGCATGACTCATCTGCATGAGTGCAAATTGGTGGGTTCTTAAATGATGACATCTCCATAAGAGACACTTGTGTGTGTATCCTCTATAAAGAAGTGTCACCACCTCCATTGGCTTCTAACGTCAACACTCCATCTGAGCAAGCAAAGGAAACACACTTAGTTACAGAGGAAGACTGGAAATGCTATGGTTGCCATATAAATACCTCAGGGCTGACCTCAGCTCCTGATGAAGGACTCTTCAATAACTCAAAGCAAATGTTAAAAAATGTTTTTAGTGACATATTTACAACAAATACCATAATCAGAGCTGAGCTAAATTTGAGCATGTTGATACATGGCAATAATGCCATGTGTGCACAAACATTGCATCAACACCCACCACACTGGGTTGAGGCCGGTTGATGTTGGTTGATAATAACTCTATGTGAACACACACTGGACCAACATCACACTGTGTTGAGGCAGGTTGAAGTAGGTTGACAATAGCTCTATGGGATAGACACAACGAATTATGATCTCTAAAGCCTGCTTAATAAACCACAACCACATCAACCCAACCACAACCGTAGCAGTTCCCTTTTCTCTCCCACGGCTTCCAAAATAAACTGATTAACCTGTCCTAAGCCATATTACTGAATTAAAAAAACACCTTCTCCAGGAAAAAGATACACTCGTGCATTCTCGCAACACTCAGTGCACCTTTGAGTGCTGTCCTGCACATGCTCACGCACAAACCATGTCCTCTGCTAACTCCAACAGAACACAGGAAACAATAGAAACACCTCATGGCAAGCAGCAGGAGCACAGGCATGCTGAGAGGCAAACAACAGAGGCAGAACAAGGAGATGGTGATCTTATTCTGGAGGAGTCGTCTCCCAATGAGGATATACACACACTCCGTATAAAGCTTCACTCAGTGCCTGTCATGCACATTCTGATGATAACATTTACAGCAGATAAAAATTAAAGGATTTCTATGTGGTGAAGCAACGTACAGGCATGCCTGATGAGTGGCCAAGGTGGACTAACCAGAGTAAACAGAACCTCTGCAGCCTCAGGAGTCAATTAGGAGAAGATTGGGGGGGGGGGGGGGGGGGGGGAAAGGATGCCACTAATTGACAAACACATGAAGGATTACCCATAAGGAATCTAAAGTCACCTTAAAACATGGTCATGAAGTCGTGGTGACTGAGAGAGTTAGCATAAAAGTGAAAACTACATAAATAATATCCCCCCTCCGGGAAGTTGGATTAATAGCCTTCAGGTTGAAGGTGTGACTTGATGGATACATGTGCATGTATGATGGTGTATGATTACATATGTGTATCCAAACACAGCGTACACACCTTATACACCGAGCGTTGTTCCCTCAGGTTGCCAAGGATACTGCTCCCATGGGAGAGGAGGGTGTCTATCTCAGCGCTGCTGTCAGTGAGTCCCTGCTCAATCTCAAGGGCTTGTTCCACAGGTGTTGGTGTGAACCGACTAGCAGCCTGCACACATGGGAACACATGGAGAGTAAAGTTGGTCACATGAAAAGAAACTCCTCCCCCTTTTTACACACCCATACACACTATACGTCTTATAAGGATTAGAAGACATTTCAACATAAGGGGATGAAGGGTATATAATTAACCACCATCTTTCCCCCTAAAGTCAGTAACCCCCACCCCTCCCTTCTCCTCCCAAGGTAGTATCACTAAATCTCATATAATACATCACAAATCATATACACTACTTGCAATGGAAGTGTATTGTCATCTAGAGAGTTAGCATTCATTGTGTGTGTGTGTGTGCGTGCGTGCGTGTGCGTGCGTGCGTGTGCGGTGCATGTGTGTGTGTGCATGCATGGTGTCTGTGTGTCTGTCTGCTTGTCTGTGTCTGTCTGCTTGTCTGTGTGTCTGTCTGCCTGTACCATATATATTGGTATGTCTGAATCTATCCGCTGTCGAAAATGAACAAATCTGCACACACAGTAAAACATGGTTTCCCATCACTACAGGAAGAGGCAACCAACTGATTTCTATTACATACAGAGCTTCATAGTGGAAAGAGAACTATCTTTGCGAGATGGGGACGTGGATAAGATAAGGTTACTGATGATGCTAGGATGCCAAACACAGACCGAGTACACAGACAGAAGCTCCCTGCACCTCTCATTACTTGGATGCAAATTATGGAAACCGTTTTCACAATCACTGATTGAAGCTCAGATCCTAAGGATGTGCAGGTGAAGGTGAGAGATTTCAAAAGAGAAAGAATAGAGTGGGAGAAGGAAAAAAATTGTTCATTATGGGATATTAGAGGTGTGGCAACTGTACATGCTATTAAGGCAGAGGAGATATGGTATCATAAGAATGGGATCATAGGAATGGGATCGTGGGAATGGGAACATGGGAATGGGATCATAGTTATGGGGCCATAGGGACAGATCCCAAGGATTTACTGTCAGACATAGTGTTCCCATTATCACTGACTTCCTCCAGACATTCTGCTGTTCCGGCATCCCGGTACCCCAGCAGCTGCTTTGCTGCAGACCACACTGCATGTACTATGTGTATGTAAGAAGGTTGCACCAACAAATGAAGCGACGAGGTAAGAAAAGGGTCTTTTAACTTGAGCCCAGCTAAGCCGAGACAGTTAAACACCATCAGACACTAAAATAATTGAAATTTCTCTTCCCATGACTCTGAAACAAAATCTACTACATGTATCAAAATAAAGCCCGCAATGGTTAATGAAGATATGCGTAACCTTGGACAAATTTGGGCCACCTCAAACGTAATAAAAATATTTACAAATATTTATTAATTTTGGAATTGAATCACTGAGAACAGCGTGAAAAATTAGAGTTATCCGCCAGTGTTGATGAGTTCATGTCATACAACCATGGCAACCCACATCAGCCGGACCACCTCATTTCTCTGTTCTCAATGGAAAATTATATAATTAGATTTAGTTACATTTCAGATGTTATGTCAAAGGAGATTCTGACCAGATGTGGTCTATAGAACTAAACAAACAAACAAACATATCAGCTGTCAATCAATAGAGCGTTCAGTCAAGGGACCGTTCTGACTAGATGTGGTCAATATAAATAGATAAACGAACACAACAGTTATCAACAAGTAGAGCATTCCACTCTTGTGGAGGAGGAGGAGGAAGTTAATTCTTCACAATCCGTTTCCATTCAGAGGATACAGAGTGAGGTCATGGTCTATATGAGGAGAGGTGTCACACACACACATTGAGGGAGGGAGAAAGTAAGGAAATTCTCACACTCTAAAATGGCGGCCAGGTAGGCCCACTACTCACTGTTATTGCCCATCAATAATAATGTTAGCACTAGTCACAAGATACACCATGTTCCAATATATGTCCACAACCAAAAACAGTCACGGGTCTGATGTGAGCGGGTCTAATGTGGGATGGGTCTGATGTGGGGCCAGTCTGATGTGGGGCGTGTCTGATGTGGGGACGGGTCTGATGTGGGGCCAGTCTGATGTGGGGCGTGTCTGATGTGGGGACGGGTCTGATGTGGGGCCAGTCTGATGTGGGGCGTGTCTGATGTGGGGACGGGTCTGATGTGGGGCCAGTCTGATGTGGGGCGTGTCTGATGTGGGGACGGGTCTGATGTGGGGCAGGTCTGATGTGGGGCAGGTCTGATGTGGGGCAGGTCTGATAATGGGCGGGTCTGATGTGGGGCAGGTTTGATGTGGGATGGATCTGATGTGGGGGCGGGTCCGATGTGGGATGGGTACGATGTAGTGTAGGTCTGATATGGGATGGGTATGATGTGTGATTTGGGGTGGGTCTGATGTAGGGTGAGTCTGATATGGGATGGGTACGATGTGGGGCGGGTCCGATGTGGGGCGAGTCCGATGTGGGGCAGGTCTGATGTGGGGCAGGTCTGATGTGGGGCAGGTCTGATGTGGGGCGGGTCTGATAATGGGTGGGTCTGATGTGGGACAGGTCTGATTTTGGGCGGGTCTGATGTTGAACATGAGAGTAGCATGGATTATCAAACCAATGGGCTACAATAGGAAAGATGTTTGCCTAACCATCACATCGTCATCTGATCAAACATTCACTTCAAAAAATATAATGTTTACTTCTTAAATATTTGTGTAGTGTTATATCTTGCACTTCAAACTTATGATGCCAGTTTTTTTCTTCTTCAACAAATAACTACAGAACATGGGACAGTGCATTGACCTCTTTGGGGAGGAGGGGGAGGACAAAGAAAGAAAGGCATCTATATACCCATGAAGACGGTTAGATAACCCTTTACCAATAGTAGCAGAAAACCCGCCCTATGAGTAGATTTTAAGTCGGCCAACTGCAGTAACTAACATGTTAGTTTGCATAATGTAACATGTAGGGATTATTGACACTAATCTCATTAATAAAAAAAAATGATACAATTAGTAAACATGCCAAGTTTTGTGATAGGTAGTGTTCCATGTCACCAAACCACACCCATAACCACCCGATCTGAACGAAATTTTCACAAGGATGTACAGTGAGGTGCCCAATCAATCCCTCAAAGTTTGTGAAGATCCCTCCAGCAGTTTGGGAGGAGTTATAGTCCGCACATGCAGACAGACAGAGTACCAGACAGACAGACAAACAAACAAACAGACAAACAGGCAGACAAACAGGCAGACAAACAGACAGACAAACAGACAGACAAACAGACAGACAAACAGACAGACAAACAGACAGACAGGCAGACAAACAGACAGACAAACAGACAGACAAACAAACAGACAAACAGACAGACAAACAGACAGACAAACAGACAGACAAACAGACAGACAAACAAACAGACAAACAGGCAGACAAACAGACAGACAAACAGACAGACAAACAGACAGACAAACAGACAGACAAACAAACAGACAGACAAACAGACAGAGAGACAGACAGATACACAGACAAACAAATTGTGAATTATAGTAAGATATGCCTGATAGTGCCAAACAGTGCACTTGATGACATCAGGAGTGAATGATCACCTATATTTGAAGAGGTGATGGGACACCAAACATGCAGTCCACAGCTTTCTTACAGTAGTTCACAGGTCAGAGGGGGAGGGAAGTTCCCCTCAATCACAGACCTTTTAAGATTACATTATGTCATTGGGTGGATTTAAATTGACAAATATGTAATATTTTAGCTAGAAGTTTTACCATGAAGTGAAATTGGAAAGACTTTACATTTCATAAGGGAAAATGCTTTGTTTGAAAACAACCACTATATAAGTATACACTATATTAAAATGACCTATGAAACAATGAAGGAAACAAAGCTGTGGATCGCACGTCTGGTGTCCCTCTACCTCTTTAAATAGAGATGATCATTCATTTCTGCATGTCCACGTAAGATTATAAAGCCATAACAGTCTGGGGGGATCCAATCCCATGGTCTGAGGGATCCAATCCATCATGGTTTGGGGAATCCAATCTATCATAGTTTGGGGGATCCAAGCCATGTTGGTTTGGGGGGATCCAAGCCATCTTAGTTTGGGGGGATCCAATCCATCATGGTTTTAGAGGATCCAAGCCATTAAGATTTGGGGATCCATCAAGGATTGGGGGGGATCCAATCTATCATGGTTGGGGGATCCAAGCCATCATGGTCTGGGGGGATCCAATCCATCATGGTTTCGATGGGTCTTGATGCAACTTGGAAGAATAAAAAGTATTTGAGATTTTTGCTGAATTTTGTCCACATATAGGCTCCTTGTTACCATTCCAGGTGGGTGTGGCAATTTGGCAAGGAGGCACATTTTTAAATTAACATACTTCTGATACAACTAAATACAATTTTATGATAGAATAAAAACAACAAACAAATAAACAAACGAGATAAACTTTAAAAAATGCCTCTAAGGGTAATTACCGATAAGAAACATAATTGCTATTTTTAGGCAATCGTTTCAATTACGATTCATTTTTGGGTCAAATCTAAGATACCAAGGAGTCTGTACAGATAGATGGGAGCCAGCTCAGCCCTGAGGAGCCAGCACCTGTAGGGCCCAGGCCCAAACTCACACACATCTGTGGTGAATATCGTTGATTACTCCAACATTGTTGTAAAATCAGCCAAAAGGGCAGCCATTAAGGGCTGGGCCACTACTGGTGCTGTAAAACTTTGTTCTTCCCCTCGTGTGGACAAGTGTAGCAGTTGCAGTGTCAGCAGAAATATCATCAACTACAAGAGATCTGGAACACAGGAAGATCTTGACCAGACATGGCCGCCATTGGACCAGTGCCGCCATTGGACCAGTGCCGCCATTGGACCAGTGCCGCCATTGGACCAGTGCCGCCATTGGACCAGTGCCGCCATTGGACCAGTGCCGCCATTGGACCAGTGCCGCCATTGGACCAGTGCCGCCATTGGACCAGTGCCGCCATTGGACCAGTGCCGCCATTGGACCAGTGCCGCCATTGGACCAGTGCCGCCATTGGACCAGTGCCGCCATTGGACCAGTGCCGCCATTGGACCAGTGCCGCCATTGGACCAGTGCCGCCATTGGACCAGTGCCGCCATTGGACCAGTGCCGCCATTGGACCAGTGCCGCCATTGGACCAGTGCCGCCATTGGACCAGTGCCGCCATTGGACCAGTGCCGCCATTGGACCAGTGCCGCCATTGGACCAGTGCCGCCATTGGACCAGTGCCGCCATTGGACCAGTGCCGCCATTGGACCAGTGCCGCCATTGGACCAGTGCCGCCATTGGACCAGTGCCGCCATTGGACCAGTGCCGCCATTGGACCAGTGCCGCCATTGGACCAGTGCCGCCATTGGACCAGTGCCGCCATTGGACCAGTGCCGCCATTGGACCAGTGCCGCCATTGGACCAGTGCCGCCATTGGACCAGTGCCGCCATTGGACCAGTGCCGCCATTGGACCAGTGCCGCCATTGGACCAGTGCCGCCATTGGACCAGTGCCGCCATTGGACCAGTGCCGCCATTGGACCAGTGCCGCCATTGGACCAGTGCCGCCATTGGACCAGTGCCGCCATTGGACCAGTGCCGCCATTGGACCAGTGCCGCCATTGGACCAGTGCCGCCATTGGACCAGTGCCGCCATTGGACCAGTGCCGCCATTGGACCAGTGCCGCCATTGGACCAGTGCCTCTGATGGACAACCAGAAGTGATGCAATAGTTGAGATGGAGGAGATGGTGTGAGGGTACATGTGCTGTGGGATGTCCTCAGCTTCAAGAGAATCTCTACTCAATTGAGTATCTTGACCGGGACACCAGCAATGTTGAGCCTGTGTGTGGTCATGGCACCCACATACAGCTGTCCATCCATCAACCCCTGAGCCAGCACATCACTCAGCTATATTCTCTTCAAGTGGAGACCGTCCCTCCAAGAATCACACATTCTGGAGGAGGTGCTGGTCACTGAGATGAGTGAGTATCCTGGGACACCTCTTGCCTCTTGGTGCAGACATCATAACATCTGCCACACACCATGGCAGCAACCAGTGGTGTGTTGAAGCACTAGTCAGACCACACTACAGATGATGCTCACCCTTTAGATGGTAGGGCCAACACGTACACCCAATCAGAATGACTTCCAGGACTTCAGCTCCAAAAGACTTCCATTATGAAGTAGAATGACAGCCATTTTGAATATGACCACTAAAACGACTACTGATTTAATAAGTAATCTGATCCTCTCAGAGACCTTCAGACCATCTGATCCAATGGAAGGCAAATATTTCCGCCATGCTAATTTATAAAAAGGGGGAGAAGGCACATAGCATAGTGTATCCCACCCACCCACCCACCCACCTAGAATGGAATGGTGACTTCCCATCCACCCACCTGGAATGGAATTGTGATGTGAATAGCATAAGGACACAGTTTAAGAGCATGACATGTTTTTCCAGCTGCCTTTATGTTAGATATATATATATATTATACATATATACACATGTATATATACATATATATATATACACACATATATTCCTTCACCATCACATCTGTACAGATTGCATTGGGTCAAGGTAAAGTATCATGTGTTTCTTCCCTTCTTTCAGCAGAACTCACATGCTGCCCATCATAAATTCCTCCCACTCACATGCTGCCATCCTAAATTCCTCCCATCCACATGCTTATCCCCACACATCCTCCCCTCCACAGTTATTTCCCTAAATTCCTCCCTCCTCACATGTTCTCCCCCTCCCCCTTACAGAAGCTCCATCAAGTGAATGCAGCCATAGGGAAGGAAGGTCCTAATGTGCCATGTCTGCTCATTTCCCCTCACTGTCAACCTCTGGAAGCTCAAGGAGGAGGGAGACCTCAACCATTTGAAGTTGGTCACTTGCTCTTATTCCCTCCAACAAACCACTACAGCGTCCACTACAGCATCCACTACAGCGCCCATTCCCCTCTGCCCTTTGGAACAGCTCCTCTCCCTGCACTACGACCACCAGTTCTCCCTGCAACACATGAAGAACAAACGTAGGCCCAGACAGGGCCTTGTTCTTGCTGAGTGGCCAGGTCACATGACTAGCATAAGCCCAGGCAGGGCCTTGCTCTGACTGAGTGGCCAGGTCACATGACTAGCATAAGCCCAGGCAGGGCCTTGCTCTGGCTGAGTGGCCAGGTCACATGACTAGCATAAGCCCAGGCAGGGCCTTGCTCTGGCTGAGTGGCCAGGTCACATGACTAGCATAAGCCCAGGCAGGGCCTTGCTCTGGCTGAGTTGCCAGGTCACATGACTAGCATAAGCCCAGGTAGGGCCTTGCTCTGGCTGAGTGGCCAGGTCACATGACTAGCATAAGCCCAGGCAGGGCCTTGCTCTGGCTGAGTGGCCAGGTCACATGACTAGCATAAGCCCAGGCAGAGCCTTGCTCTGACTGAGTGGCCAGGTTATCTTGCCACAATGTGAAGTAAATAGAAAGGAAAGGGAGAAAAATCCTCAAGAACCTATCTTTTAGACAACCAGGTAAATGTCCTAGGACTAGGGGAGTGAATGAGCCTTCCAAATACTAAACCACAGACACATTTTGGGTATTTCCTTCACTTAGGAAAAGCATCTTTCTAAGTCAATTTGAAAAAGGAAAAGCCCCTTGGTGTTTACCAAACCATAGAGAACTTTTTGACCCCTTAAATGGGAAAAATGAAAAAATGATAATAATAAATCAATCAATGAATTAATAAAATTTAAAAAAGATAACCAAATTAAAAACAATTAGATTTATAAGTTTTTATTTTTAAATTAATCAAATTTTAAAAAATAATGGTGTGATAGAGACACTTTGTCCCCTGATTCAGCAGACTCTCCCTCCCCTGATGGACACTAGGTCAACAGCTTCCCCTGGACTCCATCCTTTGGATGCAACACTTCACCAGCTGTGCAAGGTCACCTTGCAACTTCTCCCTCAGCAGCTACAGGCTTCATCCTGGTTGGCACGCTGCAGAGACACTACATGCACACGTGGTGGGCTCTAAGCAATTAACACCAACTTCAATCCTATTAAATATTAAAAAAATGAATTCCTGCATTTAATGCAAAAAAAATAACACTTGTGAACTTCTGTTTGTGAGTTCCACCGGGACCACACCACATCACTATTGCTATGCAGACACACAAACATCACAGCTAGGCACGTTCTATGCCTCAATTAATCTACTCTACTCTGTCAATCCCCAACTTCCCCCTCCAAAACAGGATGTCATCAAGAAATTTACACCGAGGAGTTTAGCTGGAACAAGACATGGCGGCAAGTCATACTCATCACGCGCATGCATACACACCGCACGCACACACACCGCACGCACACACACCCACACCCACGCGCACACACCCACGCGCACACACCCGCATGCACACACACACTCTACTTGTATGGGAGGCCTTGGGATGAGGAGAGTGGAGATGCTTCGAGGTGAGTCCATGTGGTTTGGTGCACATTGTACATGCAGAATTCCATTAAGGTAGGCAATTTTGGTTCCAAAAATTCATGCTTGTTAAAAGTTTTAGCCTGTTCTGACGTGAAGTGCAAAGTGATACAGTTCCAATCCAACATGTAATTTCAACGACAAGGTTTGCTACTGCAAGGCTCCGTGCCAATCACAATGGAAGTGATCTCAAGACTGTTGCCAGCTGGGGACAATCTATGGCTGTACTCCTCCAATGCCATGAGACAGCAGCCGTTTGCTCATGTCGGACACGTCCCCCACCACCTGGACATAGCCAGGGTCACTGACAGTGAAGATATTGATTATCCTATCTCCTCACCAATTGATCTCAGAGGGAAAAAGGAGTGGTAAGTGATGCTGTATTACATCCCCATTTGGAGGTAGGGCCGAACTCTCCACCCTCTGTGTCTCCCCCCCTCCCCTCCCCTCCCCTCCCCCACGAATGCACACATAGTAAGATTATTGCCCACCGTCCGTCCCATCCTGATAGTGTTGGTGCAACATCTGCTCACCACAAAAGCATTCATGTAATCTATCTGGCAACTCCTTAACAACCAATGCCTCCATCAGGCTCAGTGTAATTCTAGAAACTTGAGGACTATTCCCTCAAAAAAATGCAGTCAATCTATCATCTACATATCTTTGCAATCACTCTCCGCCATTTAATTCCTAACACTAACATCAACACACACTAATCCTCGACTTTGGATACTAACGTGCACAACCATTCAATACCTATACTAACATTCACTAACCCTTCTGTTACTGATGCCAACCGTATTTGACATTCACCTCTGACTATGACATTAACTAACCATATATACCTCTGCATAGAAACACTCAATAATCATATAATATTTCCAAATTCAAACTATGTGTTGTGTGTGCACACGTGCGTGTGTGGATGAGTGACTATGTATGTATGTGGAGATACTCCATGGGATTCTTCTGCCCCCCCTCCCGAGATCTTTTGTTTGTTTGTTTGTTTGTTTGTTTATAGCAGTGGTATAATTGAGCTTAGTTCTGTCAGAAATCCACCAGCAGAATTCCCTCAGAATACTAACTCTTCCCCCTGGAGGAGCTCAACCTATGGAGGGAGTGCCCCTGGCGTGTGTGTGTGTGCGCGCGCACACACACACACACACACACACACACACACACACACACACACACACACACACACACACACACACACACACACACACACACACACACACACACACACACACACACACACACACACACACACACACACACACACACACACACACACACTCTGCAAACCCCCCCCCCCCTCTTCCACCTCCATACCCAAGGTCAAATATAAAAAGTCCACACACCATTTCTCTCCAGATAATTACACTCAATCTCCACTTCTGACACTAACACTTGCTACCATTCACCACATGATGCTAGTCATTAACCTTCACCTCCTAACACCAACACAAGTGGTTTTCCTGCCTGCACTCACACTTCCAATATCTCAATAACAACACATGTGAAGTTAACAAAATAGATTTCTTGTAGTTACATGAGTGACCATAAAGAGATGTTTATATAAACATGCCATAAAAATGGTGGATATTTGAATTGTTAACACAGCATCATCATCTCAGCTATATGGACAATAGCAAAAGCATCAAAAAGGGTCTGATTTACTACACAAGGAGGGACCCACACCATCAGGGATGGACAGCCCGCCTAAACTCTAACCATATGATGTTTCAACATTCATTTCCACATGGAATATTGTGAATTGAGCACATGCTGCAGTGCCAGGGCTCATTGTCCACTGGCTTTCTCTCTCAACCCTTCCCACATTGTGGGAATGCAGTTTACTATGCCTTTCAAGAGTGACAGTAGTCTGGCTAAGCCACACCCACCCAATATGATAACGACAGTAACAACTATTTTTATCTATATTATTATCATTTTTGCTATTCTTGCTATCTGCCTGCCTCCTGCCTGTCAGAAAACAACCTTTGAACCCTGGGTCTCATGACCACCATCGGGTTTGTATTGGGCTCTCTACATCGCCATGTCCCTGCATATGGTGTCGGTATTTTAAAAAAAGGGGGCGGGGGGAAGACATGCAAAAAAAAAAAAAAAAAAAAAAAAAAAAAAAAAAAAAAAAAAAAAAAAAAAAATTAGGGAAGTCCAAAAATTTTGGCAAACAGAGAGCATGAAATTGGTAAAGGATCAATGAATTCACAACCCCTGCTCTGTGACTTCCAACCAAGAAATGGGAGGGGGAATAGAATTTGAGAACACAGGAAATCAACTTACAGTACGTGTAGCTGAGGATGAAATACTTTATAGCCAACAAAATTTAAACTTATGGTAATAAAAATGGTAAAAATTGGCCAATAGCTTCTTATAATGACCCAATGGGGAGCAAAAAGTTCGGTAAAAATATCTAGCACCCAAAACTCAAACACTTGTACTTGGACACCTGACACTTGATATGCACAAACCATTTGACTCGGGCAATAACATGGGCTGGGTCCCTCCTGGCCACATGGCAGATAACATGGGCTGGGTCCCTCCTGGCCACATGGCAATAACATGGGCTGGGTCCCTCCTGGCCATATGGTAGCGTCAGGCTAACATTGCCATAAATGTTAACAACAAAAATGTGTGTGAAAACTATCGCTAGCAAAGGTAAACTTGTCTTGTTTGTTAACGATTGCCTGATATCTATTCTAAAGGTGCCACTGGGCCTCTGGTTTATAAAATATAAATTACACTAGACATTATTTCTACCACCAGTAGCACACTTGATGCTAAGGGCTAGTCTGGAAGTGTGCAGCCATATCCTGGTGTGCTGGCAACATCACATTTTTTATTTATTTGATTATTTAATTAGTTTGATGCTGACCAGTGACTTCAGTAGGATGATGTATGTACAAGTAATTAAGTGATGGAACACACAGCACATCACAAGAGAGTCACGGAACTGGTGCCGGAAGAGGGGCGTGGTGCAGGAGATGGATGCTTTGCAGACACACGGTTTGACCTTCTTGTTCCTGTAGGGTCTGCTGATTCCAACCCATTAGAAGGACACAGAGATGCTAGGGATGTGCCCTAATGCCGCCATATCCTTGCCTGATATTATTATTATTTAATTTTATCTTTTTCTCATTTCTTTGCTCAATGATCTGATTAGGTTGTTATCTGTTGAAGCTAAAAGGTGTGGACGAGTCCAAGTCGTGGGTTTTGTGATGTGAAGTTCTGTGAGCAAGGCAGCTGTGATTACATTCAAATTACTCAGTGGTGGCTATTTTAGTTAAGGAAATTAGTAGCTGACAGTGTGTGAGGTGGCAGGTGTTAGTGTATGGACAGGGCAGCTGCTGTGTGAGTGAGTGAGTGTAACACACTAGGACTTAGTGTGTGTACACAGTAAAGAACTCTAAATAATGATAGTCAAAAGTAATTAAATGTTTGTGCTAAAAAACATTCCAGCGTAATCAAGCTAATTAGTGACCCTATAGAACACTCTCTGTTTCTATATGAAGGATTGCAGACACGCTTGTTGTACGTAGGTTCAAGGTTCAACTGAGTTGTGTTCTAATAAAAATTTAAAAAAACAGCTTCAGATCAGAAAAATTTTATTTATTACTTATTTTATTTTAAATCGTCTAAAAAGATTCTGAGATGACCAGGCGTGTCTGTCTGTCTGTCTGTCTGTCTGTCTGTCTGTCTGTCTGTCTGTCTGTCTGTCTGTCTGGGGGAGGTCCAAGGTCAGTTGTCTGTCTGTCTGCCTGGGAGAGGTCCAAGGTCAGTCGGGAGAGCAGTCGTGTGAGGTCTGCACTCACTGCCAACCAACTAGAGCAGACGCAAGTCTGCATCAGCTGCATGTCTATCCAAATTATGAGTGGAACTTCTCAATTGAGTTAGCAATTAATGACTTGTAATTAATATACTTATACATGTCTGCACCTGATAATACAAGCTAGCATGACCATGGGGAAAATACCCACTATAAATATGGCCCGAGCCGATTTCATATGATTTGATTTATTTCATAGCATATTTACTGTTCATGCACAGATAACACAAACACTGTGTTGATCCATACCATAGTTGAGACCAAGTGGAAAACACAACTCTGAATTACACACCCACTGATGGTGTGTCATGCCAACAGCTCGTATGGTGATTCCAATTAGCCATAATTAATTAATTAAGCTTGTTGACCTTTTGCTGCCCTCAGGTGGATGGTGGTGACTAGTGACCATCTTTACCAAATCACTGATTATTACAACAATTTTATCTCTTGCACCTCCACTTATAAACAGCTGCTTCTGGAGTTCCAATTAATTACTTGAACTGATTTGGACAAAATATTGCCACCAGAGTGAGTGAGAACCAAACCCATTGCAGCTGTAATTGGGCACGCAGCCTCAGCAAGTAAGAGCTATTTTGTTGCTTGTCAATCAAAAGTTTATGTACAAGTTACTCCTCTCATGAATTACTTCAATTAGAATTTGAAGGTGCAATGTTTAAAAACTTTTAAAATCCTGAGATTGATTGAGAGCTATAAATACTGACATAAATAGAGAAGATAGTTCTTCTCACTAGAGTTGGAAGAGGAGGGTAATTCAAAGGATCCAGTAATACAACAACTCCTCCAGCTCAATAGATCTCGACAGTCCCAACCAAGAATGTGTGCTTCTGTGACAATAACCTTGTCTCAACCAAGGGTGGATGCTTCCATTAAAAATGTGTGCTTCCTTCAAAATAATTTAGTCCCAACTAAGAATGTGCACCTCTGTGAACATTACCTAGTTCTAATTAAGGATGTATGCTTCTGGGACTTTTAGCAATGCTCCTTCAACCTCTATGGTAGTCCTACCGTACCATGCTATGGTTTGTTGTAGGGACTTCCCCAAGACCACTAGCAGGCCCGAGCTCAGTGGTCAGTGTTGCATTAGTCCCCACAAAGACCAGAGCATTCCTACAGTGTGGGCAAACACTAGAAGCCTCAAAGATTGTAAGTGCTCATTCCGCTTTAGTTTACAAATTAGAGCAAGTAATCACTTGAAGTGAGAGTTGTTTTGACTAAGAGGCTGAACAAAGAAAGAGAAATGTTGCAGTAGAACAAAAGCTAGATAGCCCAAGGGTAGGGTTTCATCCTTGAAGTTGACCAGATTATTTCAGAGTGGCCAGTGTTCCGTAGGCCCTACAATCAGAAAATATGCATTAATATCTGCGGAGTCACTAAAAAGAAAAATTCCTTCTCACGAGTTATTTGAACCATGCTGTTATCAAATGCCTACAGTGAATTCTTCCTTGAGTATATATTCTGGTCCAAACTATACTGGCACTTGTAGTAGGAACAGCAACCATGGAGGGAGGGGTTAGGGCTACAGCAACCATGGAGGGAGGGGTTAGGGCTACAGCAACCATGGAGGGAAGGTTAGGGCTACAGCAACCATGGAGGGAGGGGTTAGGGCTACAGCAACCATGGAGGGGGACATCGCTTTCCCACATGAAAATAATAGAGAGAAGGATCAGAAATCATTTGTCAAATTAAATTTAACACATCTCATGAGAATCTCTATGAGGGTCCAAACATAAGAGATTAACTATGTACAAATTCTTGATAATTTTAATAGACAGAGCAGCAAGATCAGTACAGTAAATTACATAGTGAATTTGATTGTATTGCTAATACAACATAATATAATCAATTTGGGAAACAGTTGGGAGTGGGGGGGGGGGGGGGGGGGGGGATCCCAGGGGCTCCCCCTCCAACTCGTGAATGAAATACTGCAGACTGTGTGGACTGGACCACACTATGGACAGATAGACTGTGTGTGGACTGGACCACACTATGGACAGATAGACTGCGTGTGGACTGGACCACACTATGGACAGATAGACTGAGTGTGGACTGGACCACACTATGGACAGATAGACTGCGTGTGGGCTGGACCACACTATGGACAGATAGACTGCGTATGGGCTGGACCAGACTATGGACAGATAGACTGCGTGTGGACTGGACCACACTATGGACAGATAGACTGTGTGTGGGCTGGACCACACTATGGACAGATAGACTGTGTGTGGACTGGACCACACTATGGACAGATAGACTGAGTGGACTGGATCACACTATGGACAGATAGACTGTGTGTGGACTGGACCACACTATGGACAGATAGACTGCGTGTGGACTGGACCACACTATGGACAGATAGACTGCGTGTGGACTGGACCACACTATGGACAGATAGACTGCGTGTGGACTGGACCACACTATGGACAGATAGACTGCGTGTGGGCTGGACCACACTATGGACAGATAGACTGCGTGTGGACTGGACCACACTATGGACAGATAGACTGCGTGTGGACTGGACCACACTATGGACAGATAGACTGCGTGTGGACTGGACCAGACTATGGACAGATAGACTGCGTGTGGACTGGACCACACTATGGACAGATAGACTGTGTGTGGGCTGGACCAGACTATGGACAGATAGACTGTGTGTGGGCTGGTGATAGAATGGTTCATGAGATAAAGATCAGAAATTCCACTTGTCCATTCCAACAGTATACAAAGAAAGATAAAGGTCACACTTCACTCCACTACTTTAGATACGAAATTTGTCACGAGAAGCACTTGAACACACTCACACACTAACACCAGTAGTCCACAGACACATACACACTCACACACTAACACCAGTAGTCCACAGACACATACACACTCACACACTAACACCAGTAGTCCACAGACACAGACACACTCACACACTAACACCAGTAGTCCACAGACACATACACACACACACTAACACCAGTAGTCCACAGACACATACACACTCACACCAGTAGTCCACAGACACAGACACACTCACACACTAACACCAGTAGTCCACAGACACATACACACTCACACACTAACACCAGTAGTCCACAGACACAGACACACTCACACACTAACACCAGTAGTCCACAGACACAGACACACTCACACACTAACACCAGTAGTCCACAGACACATACACACTCACACACTAACACCAGTAGTCCACAGACACATACACACTCACATGCACTCACTCACTCACTCACAAGCAGGCACACACACTCACTCACATACACTCTCTCACACACACACTCACACATGCACACACACATTTACTCACTAACACACTCATTAGCACATACGCACCCACACTCACTCACTCACTCACTCACTCACTCACTCACTCACTCACTCACTCACTCACTCACTCACTCACTCAACTCACTCACTCACTCACTCACTCACTCACTCACTCACTCACTCACTCACTCACTCACTCACTCACTCACTCACTCACTCACTCACTCACTCACTCACTCACTCACTCACTCACTCACTCACTCACTCACTCACTCACTCATGCATATATTTCCGTTTGCTGTACACACACAAGCAACAGGTATTGAGGTAAATGCATGTTGCCCATATATATACATTATCACAAATAGCTCAGACACTGTCTCTGATTGTTTGTTTGTTTGTTTGTTGTCTATGTTGTCACATGCTCCACTGGAGCTTCCACTGCCAGCACATGCTGGGTGAGGGGGAGGAGGCCCGAGGCCAGACACTACAGTGACTGTGTGTTGGTCAACAAGAACATAGGTACAAATTAACAGCCTGGCTTGATTCAGGGCTGCATAGGCACTATCACATTACACACCAGCAACTATACTGCATTGGAGCCACAGCAATCACTACTTGTGGAGAGAGAGGGAAAGTCTCTCACTATGCAACACAAAACTGGGAACATTTACAGAGCTAAAATGATGAATTGGTAAAGATCACCAATCTCTTTGGCTAACTCTTGGTACCGGCCACACTCACAATACACTCCGACGCTGTACAATCAATGCCCACTATTTATCAGTGGATGCTGCAGATGTAACACTGAATATACTCAATACCATCAACATAACATTGAACAGGTCAGGGCAGCTCTTTCCTGATGCCACAGGTCTTCTCAATGTAGACGCACGCACGCACGCACGCCCACACACACACACACACAGACCATCGCTCTAACAATTACTTAAACTCACAGGATTATATCACTGGACACCACAGCCTTCAACCATAAAGGTAGATGAGGTTAATACACTGTCCCATTATACTATCACCTTTAACCAATTATAATGATATCCTTTTACCCATCACATGTGTAGTCCAGAGTGTGAAACTAGTCGGACATTTCCGGATATCAGACATTTCCGGATATCAGACATTTCCGGACATCAGACATTTCCGGACCATTTCATGCCTCCCTTGTCTAAACTAATTAATTTGAAGAGACAAAATGGCCATGCAATTTCACACACACACACACACACACACACACACACACACACACACACACACACACACACACACACACACACACACACACACACACACACACACACACACACACACACACACACACACACACACACACACACACACACACACACACCAAGGCTCCTCACTCTGACAATGGAGGATCACACATACCTCCTCAGACTCTAGTGAGCTAACTCTTGCAGGGAAGCTGAGGCCACCAGCTAGCTACACGCATGGAGGTGGCAGTGTGTGCTCACTGCATCATGGACTAGTCAACAGTGCCAATAAGGGACTTGCATGATTACGTCAGGTACTACCTGCCATGCCTACTTATGGTATCAGTGAACCACCGCACCATAGAAAATGTATTGGAATTCATGACTACCAATGAAGTTTTTGAGAACTGCAACTGGAAAATAGCTCCTGCTTTTACCATACTATATGAATAGAAACTTTATGAAATTTTCAGTGTACTGATACCAAATTCTAGAATATTCCGAGCTATGGTAGTGGAAAAAATGATTCGTGAAAGTGAAAGAAAGGTTAATTAACTGACCAGCGAGTTTGCTGCTAGTTCTCAGAACTCAAAGGTAGGCAGCAGTAGCGGTCAGTGTCAGATGGTTGCTAGGGTTAATATTGGCCAAGAAGAAGCTGCAATACTTTTCAGAACCCTGTCAGGCAGCACCTGTGACAATCCAGAATTCTTGGAAATGAGGTGCTGCCTAACAGCCAATTACTTGAAATGCGTTTAGAGAAAAACTAGCAGCTATTTTTGCTATGACACTGTGTCTGACAACTGTCTGCTACTGCCGCCAACCAACGAGTTCCTACAACTAGCTGGGCAGGCTCCTGGCAATATTACGACTAATCCTTCTTCACTTTCATGCTGGGATTTATCTATGACCACAGCTCTGAATATTCTGGAATATGCTATAAGCACGCTGGAAATTTCATAAAGTTGCTATTCCTGCAGTATGGTGAAAGCTGGAGCTATTATGCAATTGCAATTCTCAAAAATATCATTGCAGGTAGTGAATGTTAATACATGTTCTATGGCACTGGAGGGTCACTGGTGTCATAAGTAGGCATGGCAGGTTGTGTGTGATGTAATCTTGTAAGTCCCCTATTGGCTTTATGTCAACTCACTTGAGACAGAAGTTGCATTTTTTTTTTCAACAACAAAAAAATATATAGAGGGGTGTGGCTTGTATTATGTTATATAGGCTATGTAGCAACCATCCTTCAGGTTTCAGAGTATTTCCATGCTCCAGTCTGCCCTTGCTTTTCAAGCAATTGAGCTACAAGATAGTTTCCATAAGATTGGTAAAGAAGGACTTCGTTATAGGTAAGCAGCAATCTTGCACCATTGGTGCCCCAGACATGGCCAACAGGAGTAGGACGTCCTAACAGTTGGTGCCACAGACATGGCCAACAGGAGCAGGACGCCCTAACATGTGATACCCCAGACATGGCCAACAGGAGCAGGACGGCCTAACAGGTGGTGCCACAGACATGGCCAACAGGAGCAGGACGGCCTAACAGGTGGTGCCCCAGACATGGCCAACAGGAGCAGGACAGCCTAACAGGTGGTGCCCAGACATGGCCAACAGGAGCAGGACAGCCTAACAGGTGGTGCCACAGACATGGCCAACAGGAGCAGGACAGCCTAACAGGTGGTGCCACAGACATGGCCAACAGGAGCAGGACGGCCTAACAGGTGGTGCCCCAGACATGGCCAACAGGAGCAGGACGGCCTAACAGGTGATGCTCCGACATGGCCAACAGGAGCAGGACGGCCTAACAGGTGGTGCCCCAGACATGGCCAGCAGGAGCAGGACAGCCTAATATGTGGTGCAGAAACATGTAGAGGCACTGCATACAGAGACAGAGGGAACTACTCATGAAGATGGTGGATTAGAATAACAAGCAGACAAAACCCTTTAAAAATGTTTTTCTAGGCGCAATATTGCCCATTATTCATTGCAATCAACCTTTAGTGGGATAGGGGCACACTGAGGCAGTCTAGTGGCGGTCCACGCAAGTAGTAGACGAGGTGGTGTTCAACACCTCCCACTGTCAGTGGTGAGGAGGAGAATGAGGGGGAGGAGAGGTCATCAGTTGCTGACTGGAATGAGAGAACACATGATGGCTGACTGGCTGGTTCTATTAATTATCATATTGACTAGTTTCCTTGATTAGATTCATGATTTAATTGTACCTTAACTTTAAAGTCAGATCAAGGTCTGGAAAAAAAATTAGAATAAAATTGATTGTGGTCAAACAAATCATGCAGCTGTATTTGGGGTTGTCATCTCAAGCTCAGGTGTACAATTATTCACTTACAGGAGTAAAGCGCTGCGTCAGCAGTTCTTCTCTTTCCTCCGCAAACAGTTCCTGTCACACACACACACATGCACACACACATGCACACACACATGCACACACACAAAAAAAACAATATAAAAACTACATCCCTCAACATTCCCCCTCCCCTCCCCTCCCCTCCTTACCCCACTCCCCACCTCGTCTCATCCCTCCCCCTTCCCCACCTTTCACCCCTGCCCTCATCCCTCTCTCCTGCCACTCACAGCTTCCCTCCACCCCCTCACCTCACCCCTCTCTCCTGCCACTCACAGCTTCCCTCTTCCCTCACCCTCTCTCTCCTGCCACTCACAGCTTCCCTCCACCCCCTCCCCTCACCTTCTCTCTCCTGCCACTCACAGCTTCCCTCTTCCCCTCACCCTCTCTCTCTTGCCACTCACAGCTTCCCTCCACCCCCTCCCCTCACCTCACCCTCTCTCTCCTGCCACTCACAGCTCCCTCCTCCTCCCTCCCCTCACCTCACCCCCTCCCCCTCTCTCTCCTGTCACTCACAGCTTCCTGATGCCTCCTCCTGTAGCTATGGTGAGCTCTCCTCAGGCTGTCCATGTCCATCCTCAACTGGTCCACCTTACTGCCCATACAGAAGAGGAACACTCAGTGAATAGGAACATTTAATAAACGTACACTACACCCCCTCCCCCCCCCCCCTCCCCCGCCTCTTATAAGCTAGCAACCATTTATGTCTTGTGTCTATTTGTTAGTGAAACATTGGCTGGCCCAGCAAATCACTAAGGAACAGACACACAGTGGAAGTGCGTATATATGTTAGCACCAGGTGGACATGCCTAATCTAATAATTTTACACCACATATTAACACCTAGCAAGACTAATCTAATAACGAGTATATATTAACATTTTAACACCTACCCAAAGTAATGTAATAGTGATATATTAACATTTTAACACCTAGCAGGACTGATCTAATAATAGTCTAACCGAAGACCCCAATGTTCTAATTAATATTAATTACTAAGAAGTCCTTGATTGAGTATAATGATATAGACAGGTCACAGGTGGGAGTGTGTTCCCACTGCAGTATATGGAATACTAAATAATTGAATGTTGTTGGATGGTAAACAACAATACAACTAACAACAGTGTGTGTGTGTGTGTGTGTGTGTGTGTGTGTGTGTGTGTGAGTGGTGTGTGAGTGGTGTGTGTGAGTGGTGTGTGTGAGTGGTGTGTGTGAGTGGTGTGTGTGAGTGGTGTGTGTGAGTGGTGTGTGAGTGGTGTGTGAGTGGTGTGTGTGTGTGTGTGTGTGTGTGTGTGTGTGAGTGGTGTGTGAGTGGTGTGTGTGAGTGGTGTGTGTGAGTGGTGTGTGTGAGTGGTGTGTGTGTGTGTGTGGTGTGTGTGTGTGTGTGAGTGGTGTGTGTGTGTGTGAGTGGTGTGTGTGAGTGGTGTGTGTGAGTGGTGTGTGGTGTGTGTGTGTGTGTGTGTGTGTGTGTGTGTGTGTGTGTGTGTGTGTGTGTGTGTGTGTGTGGTGTGTGTGTGTGTGTGTGTGTGTGTGTGTGTGTGTGTGTGTGTGTAGTGGACTAACAACCCATGGGTTGTGAGTTCAAACCTAGCACTGACAGGAAACTTTTCTGTCCATCAACATCTTCCCACACCAGTCCACCCAGCTAGCTATGATGGGGATCTGGAATTTCTGGGGTGCAAATTCACTGGCCATTGCTTGCAATCAGCTAAGGGTTCAGGTGGGACTTCGGGTGCCCACACCCATAAGCTGAGAATCTTGGTCAGTCCTCCTGCAAGTTCCTAGCCCGACTCCAGGAGTTTGCTTGCACTGGTTCATAGTGCCTACTTAGTGCACAGGCATCCTGACTATGTCAGATGCGTGTGACCGTGTGATGGTAGCTAGAGAATTTGTTTTTTTTGTGTGTGTAGAGATAGTAGAAACTCTATCACCATTCATGGCTGTCATAGACACAACCAAAACAACAACATAAATAACAATACTGGTATGGGCAAGGGGTGCCGGTAATTGTGTGTGTGTGTGTGTGTGTGTGTGTGTGTGTGTGTGTGTGTGTGTGTGTGTGTGTGTGTGTGGTGATGGTGAGTTATCAACTGGTCAAGATTGATGACCTCCCAATAGTGTGGCTTCTGAATGAGCTAACTAGAGCAGGACTATTACCAAGAGATACTCACAAACCTAACTCACTCCACTAAGCCGATGAAAACAATCAGATCTTCCAGTTAGAGAAAATAATAGTTTGTATTATTTCTCTCTAATCTAATCCATTACTTGAGTTCTTCCTTGTAAGGAATGTTTTTAATTAATGAGACTCCAGTAGTAGTCCAATTGAACCTTGACTTCATCCATTGCAGTTAAATTAAACTACTAACAACATAAGTAAGACAGACATACACAATACACTGTGTAATAGAATGAATAACTCTTGTTGGTAATGCATATAAACACTTTTCACACGTTCACTTCAGCTTCACTCCTCGCCCATAGCAGTAGATATAACAGCAGCTGTATGTCACAAGTAAGGACATACTATATATCTCAACTGTGAATTTCCTATCCGAATGAACTAGAGATTGACGACATCACTGGATGAACTAGAGATGGACGACATCACTGGATGGACGATGAGGAAGAAAGTGAAATGAAAAATATCTTCTGCATCAAGGACTGTCTAAGGACTATATACATATAGTAGTCCCAAATTATTCGTAGCAACCACTCCCCCCAATGGTATTGCAGCCCCACTTCCCCTAGCAACCACTCCTCCCAATGGTATTGCAGCCCCACTTCCCCATTGGTACTGCAGTCCCACTTCCCCCCAATGGTATTGCAGTCCCACTTCCCCATTGGTACTGCAGTCCCACTTCCCCCCAATGGTACTGCAGTCCCACTTCCCCTAGCAACCACTCCTCCCAATGGTATTGCAGCCCCACTTCCCTTAGCAACCACTCCTCCCAATGGTATTGCAGCCCCACTTCCCCATTGGTACTGCAGTCCCACTTCCCCCCAATGGTATTGCAGTCCCACTTCCCCATTGGTACTGCAGTCCCACTTCCCCCCAATGGTACTGCAGTTCCACTTCCCCTAGCAACCACTCCTCTCAATGGTATTGCAGTCCCCTCCCCCTCCCCCCCCCCCCCCCCCCCCCAAGGTGTTGTCTTTCATCATTGTACTGGGCAAGTATTCCCCATTAAAATAAAGTGAACAGTGAGACTCCCCAAGTGGTCCAGTCATAGGAGTCCTCCCCCTCTTGAGGAGGGAGACCGAGCTGTGGCCAGTCTCCAGCACAGGAGAGCATACACAGTGAGTAACCAAGACTAGACTTATCCAAGGGAGTATGGGTATACACACAAGGAAAAAAAATGCACATACACACCCACACTTCTTACCTATGGCACACACACAGGTCTAGGAGGAACACCTAGAATGGTGGGGGGGGGGGGGGGGGGGGAGAGGGGCAGCATGCATCCACCATTTCTCTCAAATATGGATTTTTAACTAATTATTTATAGTTTGGAAACACCAACATTTATTGTTACAGCTAATGGGTTATAACTAAGTATTTTACTGCATGGACACCATGTGGTTACAACTAGAAGCCTGTCTGAACTACAGCCCTGGTCGAGATCAGACCTGCATAAATCCTGTCCACACTATACTCACATTTTCCAGGGTAAGATCCAATTGAGATCCCACTGGTTCACTTAGGGGTGGTAGATCCTATCTCGGATAAGGAAAGATCCAGTAAAGTTTCTTTGTGAAATTTTTGGGGAAATCAGATCTTAATTCGACATCCCAGTTTTCATTCAACAACTTTTGTGGCTGCATCAAGAGTGGCTACCCCACTCATCTCCACACATCCATCATTAGATCCTCTGTTCAAAAGACACAAAAATTTTGCACCTTGAAATTCTTGATACTTATTCAATTATGATTTGAGTTATGGAAAATTGAGGATAAAAAAAAACAAAAAAAAAAAACAAATTAGATGAACATTCCAACCTTGCAGGCACAGCTGCAAATGGTTCTCAAGTATTACTAATAGCCACAAGTTTCCACCTTCCAGCATGACAAGTTTCTGCCTTCCAGCATAACAACTTTCCGCCTTCCAGCATAACAACTTTGATATTGCTATGTCCCCAGACCCTTTCCGTGGTTACAACTAGATATTTCATCCTCAACTTTAACCCCATCTTAAGTGTTCTAAACAATTCTCCTGGTCTAAAACACTGTTTTAATAAATATTATAGTAATTATTTGCCATAGGTCTTAGTGAGGGACTGCTCTTGTTTTATTTTTCCCATAAAACTACACATCCACCCAATTTGCCCTTCACTGTCCTTAATGCTACCCTTTACCTATTTTACACCATCTTGCCTTAATTCTACTTTTACCTGTTTCAGTATCTCACCTTGATTTCTACCCTTTACCTGTTTCACAATATCTCACCTTAACTCTTTACCTGTTTCACAGCATCTCGCCTAACTTCACCCTTTACCTGTTCCACAGCATCTCGCCTTGATTTCTACCCTTTACCAGTTTCACAGTATCTTACTGGATTCCAGCAATAGTTTACAGTGGAACCATAGTTTAATGTGCAACCTATTTTCTGTCCCCTAGCAACAGTGCAGCTTGTATAGACCCATCCATACTCACATGTTTGCTTCCTGTCTGAGGGACGGCAACTCCTTCCTGGCAAGACTTTGAAGTCCACCAATATCTTGCTCCAGCTGCTCCAAGTTCTCTCTTATCCGCACCTCTGTGATCACATGTGCATGCATGCATGGTAAATACATGTACATGCAAATACATGCATGTGTCACATGTCCACTACATACTTATGCATGCATGTTACATGTGATATATGCCAGTTTGGCCAGGAATGCATCCCATCTAAAACCACAGATTTACCTCTAGCAACTTCAGAACTCCTACCATTTTCTCTTTTGAATTTGACTAACTATTAGCTCTTATGAGAGACCAATCTCTCTACAGAACATCATATGAAGTTCTAATGCTACTACTGAACAAATATGCACTTGTGCATAACCGTTTTAATATGCTCACTTTCTTATCTTGTTTTGCCCTGTTTCTAACAGTAGCACCCCAACAGGGGGTTCAGGACACACCCACATGGGTTCCAATAGTTCATTAATGAACAACACCAGGATAATCATCATCAAGATCTCTGTCTGGGAGAGGAAAGATCTCTGTCTGGGAGGAGAGATCTCTGCCTGGGGGAGGAGAGACCTCTGTTTGGGGGAGGAGAGATCTCTGCCTGGGGGAGGAGAAACCTCTGTCTGGGGGAGGAGAGATCTCTGCCTGGGGGAGGAGAGACCTCTGTCTGGGGGAAGAGAGATCTCTGCCTGGGGGAGGAGAGACCTCTGTCTGGGGGAGGAGAGATCTCTGCCTGGGGGAGGAGAGACCTATGTCTGGGGGAGCTGGGGGAGGAGAGACCTCTGCCTGGGGGAGGAGAGACCTCTGCCTGGGGGAGGAGAGATCTCTGCCTGGGGTAGGGGAGATCTCTGCCTGGGGGAGGAGAGACCTCTGCCATTGATAAGGAATGCCCTGAAATTTATAAAGTTCGGGGGTTCAAGCTTTCAGAGTGCGCTTGATTGGGTCAACACCCACTAAGTTTCAAAGAGACCATCATGCTCTTGTTTGGCTGGGAAATCTGAAGAGAATAGAGCTCCAGTGGCCGAAATGGAGCTCTACCCTTTGTCCTCCACCAAGCAGGGAAGCTCTCCCTCCACTGTGCACCAAACCTGTTCCTCTCTTGCAGGATGAGATGATGAACAGACAGGCTGACCTTACCAATATTCTGTAGTTACAGTTGGAACTGTGATGAGCTAATCTTGCAGTCATGGCAGCATTGTTGTGTGACTATTTCATGTGGTGTGCCGGAAAATTCCTGCATATTAGCTGTCTTTAGATTCAGGAAGGCTCATACATGAATTATAAATTGATGCCATCATTTCTCAAAATATAAGTTGGACTAATTCCTCTGCATTGGGCCACACCTGATTCCACTACATGTTTGTGTGTGTTTGTGTGTGTGTATGTGTGTGTGTGTGTGCGTGTGTGTGTGTGTGTGTGTGTGTGTGTGTGCGCGTGCATGTGTGTCTGAGTGTGTGTGTGTGTGTGCATGTGTGAGTGTTGTGTGCATGCATGTGTGGGAGTATCAATCCTTCCCATGGATTCAATACATGAGTAAAAAACTGACTCTTTGGCACATTATCTTGACTAGTAACTACTTATTAACTGACAAACAAATAACTAATTAATATAAATGAGATTAATTATATTTCAGTTAGTTTAATGTATTCCTAACAAGAAACGATGTTAAATGATGCGTTAATGACTACATAGGTTCGCACATACACACAATTTGATGATTGATTGAAATGTACATCAAGTCTGTCCTAACTTATCAGGAATGTGGGGCAGGCTTCCACAAATGGAGTCCAGCAGCTGCCCAAGCTCAATACAGCTGCTACATAGCAGTTTTTTAAAAGTTGCATTAAGATGTATAAAAAGTTATTAAAAATCACTAGTTATTAGATCCGGGGAGATAGTGATAGTAAAGAGTCAGTGAGTGTTAGGTAAGGGTTAAAAGAGGTAGTTACCTTTTAACACCATCTCACATCAACAAGTTAACTCCCAACCTTCGCATGCAAACACATGTGCACATACACACCCCCACACACCCCCCACCCCCCTCCACACACACGCCCCCACACATGCCCCCCCCCCCTCACACACACCTACCCCCCCCCCCCACACACAAAGGCCTTCATAACTCCATGTGGCTGGTGCCGAGAACAGAAGAGCAGCACACCACAGAGAAGATGTTGAGATGGAGTGTCCCACACAACAAATACACTATCCCAGAACTTCAAAGGCCTTTAAATGCCTCTATTGTATGGGAGGGGTCACCAAGGTAACCAACTGGTCATTTCATTACATTAAGTAAGCAGCAAGATTAAAGTAGCCACAGAAAGATCTTCTCTAGATTGGATATTTGGATGGAGAGTGAGTTCATGTGCCAGTGGGAGTGGTTCATGTGCCATTGGGAGTGGTTCATGTGCCAGTGGGAGTGGTTCATGTGCTGGTGGGAGTGGTTCAGTACTCCCTCTCACCTCTATTCAAACCTGCCTAAGTTATACTGAAGTAAACAGAAAAGTGGGTAATTACCAGGGAAGGGTGGGGGTGGAGCATCGCTGTACATTCCAGGGAGGGGTGTGTGGAGTAAGTCATGGAGAGAGTTATTTTATTGCTTCAGTGGTGCAATCATTACCAGTTCTGTGACAGCAACTGCACAGAAGAGCAGCTACAGACAAGATATGTTGGTCCAACTGAAGAGTGCAATCATTACCAGCTCTGTGACAGCAACTGCACAGAAGAGCAGCTACAGACAAGATATGTTGGTCCAACTGAAGAGAAACTAATCAAACACTTTTCCAGCTGGTACACCGAAGTTATCAAACTTGTAAATTTTTAACATCTTACTATAATTTACAATTTGTTTGTCTGTGTGTCTATCTATCAATTTGTTTACCCTCCTCAACTGCGGGATGGATCTCCACAAAACTTTCGGAGATTGATTAGGGCACCTCGCCACACGTCCTCGTGAAAGTTTCATTCAGATCAGATGGCTATGGATGTGGTTTTGTTAATGGGTGTGGTTTAATAATATGGAACACTAACTATCACAGAAACTTTGGCATCCATTGCTCCACGAAACTCTCGGGGATTGATTAGGGCACCTCACCACACGTCCTCATGAAAGTTTCATTCAGATCGGGTGGCTATGAATGTGGTTTTGTCAATGGGTGTGGTTTGATAACATGGAACACTAACTATCACAGAAACTTTGGCATTCATTGCTTCATCTTTGTTTTGTTAATGAGATTAGTGTCAATAATTCCTACATGTTACATTAAGCAATGTCGTTACTGCAGGTGGCCTACCTAAAAACCGCCCATAGGGTGGTCCTTCTGCTAATGTTCTATTAGATTTTATGACTTACTCTGAAACTTCCCAAGACAATGATTTTTTCTTCTCTTCTATTATTTCATCAACTCCAGTAGACACACAACACCCATAGGCAAGAGAAAATAATTGAAGTCAAGTCAACTAGACACTCAATGGAATGGAGTGATGATGTCTGATATGCCACTGTCAGCATTTGGTTGGTTGGATGGCAGGACTAGGTAAGGTGTAGTATTAGTACTGAAGAATTCTATATCACCAAGTTCATGGCTAGCCCACTAATAGACCACACCTATGGGTGCACAACTTTTGCCACACCCATTAATACAGTCCTGTCATGTCAGCCTTTCTTCCGACCATTCGTGGGATGCTGACTTCCACAGTATAAAGTGGGCCATCTAATCATTTCAGGTGTGGCTACCTTCACTATCAACAACCAACTCCAGCTCACAAACATCAATACATACCTCCCTTGTGGTCAGAGAGGTCCCTCCCATGGATGGAAAAGAAAATAAGGGAACTGAAGAGGCCAGACACAGGCTAGACACAGGACAGACACAGGACAGACACAGGACAGACACAGGACAGACACAGGCCAGACACAGGCTAGACACAGGCCAAGACACTGGCTAGACACAGGCCAGACACAGGATAGACACAGAATAGACATAGACACAGGATAGACACAGGCCAGACACAGGCTAAACACATGCCAGACACAGGCTAGACACAGGCCAGACAAAGGCTAGACACAGGATAGATACAGGCTAGACACAGGCTAAACACATGCCAGACACAGGCTAAACACATGCCAGACACAGGCCAGACAAAGGACAGACACAGGATAGACACAGGCTACACACAGGCTACACACAGGCCAGACACAGGACAGACACAGGCTAGACACAGGCCAGACAAAGGCTAGCAGGATAGACACAGGCTAGACATAGGCCAAACACAGGCCAGACATAGGATAGACACAGGATAGACACAGGATAGACACAGGACAGACACAGGCTAGACACACGCTAGACACAGGATAGACACAGGACAGACACAAGATACACACGCTAGACACAGGCCAGACACAGGCCAGACATAGGATAGATACAGGCCAGACACAGGCTCTCCTGAAAAATTAATCAAAGGAATGCACACCCTTTACCAATTACAGTAGAAATTAGTGGGGGCCAGCACATGAAAAAAAGGTGGATTTATTATATATTTTTTTAAACTTTGTTTATTAATGTGGCTTCTGTCAGGTTTTTTTTTTTTTTGTGGTTATTGTTGTTTATTTGTTATTTTTGTTCTGTCTTTGGGGGGGGGGGGGGGGGGGTGGGAAGGGGAGAGATGGAATGGAGGATAATTTTTCAACTTTCAAACTAATTTTCACAACTTTTACTTAATTGTTCTGATGCTCCTTTAGTAATACCAAAGGTGAAAGGTGTGTTAGGTCACTATTTTAGCAGAAAGTACCCACCATTTAGATCAGAAGGCGCTGTAATGACCTGCTGTAGCAACTGCTGCGTATCCCGGAGTAACCTGGAGATCACTATGATAAACAGGGGTACCTACTAAGAATAAATAACACCAATACCTCGCAGCCTGCAAGTACCGAGTCTCCATCACTGAACAGGAATATGGTAATGGTCGTCCTCCCTTTGCAACCTTAAGCACAAAGCAACATTAAAACTGGGAAGAAGAAAATGAACAACTAGGAGCAGAAAAAAAGGAATAATTTTTTTTTTTTTTTTTTTTTTTTTTTTTTTTTTTTTTTTTAATAATAATGACGTCACTCCCCGCTGAACGGGACCCAGTGCGCACGCCCCAATAATAAGACTTTACCACTTCACAAAACAATTATCATTGTTCTGAAGTTTCTAAGATCTCCAGGTTTCTCGTCGGTGAGGCCAGCAAATGCTGCTGGTTCTAACTGTGGAGGAATATATTTAGCCAGGCTACTGAAATTTTTTTAAATTTTTTTATATTAGTTGGTTGTTTTTTTCTACCTTAAAATAGGGAGAACTTTTTCAATGCCAGTAACTCATTTTTTCAAAGAAATTCCTCACTTCTAGTTCGGTAAGCAATGATAGATTATTTTTTAAATATTAATTTAATGTAAAATGAGCTAGTGATGATGTAACATTATTTGTATCTACTATAGGTCAATTACAATGTATATCTGTTGCTCTATATTCTAGCAGTTGTAATGATTTTTGAAAGAGTACTTACCTGATTATACAACTGTAAATGAATGTAACAATATTGGCTAATGACAATATCTATACAATATTTGTGTGTGTGTGTGAATTAATATTTATACATGGAAATCAAATTGATATATTGCAAAATGTTATGATGATTGGTGTGTGCCTGTTTGCATTTGCACAGCAAGAAATAGTGCCATTTGGCACCTGCCATCCAAGAAATGGTGCCTCACTAATAGTTCAACAAAGCCAGAAGCATAATTGGCATGTATGTCCTTTCATCACTTGTTCTAGTAGAACAAGAGCGGTTGGTACTAAGACCACAACTATTGGGTTTCTGTACAGTAAAAAAAAAGTACTTAGTTGTAACCACAGGGTTTCCTTCCATTGAAACCACTTAGTTGTAACCAATTAGTTGTAACAACAAACAGTGAACAATTAGTTCAAAAATCCATTCTTGAGCAAAACTTGTGGATGTATGCCACTCCCCTCCCCCACCACAATTCCAAGTGTTCTTAGACCTGTGTGGCACAGGTAAAAAGATTATTCCACTTTAAACATAATAACTTGCTCTCATATCATTTACATGCACTTTTCTTCTTTTCTTTTTTATTGTGACCTCACACTTAAAGTGCATCACTTACGCTATAGCTTGAGACATACACACAAATAAAATCAAGTATGAAATTGGACCTTTTCCTTCTCTACTGTTGGTTTAGAGGTTAAAGGGTTTGGCTAGCAAGAGTAAATTAATATGACATCAATTATTTCTGCTTTGTTCTGTGCTACATAGTTAATAGCCCCATTGGCCTGGTTGTAATTTATTACTTTAGAGTTGTGTACAGTAAAAAAAAAATTTTTTTTTAAGAATTTATTGATGACAAGTGGTGTGCTAATTCTGCTAGCTGTAAATGTTTTTTGTTTGTTTTTTTACTTGTGATTTACGAATTCCCATAAGAAAATTTTAAAGAGAATGTACTCTTCAAAATTAGGTAGTAAGCTATATTAGTGCTCCCCCGTAGTGTTCTACGTTAGTTTTTCCCAATGGTGTTTTAATGTTGATTCACCCTGGTGGTGTTCCAATGTTGATTCACCCTGGTGGTGTTCCAATGTTGATTCTCCCTGGTGGTGTTCCAATGTCGATTCTCCCTGATGGTGTTCCAATGTTGATTCTCCCTGGTGGTGTTCCAATGTCGATTCACCCTGGTGGTGTTTCAATGTTGATTCTCCCTGGTGGTGTTCCAATGTTGATTTACCCTGGTGGTGTTCCAATGTTGATTCTCCCTGGTGGTGTTCCAATGTTGATTCTCCCTGGTGGTGTTCCAATGTTGATTCACCCTGGTGGTGTTCCAATGTTGATTCACCCCTGGTGGTGTTCCAATGTCTATTCTCCCCCAATGGTAGCAGGCATGGGAATAGGAAAGCATTTGTGGTGTTTTGGAAGTGAAGAGGGGGGGGGGGGGGGGGGCTTGGCTTGTCTGGTGAGTGCAACTTACTGGAACAAATTAAAATCAGCTGTTTTGGTAAGTATCCCCTAATATGCAGCTGCTTTCTTACCACAGCAAAGTGCATTGTTGGTTGCTCTGCAGAAACTATGGGACAGAACTCTAGGTGAGATCCTATTTGGTTACCAGAGGTTGTAATGGAGTAAACCCAAACATGTGTTACATATAAATAGAGCTGAAAGACAGCTGGTCAGACAGCTGGTCAGACAGCTGGTCAGACAGCCGTGGTTAACATTCCTTCTCACAGGTGGGAGGTTGAAGGCAACTAGACCACTTTGACCTGGTTATGTGGTTCATGCCTCAGTCCAACCACAGCTCAAGTTCTATCTGGATCAACATACCATACCCAAGCCAGTGAGGGTCAGGGTTTACCTCCTGATGACTGCAGTGTTGCAAGTGCATTGAGGCAAGTGGGGCAGCAACTCCCCATGATGATTCAGAAGCTGTTCATGCAAAAGTCTAAAAGAGGCTGATAAGGAGAGAGTCAAACTTCTTGCATGATTAACATGCAAAAAAAAAGTATTGTGTTTATACAATCTTGTGTCCTACCCTTTAACTATTTATTACAATATTGATAGGAACAATGCAAGTGCTTTCTTCAGGGGTCCAACTCTTCATCACTGTTTTTCTATCTAATATTTTGTCTTTCTCTCCACTGAGGAGCAATCTCTGAACAGTAGCCACTGAAAGTTTTAAGACTTACCCCTTGCACCATGCTAGGTGGGCATTATTTTGAGTTGTCACTTTCCTATTGTTGTTACATGCCTCCTAGAAAGTAATTCATTGAGGATGAAGAAGCCATGGAAGTTATCAGCTAAAGTTTATTTCTTCTTTTTGAATTATTTGGCCAAAATTACATTCATGGACACTATGAAATGTATCAGACTAAATATATAATACTCCATGAAAGAAATGGAAAGGGATGGATAAAAAAAGTTGTGGAAGTTTTAATGCCTATATAATCCCCCCCCCCCCCCCCTTGCTAATTGCAGAAGTGGAATGTGTGTGAAAGTCCTTAAAGTATGGTGTATGGAATACTACACTCATCCACAACGAATACAGACTTCACCATTGCCTTGATGTATTATACCCGTGACTGGTTATAAGGAAGTTTGGTGTTTCTTTGTTTTGTTTTTTCTTTAAAATTTCCTGGTTGGGATCACAACTCTATGCCTGAATCAACCACCCCACTTAATATAAACCATAATCGTGTAAAATCAGAGCTCAGCAAAAGTGTGCCCAAACCACTTCCTGCTCTTTTTCCATTTTCTTCTTTTTGATCCCTGTAGGCCCAAGCATCTGGTATGTGACAGGAGATCAACAAATCTCAAATTATAGTAAGATATTTTTGTTGTTCCCGTCCACAGGATGAGTACTTTTCTATTAAGAAATAACTTGTTGTGTGATCATAGAATTTCTCGGTTTGAGGACATCTCGCATTACTCTTAAAATGTATTTTTAATGCGACAAATACTAAAAGAATTTATCGAAAGTACATGGTCAGATTTTATCCCTTAGTCAGCACAGAAAATTTAAGTATATTTGGTTGAGAACTCGAGGAGACAGGATTTAGGGGAGGCAAACAGAATAAGTTCTATTATAATATGATTACTAGATTCTCTCCATTTTAAAATAAAGGGAGAGTTTGGCTCAAGTATTAACAAAAGCCTTGATGTTTTGTTTTAGTTACATTTTTTTTTCTTTCTAAATATGATATATGCATGTATAAAACCATTATGCAGGAATGGATAAGTTGCCTTACCAACCTGGATATGCAGTAACTCGTACTAAAGCATGGAGTGGGTACAAGAGGACATCTACTGGTTTTGTGGGTAATTACATTCATAAACCCAGCACTGGTGGATGGTACAATCACTACAAGAGACAACGACCATCAAAAGTGACAAAACAATATCGGAAGGGGAACAAAATGGAAGACAAGTCAATCTCTCCTCCCACTGAAACACAGGAGCAAAAGGGACCAACACACACACAATCATCTGAAAGTGGCTATGACACAACTGGAGACTTGCAGACACCAAAAATGAACGGTAGAAATGAAAAGGAAATGAACCAGACAAGACCTTTGAAGGAGGTAGGGTCTCCGTCTGATAGCAGTGTCTCAAGTGAAGAAAACAGCAGCAAAATGGAAAAGGGAAATAGCAGCAAAGAAGGCCAGAATGTTGCAGAACAACTCTCTGACAGCAGCGGGAGTAAGAGCAGAAGTTTAGTAAATGTCAATGTGGAGAGCTCAGCCTTAAGGAATTTACTCAAGGACTTGAACAGGTGTGATGTGTCCATCAGACGCTACCAAAACTCTCTGGAGCACGTAAGCAATGCAATATATTAAGTAACTTGACTGTTTTTTCATATTCAACAACACAATAAGTTTTCCCACTATACTAATTTCTCCACTCCTCGTAACCTCCCTATCCCTTACACTCAGACAGCTGTCTTAGACTAAGGAACACTTGTAATGGTGGGGGTGGGTACATCCACAAGTTTTACTAAAGAATGGGATTTTAACTAATTGTTTACTGTTTGGAACAACAAAGTTTGTTGTTACAACTAATTGGTTAAAACTAAGTGCTTTTACTGTATTGAAATCCTGTGGTTACTATTAAGTGCTATTTATTGTATGGAAACCCAAATAATTGTAAATCTTACCACTTGGTCTAAAACACTACTTTTAATAGATATTAGAGTAATTATTCCTAGCAGGTCTTAATGAGGGACTGCTGACTACTCTTGCTCATATTCAGCAATACAATAAGTTTTCCAACTATCAACCCGTAGCACTTCAGTTCTCACTTAGCACCCACTGATAACTCCTCATACTTTCTTCTCCCTCTTCACTCTCCTCACTCATCACCTTTTCACACCCCTCCCTCCTTACCGTTCCTCTCAATCTAACTGCACTAGAACTGTGTTGATGGGGAATATGCTTTGAAGCAAATGTTTGCTCTCCTCCATCACCAGCTGCATGCAAGGGAATGTGATCTGCTGCAAGAGCTATCCACTATCAGGGAGACTGCAGGTATTACGTAACATGACAACAATCAAATTCAGTTGTATATGATGTCATTTTAGAAATGAGAGCTATCATACACAAGAAAGCTCATAAATTAACTTCATGCAAACGTAATGATTCTATTTTGTCAAGGTTCCATCCTTAAGCGTCGTAAAGCTACTTTGGATTGTCTGAAGAAAGCAGTGGGCGACTACAATAGACTGGAGGAGACTGAGATGGAGGAACTGAACACACAGATAAAGGTGACAACTGTCATTTTACTCCATGCTTGTCTAAAATGAGCTATTGAAAGTAGCAGGTAACTTCATTCTTTAAGTTGTCATTAACTGTCTATTGATTAATACACAGTAATGTCACCATAACCACATTGTTATCCTTACCATTTGATTATTCATTAACTGTCTATTGTAACCGTCATTCTTATCTTTGACACACCAGAGTAATATTGCTATTATTTGTTTTACAGCAATTTGTGACAGATCGTCGAGTGGATGAAGAGATTGGGACTGTTCAGAGATACTATGGCGATGTGGATGACATCCTACCCCACATCATGGGATTCGGGAAGAGTAAGTTTTATACCCACTCTCTACTTCTCTGTTCTTCTCTACTCCTTTTCCACTTTTTTTAAATTTTTATTTCCCTATCTCCTTGCTCATCTTCTCTTTGCTCATCTTCTCTTTTTTTCCCATTTTTTTATTCCCTTTCCTTAATTACCTCTTCCCTCTCTCTTCTCCTTCCATTATCTCCTCCCCTCCTCTCATTTCCTCCCTTCCCTACTAGCTGTCCCCCCCCCCCCTATGCTTCATATATGATGGTACATGTAAAGTTGAGGTTGATATATTTTGTTAAATTTTGACCTAGTCAATAATGTGCGCCACCTGTACACGGAGTGGGAGGAGTTTCCAACAGAACTGATCATTAGGAGCAAGACAAAGGTGACATTTCTTCCAAACCCCATCACATCATCATTAACGGACGCACCACCATACAAAGAGGATAGATCAAGTGACAACGCCATCTCATCCAAGACAGAAGAGTGTGAGACAATGAGAGGAAGTGAAGGAGTGGAGGGAACGCAGAATTTCTACCATTACAAGGGTGAGGAGAAAGAGGTGGCGGATTGTGTGGCTATCACTAGTCTCACTTCTAAAAGAAGCTTCCAGGATATTGTAGAAGCACCTGCTCTTCTGGCCTGTACTCCTTGCCCTCGTGGTGCATCCTCACTGCTGCTGTCCTCTTCCTCCTCATCAGCCTCATCACTACCATCACTTCCACACGATCACTTCAGCCGCAGCAAGAAACCACAAGATGAGAGAGAAGACAAGGAAGGGAAGAGGGAGCAGAGAGAAAAGTTCTCACCTGAGGAGCTCAAGGCAATCCAAGCACGGGTGAAGTCATCGCTGGAGAACCAGGGTGTGTTCCTCTATGACCCTGTCACTGGTGCTGGTGAGCAACACTAGCTATAACTGTGAAGCTTGACTCAATCAAGAAACAATAGTGTATGAAACAGAAGGCTACCTTCTATCAGAGGGTCAGCTGTACCTATTAGTACTCTAGGCATGTGACTTCCACATGCGTAGGCATCTGTACAGCTTGTTTGAAGACCTCTTACCTAATGCATTGTTGGATGTGGACATGAGCCTACCTCTCAACCATTAGTCTCGCCTGATGTGAAGTTTACTCATGTTGGATAGTGTATAGTTAATTGAGAGATTAGTCTGTGTTAGATAGTGTATACTATTTAACGATTATGAGGTTAAGCATTGCTAGATTATGGTTGATTGAATGCTGGACCATCTGTGTGTGATTAATGTGTGCAATAATGGGATTGGATTTTTAAGTAGATAAGTGGCTGGTAATATATATATATATATACACACATACATATTATGCATATTTCAATTTCAATGAATTGCATGCACACACACAACACGCATGGGATCAGTCAGTACTATGGAAAGGATTGGGGTCATGCTCTCAGTACATCATACCAGCAGATATTTATCCATCAGAATGACCGAGTTATTGCAAGAGAACATGGAGTGTGTTTGTGTGTGGGGGGGGGGGGGGGGGAGTTCATGCTATGCACTATGTGAGGTGGAGACAGAAAGTATTGTGCTGCTTTGTTGTTATTTGGGGGGTGGGATAGGGGGGGTCCTCTTGTGAGAAATAAAATGTAATTTAAAATTTTTGTACTAAAATAGTCTAATAAACTATAGCTGACTGGTTAATGCACAGATTTTACTTTTTTTATTCCCTAGAATGAAAATTAATCCTAATCACTCTCAGAACTCCCCCAAATTCACTGACAATTTGGCAAACTATATATATACTAGCGAAAAACCTGCCCTATGGACAATTTTTCGGTCAGCCTTTTGCGGTTTGAAACCTTTTGCTATTGGCTTAATGTGTTTCTTGATATAGGGTTTTTTTTTGTTGTTTTGTTTTAACAATAAGAACAAAAGAAGATGTAGAAATAGGAAAAGTAGGAGGGGGGGGGGGGGGGAGACCTGTGCCTTAATTGATTGGCCACCGTGTCTTAGGGTTTTTTACCAGTGGCACACACACAGGTCTAGGAACACTTGGAAGGGCTGGGGCAGGGGCAGCATACATCCACAGGTTTTGCTCAAGAATGGATTTTTTAACTGTTTAACTAATTGTTTACTGGTTAGAAACACCAATGTTTGTTGTTACAACTAAGTGGTTACAACTAGTGCTTCTACTGTATGGAAACCCTATGGTTACAACTGAGTATTTTATTGTATAGAAACACAAAAGTTGTAAATATTGCCACACCTCTTTCTTTTTTAACCTTACCATAAGTGTTCTAAACAATTATTTCTCCTGGTCTAAAACACTGCTTTATAAATATTATAGTAATTATTTGCAACTGGTTTTAGTGTGGGACTGCTCTTGTTTGTACAGGGTAACATTTGAATTTTTTTCTTTTCTTTTCTTACAGAAATCCCCCAAAACAAAACTAAATCTAAGCACTCCCAATGCTATCCCAAAATAACTATAAAAAACTTTGTAGCGATTGGAAGTTCTGTTTGGGAGGAGTATGCAAGTTGTATATAGTGGGATGGTCTTATTCTGTTTTGTTTGTCTGCCTGCTAACTCCTCCCACGTCAATATTAGGGTCTATAAGTATCTCCGAATGTTCCAGGCTCATGATTAATTACTTGCATGCTGTGCTTTCTGTGTGGGATGGTAAAACATAATTCAGCTGTTTCATCCTTATTTTCATTTTTATAGTGTATGATCGGATTGATTTTGTCAACTGCAGGTCCACCCTTCAAGAAAGGAGGTGGGAGGCGCTGGGGACAGAGAGGTGATGGTGGAGGTGGTGCCGAGGGTGAAGGAGGGAGGAGACCGGAGTGGGAGGACAAAGTGGAGGAGGGGGGAGGAGGCAAGGTGAAAGCCGTAGGAGAGGAGTGCGTAGCAACTGCACGGTTTGGAACACGAACAAAGAAGACACCGACACAACTCAGGAGGGAGAGGAAGAAGAGACAGAAGGAGAGAGAGAGGAGGCAGGAGAAGATGGGCAGTGAGGAATCTGATGCCCAAGTATCCACACCTCCCCCAATAAACCCAACCTCACATGAGGAGACTCACTCACCCCCACCAGCACCAAAGACTGATACAACCATCTCCACCATTGACAAGACTGGACTCCAAAACACCCGCACAGTTGGTACTCTGATCTCTTTATCAGCCAAGGTGGTGAGGAAATTCAGAAGTTTGGAACCTGAATCTCAAACTAGCCCTGATTCCAGTATGGCGGCTGTAAATAATGGACATGCTACTGACTGAATTGGACTGATAATATAAGATTCCAAATTACCTTGTTTGTTGTAACAAAATAAAATTTTGAGGTGAGGGTGGTTTGGTCTGTCTGCTTGTTACGAACAATCAATAAGTGAATACATTTATTTCCACAGAAATGATTGGTGGGAACTACTTATTTATATGTGCTCATATACCTCTGCCTATTTGTGCATGCCTGTGTGTGAGTGTGTGTCTGTATGTGTGCATGCCTCTGTGTGTGCGTATGGTGTACGTGTGTTGGTTTGCGTATAGTTACCAAAGTTTGAGTTATCTTGTTTATCTATTTACTGGCACACACCACACAAACAATACATTTAACCAAATCTACCCCTATTCATACCTTGGGTCAAAAGCCTGGGAGAAAGAAGAGGTAAGTAAAGAAAGAAAAGAAAAAGTTGATACTTTGGTCAATGGGCACCCTGGGGAAAAAAAAAGGTAAGAAAGAGAAGATAAGTAAGAGAAAGAAAAGAAACAGTCAAAAAAACCAATGAGGAAGGAGAAAAAGGAATGTGGAAGGGAAAGATAGAAAGGGAATGAAAATGAAGCAAAAGAAAAAGGATGCAGATGAAAAGACACCGTAGGTTTATTGAGTATGCAACCTCCAGACCCTTTCATGTTATTTTATGCATGCATGTAGAACCTGAATTTGTGCAACCAAAATCACCAGAGTGTCCCAGTGATTCCATGATTCATTCTGATGAGCCCTTGATTCCAATGCACCAGACACTATCACACGCTACACTATTACACTATCACTTGCCACAAACAGCTGACTGAGTTCAAAACTCGACTGGCTAGACACTCCCCCCCCCCCCCCCCCCCATTCTTTATTTCTTTGTCCCTTTTTTTCCCTTCTTCCTTGCCTCATTGGATGATTCTCCTTTCATTAACACACTTCTCTTCATCTTCTCTCTCCCCCTTTCCCCCCTTTTCTTTCTCCCCCACACCCAAAATGTTTGCCTTCTTTTCTTTGTTCCACCTGCTCTACTTTCCTTCTTTCTTTGTCATTTTTCTTGCTTCTTTTCTCTCCCCCCCCCCCACCAACATGCCACCCCACATCCTCAATATCAAGGTGAGCTCCCTCATCTTGACCCTCAGGTCTTTGGAGCCATCCACAACAATAAGTGATACATGCTGCATAGCAATACACCTGCATAGTGCTGCAACTCCACCAGAACCTAATTGAAGCAACCATCTCCTGTGCCCCCCACAAGGGAGTAGTCCTCTTGCCAAAGATTCCTCTCATCCCATGAAATTCTGATCTGTCATTGCAATTCCACCACTAGTTTTCAATCAAGCCATGCTCTGCCATCATTGTGACCAAGTCTCAGGGCCAGACTTGCAAGGCCATTGCATTGGACCTCTCAGCTGCATGCTTGTCACATGACATGTCCAACATCTCACACAGGCAGCTCAGCATCTTGGCCACAGACAGACCAGAAATACCGTGTGCCAAGAAGCACTGCAGTGACCCACTAAAACAGAACATAAATCAAAATACTCCCATTAAAGGAAATCTATAACCTGCATTTAAATTAAAATCAAACTTCATGTCTTCTCCAATTCTATGGAGAAGTGTCCCCAACTTTCAGGGTGTATTATTTTTCTAAAGCAACATCCAAATATGCAAATTTATGAATATGATTGTTGGCAATGTACCCTTGAGCATTACACTATACAATACCTCCAAAACATTCTAGCCTTTCAAAAAAATAAAAGATAATTCTGGTTGCATGCCTGCTTATGAGGTGCAAGATCTACAAAATAAATAGTATTTTGAGTGACATTAACTACTGAGGCTCGCAATAATGTTTGTTAGTTTATTAAGGAATATCTAATCTAATTTATGCATTTTATTTCTTCCCCCCACCCTCCCAACCCATAGTTGTATTGGTGTTCCTGATAGATAAGCTGAAGATTAAATAGGTGTGGTTAATCCTCAGGCTATCTATCAGGAACACCATCACAACTATTGGGAGAAAGGCAAACATTGTTCCTCAATTGAAATGTACACTTTAAATCAATCACCCATCAGAGGGCAAAGTGCACTCATCTCATAGCAGGCTCCACTCACCTGACTGACATGTTATAAATATGTGGGGGGATGGTGAGGTGGGAGTACAAGTAGACATCTTTACATGGAGGAGTCAAGCACTCAACAATGTCAATACATACAAACAAACAAACACAAACAAACAAAGGATAACTAGGAGTCACTCAGATGAGCTTGCTCGCCCAGAGATGTCATCAATGACTCCACCCGATCATTAGCCTGAAGTAATAGAGAGAGGGAAGGGAACAGTTTGGGGGGGGGGGGGGGGAAATAGAGAGAGGGAAGGGAACAGTTTTGGGGGGGGGGGGGTAATAGAGAGAGGGAAGGGAACAGTTTTGGGGGGGGGGGGGTAATAGAGAGAGGGAAGGGAACAGTTTGGGGGGGGGGGGGAATAGAGAGAGGGAAGGGAACAGTTTGGGGGGGGGGGGGGGAATAGAGAGAGGGAAGGGAACAGTTTGGGAGGGGGGGGAATAGAGAGAGGGAAGGGAACAGTTTGGGGGGGGGGGGAATAGAGTACAGGGAAAAGATTAATCTCCGCTGTAATAAATAAGGAACAGCGAGCAGTGGCACAACCTTTGCCATGATGTCAATTAGACAACTAATATCCAGGCAACCAGTACTACCCTACAATATCACAAGTGAAGGTTGACTATGCATCATGCATTATGCATGACCTAGTCCATCAGAGAAATGTTACTCACACACAAGACATCCCATATGGAACAAACTAAAGTATCCAGGCCGCTCAATGTCATCACACAAGCACACATACATGAGAACAGTAACACTACAGAAGTGAAGTGTTTCCATGGTGACAGTGTGTGTTCATACCTGGTAAGCAGACTCTATGATGACTAGCAACTTCTTGATACCAATACTACACCTGCAGCACCACAAACAACCGTCCATAACACACACATGCACACGCACGCACACGCGCACACACACATACACACACACACACACACACACACATAGAAAGAGAGGTTTGGATAGAAATAATAGCAAGGACAAACACATGCACACACAATGCTATGTTCACAAAATAGTTTGGCTGTGGTTCAGTTCTGCCTCATACTGTAGAGCCAGGGTTGCCAGGTCTGCAGGAACTTGCACAGCCAGAAATGAAATAGAAAAGGACAGTTTAGGACAGAAATTTTTAATCACAAAACTGTATAATTATATTAAATAAATTGTTTTAGAACTGTATCATTGTTTAGTGCTACAATACCATCGGCATGTTCTCCAGCACTAACCTGGGGGCATGGCCAGTCCCTCTCAACTAGGTGTTGAGAGGGAGGGAGAGGCTGACCACACCCAGATTAATTGAACATACAACAAAAGTTTGATTTTCCTAATGTTTTTTTTTAAACTATCAAACGACCTGTCTAAAATGTAGTTTCTTCAGCCCAATTGGTGGGAAATTTGAACAGGCTAAATTAGCAAAATTTACTTGAGAGAATAAAAAGAGGACAGAATAGGACAAAAAACATGGACAGACTTATTTTTGGAATGAAAGCAACCTGCTAGAAGGATATTTTTTGGACAGTTTTTTGCTTTGCAGCCAGAATTTTTTCCTGTCCTAATTTCATTTTCCATTAGGACAGTTTTAAAAAAAATTTTTTATTAGTTTTCTGGCTGTGAAGTAGGACAAATGGCAATCCTTCCAGTGTAGAGAAGTATACAAAGTTTTGGGTATTATCTCTGCACTGACATCTGCACACCAAACATCACCTCAATCCGCAGAGCCGTGTCCTCAGAGTGCTGAGCTCGGCATCTGAGAACTTGTACATATTGGATTCCACCATGACGGCCAGCACGTCGTTTGCCTGAGTGATGTAGGGCACGGCCACACTGGAGTGAAAGGCACTGGAGATGCCCATCTCCTCCAACACTGCCTCTTCCATACCCGTGGTGCCGAGGATGAGGAGACGGTGGACCTTCCTGCCCGTCTGGGGGGGGGGGGGGGAGGGATGTGTAAGAAAAGAGAGGAAAGGAGAGAGGTAAGTTTGGAGGGAGAAGGAGGAAAGGAGAATGTGGACGTGCACTGCACATGAGGCAATGGCTGTGGGTAGGAGGCATGGACAGATTGGTATGGTAAGGGGTAGTCCTTACCACACTGATGGGAGGGATCTTCCTCAAGAGAATCAATAAGGTCTGCAAGACCATGTTAGAGAACCTCGGACCTATGGACACGTAATCTTCACAAAGAAAAGAGGAAGAACAAAAGAAAAACAGACAGGACATCACATGGGATGACATCATATAATCTCCATAAGTCATGTGATTTATCAGGTATTCACATATGACATCCCATGACCCTAGCAACCACACTTTGTAGGGCCTTAGCCCTAGCCTTAGAAACTGCAGGTATAGAGACCTAGCAACCACATTAATATAGAGCCCAACACCATTGGTCCTGAGCCATGGCAACCACAGGTAGTAGACATCAAGCAACCATGTTATGGACATACCTATATCAACCACCTTTTGTATATAACATACACATCTACACTGCATGTAAAACGGTCACATGACACCACATGGCACTCACCCATCATCCTCTCAATGTCGTCAATGACAATACAGCTGATCTCTGACTTGTAGGCATCCTCAAAGACCTTCTTGATGGCCCCACACTTGGCGCTGTCACTGAACCCCACCATATCCTCTGGGGAGAGGACCTTCACGAAGGTGATGCCAGAGTGTCTTGCCATGTACGCTGCCAGTGCAGTCTTGCCTGAGCCTGAGGGCCCATGGAGGAGCATGCTCACTAGGGGCATGTATTGGCTCTCCTTGGCCACCCTCACTGCCTCTTTACCATGGTAGTCCAGGATCTCTTGGACCTGCTTGCCCCATGGAATGACCCCTGCAATTAGGAGGGAAGAAAGGTGCAGAGTAAAGTAGAGCTGCCTTGTGAGAGGAGCTATGGACGACATGTTTCATGACTCTTCAGAATTAGTGGATCATTAACATATGAAAAAGAAGAATAAGAAAAACCACTCATAAGTTTAAAAAATTACGTCTCTCCCTACATCATAAGTGTAATTAATAGTATGTCTGCTATAATTAATACTACTACTATTACTACTACAGCTGCTGTTGCTGTTAATTGCAGTCATGTGACCATGGACTGGAGGGAGTTCATCAGGTCAGTGAGCATAGTGGTCAAGGTTATGGTCAGGAGTGAAGGGAGAGGAGGGAATGAAAGCATGTAATAGGTTGGTAGGAGATCACAGGAGCAGCCACCAGCATGGCAGTTGACTCCAGGCCAAGTAGTGAGCGTGTGTGAGAGAGAGAGAGAGCAAAGGTCAAACTAGCATTGCCCTTTCTCACCATTGAAGACGTAGTGATCCAATTGTTTGTCGGAGCTGCCGAAGGCCGGCTTGAGGTCGTAGTTGAGGGCATGCTCAAAGTCCTCCATCTTCACCTTCATCTGCCGGGCCACCTCACGAGTCACCTCCACCTTATCCCCAGCCTAAGACCACGAGAGGGAGTGGTTCACACATGATGACATGGTGTGATCATATGACAATATGGTGTGATCACATGATGACATAGTGTGACCACATGACCCAATGTGTTCACAAACCAACAATCCCTGCCACACCCACACCTTGATGAGCTTGTTCATGGCTGTGCTGGTTGCACTTCGTACAAGACCTTCAATCTCCGCCCCGGAGAAGTTCTTGGTGTGCTTGGCCAAATACTCCAGGCTGATGTCTCCTCCGAGGATTTTGTTCTTCCTTAGCTGAGCTGTGTGGATGCCGAGGATCTGCAGACGACCGTGCTCATCGGGCAGACCTGCCAATGTGTGTGTGTGTGTGTGTGTGTGTGTGTGTGTGTGTGTGTGTGTGTGTGTGTGTGTGTGTGTGTGTGTGTGTGTGTGTATGCATGGACCACACAACACCGCACAGTGAATCTACAGACTTGCAAGAGATATACAAACTAAGATCAACATCACACTGGGTTGAGGCAGGTTGAAGTAGGTTGACAATAGCTCTATGGGGACACACACTGGACCAACACCACACTGGGTTGAGGCAGGTTGAAGTAGGTTGACTATAGCTTTATGGGGACACACACTGGACCAACATCACACTGGGTTGAGGCAGGTTGAAGTAGGTTGACTATAGCTTTATGGGGACACACACTGGATCAACATCACACTGGGTTGAGGCAGGTTGAAGCAGGTTGACAAAAGTTTCAAAAGGAAACTCACTTTACTACAATATGGTCACATGTGACTACAGTCCAAGTATGATGTAACTTGCTTACTTATCTCCATCTGCACTTCCATCCTGCCGGGTCGCAGGAGAGCTTCATCTATCATGTCTTTCCTATTGGTCATGCCGATCACCAGGATATTGTTGAGCTGCTCCACACCGTCCATCTACATGCACATGTGCACACACACACATGCATGCACATGTATGTGCAGGGTGGGGGGGGGGAGAGTGAGAGATGAGGATGAAGGATATATTGAACCATATTACCTTAGCCCTCATGTGACCTCATCATGAACTCTGTTTCTGTGACCTTTGACACTGTTTTAAAAGGAAGGAACTAACACCGACGGAATCCCCACCCAAACCTGTGCACTGTTAGGATCGGTGATTTAATATTGAGCACTAACTGTTTGCAGCCACCCTGCTCCTTCCCTATTTCCCCATCCACCCACCCCCCAAAAAGCAACAAAAAGAGAGAAAGAGAGGAAAAAAAACACATGTACTATTCAAGATGGGAACTTTCTCCCAGGTATGGCCGTGTTTGGCTCGGCTGTTGGTCCCACCTTAGCCAGCAGTTGGTTGACCACAGTATCCTGCACTCCAGTGCTGCTCTGCAGAGAACCCCTGGTCCGACAAATGGCATCTATCTCATCAAATATGATGATGTGCAGGGCACTGCCATAACCCATCTTAGCCTGCTCCGTCTCTGCCTCTCCAAACAGGTTCCTAGAGGAGGAGGGGAGGAGTCACCCTCACACATGTGTGTATGTGTGCATGTTGTGTGTGTGTGTATGTGTGGAGTGTGTGTGTAATTGTCCTATACAGTGCTCACCTGATATTGGCCTCGGACTCTCCCACATACTTGTTCAGAATTTCTGTGCACATGTAGAAAACACAAAAGTGAGTGAGTGGGTGTGTGAGTGAGTGAGTGAGTGGGTGTGTGAGTGAGTGAGTGAGTGAGTGAGTGAGTGAGTGAGTGAGTGTGTGAGTGAGTGAGTGAGTGAGTGAGTGAGTGAGTGAGTGGGTGGGTGGGTGAGTGAGTGAGTGAGTGAGTGAGTGTGTGAGTGAGTGAGTGAGTGGGTGGGTGGGTGGGTGGGTGGGTGAGTGAGTGAGTGAGTGAGTGGGTGGGTGGGTGGGTGGGTGGGTGAGTGAGTGAGTGAGTGAGTGGGTGGGTGGGTGAGTGGGTGGGTGGGTGAGTGGGTGGGTGGGTGGGTGAGTGAGTGAGTGTGTGAGTGAGTGAGTGAGTGAATGAGTGAGTGGGTGGGTGGGTGGGTGGGTGAGTGAGTGGGTGGGTGAGTGAGTGAGTGAGTGAGTGAGTGAGTGTGTGCACATGTGTGAGTGAGTGAGTGAGTGAGTGAGTGAGTGAGTGAGTGGGTGGGTGGGTGAGTGAGTGAGTGGGTGGGTGAGTGAGTGAGTGGGTGGGTGAGTGAGTGAGTGAGTGAGTGAGTGAGTGAGTGTGTGCACATGTGTGAGTGAGTGAGTGAGTGAGTGAGTGAGTGAGTGAGTGAGTGAGTGAGTGAGTGAGTGAGTGAGTGAGTGTGTACATGCGTGCGTGTGTGAGTGAGTGAGTGTCCGGCCACAAGCCTGTCACTGCTGGAGGTAAGTGTACAGTGAGTATCTCACGTGTGCACTACATAATCCTCTACCACACACAAGGCAAGTGATGGCAAGCACGCATATACTCTTGTTATGGTGAACTTTAATGATGGACAAAATCCGGCATAGGTGTGGCATGATAACTCCAGAGGATGGGTGTGTTGGGTGTGATGAGGTGGAGGGGGCGAGGCCTTTTAGGACATACGCACACACCAATGGAGGCTGTGTTTGAGGGAGAGAGGAGCCATTAGAGTTCTCATGTTCAAGAGCTTCTGTTTGTGTGTACCATTGGAAGGAACTCTAAATAGAGATAGTTCTGTGTTCTAGAACATTTCCTGCATTTAAGATAATGATTTGTACAGAACCCCCCCCCCCCCCCAGGGGTCTATGAAGGACTGTGCACAGTTATGCCCATCACCCGGTGTTTGCTCTGGCTGTGTTCAGTTGAGCTGTGTTACATCATCATTGTTAATGACACATTAAATGTAACATAGTTCAAGGACAATTCTTGTGCCAGATGCTATCATCCCACCACAGATACATTCCTCCGGCATGCCTGAAGAATTCGTGACTCAGCTTCATAACTGCATATGCAACAGAGAAATACTAAGGGCCCATGAATCTGGCTGGACACACAGTGTCACAGAGCATCACACAGCATCCAGTAGCAAACTCAAGAGCAGCACTAACAATGTCTTCAGCATGAATACAGCTGTCATGCGGAAGGTAGAACATAAAACACCAACTCCATAGTTAGGGCTAGGCTAGGGCTAGGGCTAAGCACTGCCATGCCCTAGTTATAGGCACTTTACCAACTACTTGATAAGTATGATTGAAATATTTGTCTGGACCCAGTCAGTAATTATTGCAAGGAGATTAAACGAAGCAATTCAAAATGAGTTGCCTCCACTTGCAGCAAGAGTGTCTTCAGAGACAGACACAGAAGGTGGTTGGTCCGTATCTCCTGCTCTGTCATCTCATCACATGATATCTCACTTCACCCACTCCTGTGAAGGATAAACCTTGTTTTTGTTTTATTGATTTGTTTGTTTTTTGTTTGCTTCTGGAGGAACACCACAACATCCCACCACAGCTCCCACCACGGCTCCCACCACGGGGCAGTGGAGTTGACCTCAAGTAGAATGAACAGAAGAAGTATACCCTGCTTATTCCATATTCCCGGGCAACTCCCGGCGCCTCAGGTACAATACAATGCACAGCACAGAGGTGCTGAGCTCTGTGCCCAGGTGTGCCCAGGTGTACCCAGGGAGTCTCACCTGGTCCATTGACAATCTTTGGGTCCCGTGCATGCAGCATCTTGCCAATCTGTCTGGCCATCAGTGTCTTGCCAGTGCCTGCAGGCGTAAAGATATATACACACATACATACAGAAACAATCAGGGTGTGGTTAGATACGCTAATATACTCCCAAGAGTTTATGGGTGTGGTCTGTTGCTAACACACAGTTAGTCAAGGATGATTGAGGTTTACAGGAGATTCCCGACACTGAGGAGAGCTCGACATTGAGCAGCTAAGGGAAGGGAGTGCTCAGAACAGCCAACACTCCATCACCTGTACAATATAAGACCTTTAAAGGGGAAGGTACCCACAACTCATTAATTATTGATGAGATGTCTACTATGTACCCAAAATTTGTTATCCCTCACCCCCTCCCCTAATCTTATTGCTAAATGAAAGATTAGTTCAAATGCTTTCCAATGATATGCTTCATGACATGTTTGAGTGTCCCACAAGAAATATTTCCAAGTCCTTCATGAGACACTTGGCCACCACCAGTAGCACTCCCATGAGGTCATGCCCAACAGTGAGAGGTGCCCTGGTGACCTAGGCATCATTTAAGTGCTTTGGTTAGCCACTAAACACTCTGAAATTTTTTTAATGAATTTCTCATGTGCCCATTGGTAAGTGTTTGGTCAAATTGAAAACACTTAGTAAAACCAAATCACTTAACAGCACTACATTTACACTTAGATTGCAGAGTACACACAGGGCTTTAGAATGATCTATAATCATAGTTCTAAAATGTTCACAGAGATACAAAGTGTTCAAGACTGGAGGAGACCTACATTGACAAAAATCACTTTTTACTGTGGGAAATCAACATGGCCGCCATAGAACATCTTACTCATATTCACCATAACTCAACAATGGATCATCCAAATGGCTTCATATTTGAAAGTCAGCTTCCACAGCTGCTGTGCCACTATATGAGCAACATAACTAAAAAAATGGGTTACTTCCCCCTTAAAAAAATATACTCGATACACCAATTTGAAATGTTTGATATCCAATCTAATCTTGTAGGGATGAACGTTAGCATTGCTTTACGCTGTGTTACACCATACAGTGCAGTGTTACACCATATAGTGCATTTTTAAAGTACTCCCTCCTGTCAGAGAAGAAACCCACACATCATTCATACCATGCCCACACAGACCACACCTCTCTCCATTACCTGGGGGCCCAAAGAGAAGAATTCCCCTGACATGTTTCAGGCCAAGTTGCTCAACAATGTCGGGAGGAAAGACACGGGAAGCGAAGGCTCTTCTGAAGATATCTGAGAACTCTTTGTCCAGACCACCAATACCCATTTGGTTGAAGTCCCAGTCGGGACTGATGAGGGCTCTATGGGCGGAGTCTCCCATATGGGAGCCAATCAGCTGGATCACTGAATCCTATGAGAGTGAGACGATGAGGGAGGGAGGGAGGGAGGGAGGAAGGAAGGGAAGGAGGGAGGGAAGGGAGGGAGGGGAAGGGAGGGAGGGAGGGAGGGAAGGAGGGAGGGAGGGAGGGAGGGAGGGGAGGGAGGGAGGGAGGGAAGGGAGGGAGGGAGGGAAGGGAGGGAGGGAGGGAAGGGAGGGAGGGAGGGAGGGAAGGGAGGGAGGGAGGGAGGGAAGGAGGGAGGGAGGGAGGGAAGGAGGGAGGGAGGGAGGGAAGGAGGGAGGGAGGGAAGGAGGGAGGGAGGGAAGGGAGGGAGGGAAGGGAGGGAGGGAGGGAGGGAAGGGAGGGAGGGAGGGAGGGAAGGAGGGAGGGAGGGAGGGAAGGGAGGGAGGGAAGGGAGGGAAGGAAGGGAAGGAGGGAGGGAGGGAAGGAGGGAGGGAGGGAGGGAAGGAAGGGAAGGAGGCAAGGAGAGGGAGGAAGGAAAAAGGTCAGAGAAAGGTTGGGGAAGAGATAAGGTAAAATAAGATTTGGCAGTGACAAGCAGTTTTCTGAGAGAGAGGGCAGATTATTGAAGTAAAACATGGCATAATGTAACCATGGTTACATGGACACATCCAACGTTGTATTTTCTTCTGCAAATTCTCCCAGTTGGAAAAAACAACAACTTTCAGACAGAAATATTCCCAACTAACCACCACAGTCACAGCATTCCTGGGCTCACCGGTTTCTTCTCAAACACCACTCTAGTGTTACTGGAGAACACCCCATGCTTCATCTTCACCGCTGTAGTGACCACACCTCCCAATTGCTCCACTGTGTTACACAGAATGCCAAATAGGTAAGGTGTGACAGGGAGAGTACAGCACACACACACACACAGAGCTACACACCCTATGGTTCAGTGTGCCTGGCATTTCCCAGCCACTGGTGCATGCATGCACATGCACGTACCTGTCATGCCCAGCACTACAGCCTTCAACAATGTCGGCCGCAGCATGCCAACGAAGAACTATGATGGAGGAGTCATAACAGCAATGTAACTAAGTCACACCCACTAATCCATGTGCACTCATTAAGTCTTCTTACCTTCTGGCCCACACAAAAGGCGTTGTCATTGAATTCATCTGAGAAGTACTTGGCCAAGTCAGTTGTGTTGATGGCTGGTTGGGCCTTCCTGCTCACACAGACAGACAGACAGACAAGGATACACACACATGACACACACATGACACGCACAGACAAGGAGACACACACACAGACAAGGAGACGCACACACACACGCACACACAAGGAGACACACACACGCACAGACAAGGAGATGCACACACACACACACAGACAAGGAGACACACACAGACAAGGAGACGCACGCACACACACAGACAGGAGACACACACAAACACACAGACAAGGAGACACACACACACAGAGAGAGACAAGGAGACACACACAGAGAGACAAGGAGACACGCACACAGACAAGGAGACACACACACACACAGAGAGACAAGGAGACACACACACAGACAAGGAGACACACACACAGACAGACAAGGAGACACACAGACAGACAAGGAAACACACACACACAGACACAGACAAGGATACACACGCACACACAGACAAGGATACACACGCACACACAGACAAGGCAACACACGCACACACGCACAGACAAGGCAACACACACAGACAGACAGACAGAATCAGTAGTGAGCACTTGTTCAGCCTCTGAAATACATAGAAGACTTACTTTGGCTTCTGATAGTAGTCTATCTCCAAGGAGATGGCTCCAATAACATACTGGGGTTGCCTCAGGTCACATGATTTGACTGATATGCTCTGACCCAGACGAACATTCATCCATTCTCTCTATGAAGGTGTGTGTGTGTGTGTGTGTGTGTGTGTGTGTGTGTGTGTGTGTGTGTGTGTGTGTGTGTGTGTGTGTGTGTGTGTGTGTGTGTGTGTGTGTGTGTGTGTGTGTAGTGAATAATAATGCAGGGAGGATGTGGGAAGGGGTGTGGTCACTTATGAACCCAATTGGTCATTTTATGGATATGTCACAGTTATGGGGGGGAAATTGATAATTTGATACTCTAATTGGTGTTGGCAGCAAGCAATTGGGCCCAGAGTAACATTAGTTCATGAAGCACCAAATTAATGCGTGGTCATTGGACCACAGGCCTAACATAAGTAAAGCTGAACACACACAGACACACACTCTTTACTCACCTGTAAAAGGTGAAGTCCTAGCTCGTGGGGTGCTATAGTCTCAACCTTATAAGTGAGGTAGAATTCTTCTCCAGTTCTACCGTCTACTGTGACTAGCAAGTGTTTGCTATTTATATCCGCTAACTGGTTTGATATAAGAGCCCGATTCTTCAGGCTGCACTCCTCCGAGAGGCTCTTCACAACTTTGCAGGAAACAGCCATTTTACTGATCCCGGTGGCAAACACACTCAATAATCATAACCTGGACCACGCCCAGCCCATTCCAGCCTTCCAGTGGGTTCAAATGATTCTTTTACTGTCCCAATTGAATCAAATTATAGGAGAATAAATGAATTTTTATTAAAGTCAGATTTCTTGAAGAGGTTGCTGGGCAAAGTGGCTCTGTAGATAGTGATGAAAATGTTTCACTACTATTAGCTATGATTTATTAATTACAGAAATGTATATACATAGCTATACATACATATCTATCTATCTATCTATCTATCTATCTATCTATCTATAAGCTTATTACTGCCTGCCTGCCTGCCTGCCTGCCTGCCTGCCTGTACTGCAGGATTTTGAAAACCCCTGTGAGAGAGCTGATTGACCAAATTGCATGAAATTTGGCATGATCACTTGGGGTAGATGTGATATGGTTATCACATCATTAAATTTTGAATTGTTGCATTTTAAGTTTATCCATCTAGCTTTTTGCTGTATGTGCATAATCACTGGGATTTAGAGAACAGCTGGGCCGGTTGGGATTACATTGGCATGAGCACTTGGAGTGGGTGTGGGATGGTTATTAGGTAATTAAATTTTGAATTGCCATATTTTACCTATCTATCTATTAATTTTTGTCTATTTGTGCAAAACCATGGGATTAAAGAATCGCTGGGCTGATTGGGATGGATTTTGGCATGAGCACTTGCAGGATGTGAGATGGTTATTACATGACTAAATTTTAACTTTCCATATTTTTATGTCTGTCTTTCACTGTCTTGCTGTATTTTAGTCTATCAATCTATCATTTTCTGTTAGTGCATAACCACTGGGATCAAGAGAATAGCTGGGCAGATTGAGTTGATATTTGGCATGAGGACTTGGGGTGGGTGGGGGATGGTTATTAGTTCATTACATTACTAAATTTTAGAATTGCCATATTTTGTCTATCCATCTATCTTTTTGTATTTGTGAAGACCACTGGGATTTAGAAAACTACTAGGCTGATTGGGATGAAAGTTAGCATAACCACATGGGGAGGATGGGTGTTTTTTTACATAATGAAAATCAGAATTACAGGATTTTTTGTCTATCAATTTACTTTTTCTATTTGTGCATAACCATTAAGATTTAGAGAATGCAGGTCTGATTGGGATGAAATTTGCCTTGAGCACTTAGAGTGAGTGGGGTGATTCTTACATAAAATATGTGTAGTTGCAGTATTTTACCAATCTATCTCTATTTTTCTATTTGAATGTAACCACTGGGAAGATTCGAATAAAATTTGGCATGCAGGGTTGGGCTCTGTGGGGAACAATTAAAATAATAATATTTAGAATTACAGATTTTCCACTTGCTATCTTTTTTCTTTTTTTTTCTTTTTCTTTTTATTATGTTAACTGCTTGGCCAACTGGAATGTGTGTGTGTGTGTGTGTGTGTGTGTGTGTGTGTGTGTGTGTGTGTGTGTGTGTGTGTGTGTGTGTGTGTGTGTGTGTGTGTGTGTGTGTATATATGTATATATATATTATAAAGTACGAATAGTCTGTTTGTTTGTCTATATATCTCAATTCATGCTTGAACATTTGAAGTTAGACCCACAAACCCATATATATTTAAAATCAGTGTCTGCAAAGCTTGATTTCCATTCTTGATACCCGTCTTGACTAGGTAGCTTCAAAATTGAAGGAATGTAGCCCCCCCCCCCCCCCACACACACACACAGATTAAAAGCTATTTATAAGTAAATTTCAGAATGATTGAATGTTTTTACATAATGTAGAATGTAAGGTAAGAATACCACTCAAATAATTATATAACTTGTTAGGAATGTGTAGTACAATTACAACTATTTGCATTTCAATTTATTAACTGTACATATAATTGAGATTAGATAGTGGACAGACAGACAGAAATGTTCACACACATAAAGTGAAAGTAAACAAGCTTTCACTACATGGCTCGCAAGAATAAAATTTTTACCCCCCCCCCCCAAGATATAGTACAGGCTACTGCAATTGATAAGCAAACTAACAACTTGCTACTTAATTCAAATGCATTTGTTGTGATAGATTATGTAACCTTAACTGCTGCATATGTTAACACTCATCAATTATGGGATTGGCAAAAGCATAAAATGATTTGTCATTGTATTTGATGGGTACTTCAACTTCTTATGAACCTTGCCAGACACATTAACTCAGCACATCTGTGTATGTAATTAAGGAGACCTGGCTGTCCCATTGGCATAGTGATTTGAATTTGACAACAGAATAGAACTTGACCAGAGAATTTCCTTGGCCTCACTAACTACCACTCTAGTCAGGCTTCCATATTATAAATGTCATGTTTTTGGAATACTTCCAGGTTTTTGCTGTTTCATTCTTATAACCCCCCCCCCCTTTTTTTTATCCATGGCATAACTTCAGACAGATATGCTCCTGCTAATTACCAAATTAGCCACCTTTTTTTAAATTTTTATTTTCTCGGTTCCTTCCTTTCAAATAGTGACAATTCACGCCTAGCGACCTCACGGGTCTAATTAATCAGCTGCAATAAAAGAAAGAAAGAAGGGGTAAAAAAAAAAAAAAAAAGAGAAGTCTTGCCCAGCGATGCTGTCTAGGTGCAAAGCTCCAGTTGGAGAGATGGAGGTGAAGAAACTGCATTCTCGCTTGGAGCAGCAGTCCAGTCTGATATGCACGCTCAAGCAGCGCAACGATACCACTCTCAGGTAGCTGGTACTCATAGCTTTATATTCTGGGCAGTGTGTAACTAAGCAACCGGCTTCTCCCACTCACTATCACTTAGGGAGCTAGCAGGCTGCAAAGAAGAGTGTGAAGCCACCAATGGGAGACTGGAAGCCTTGCAAGAATCATTGGCAGTTGAGGTCAGACAAAAAAGTCTGCTGGAAGAAAGGTTTTTCTCACTGGCCAGCAACCACCAGGAAATGATCAAGTTGAAGGATGAGTACAAGGAAGCAGCAGCAAGGCTCAGGTGTGCAGTGGAAGGAATGGGGGAGAGTAAGGAAAATGTAGAAAGGAGATGTATGGAGGTGTTAAATGTGGAGAAGGAGAAGGTGGAGGTGTTGGAAGAACAAGTGAGGGTGGTGAAAGGAGAGAGAATGAGAATAGAAGAGGAGCGGGATGCAGCTACGAGGGAAGTGCACAAACTGGAGAAGAAACTCCAAGTTGTTAGTGAGCAACAGAAAAAACACCACCAAGCTCTCCTTGATGGTGGGTCAGTAGTATAGACAGTTAGAGGAGTGATCTATTTTCCCATGTCAAGATAATGTTATCAATTATGGTTATC
>OZ017786.1:409689-519111 GCA_963969325.1 Lycopodina hypogea | reverse complement strand
ACCCTGCTTATTCCATATTCCCGGGCAACTCCCGGCGCCTCAGGTACAATACAATGCACAGCACAGAGGTGCTGAGCTCTGTGCCCAGGTGTGCCCAGGTGTACCCAGGGAGTCTCACCTGGTCCATTGACAATCTTTGGGTCCCGTGCATGCAGCATCTTGCCAATCTGTCTGGCCATCAGTGTCTTGCCAGTGCCTGCAGGCGTAAAGATATATACACACATACATACAGAAACAATCAGGGTGTGGTTAGATACGCTAATATACTCCCAAGAGTTTATGGGTGTGGTCTGTTGCTAACACACAGTTAGTCAAGGATGATTGAGGTTTACAGGAGATTCCCGACACTGAGGAGAGCTCGACATTGAGCAGCTAAGGGAAGGGAGTGCTCAGAACAGCCAACACTCCATCACCTGTACAATATAAGACCTTTAAAGGGGAAGGTACCCACAACTCATTAATTATTGATGAGATGTCTACTATGTACCCAAAATTTGTTATCCCTCACCCCCTCCCCTAATCTTATTGCTAAATGAAAGATTAGTTCAAATGCTTTCCAATGATATGCTTCATGACATGTTTGAGTGTCCCACAAGAAATATTTCCAAGTCCTTCATGAGACACTTGGCCACCACCAGTAGCACTCCCATGAGGTCATGCCCAACAGTGAGAGGTGCCCTGGTGACCTAGGCATCATTTAAGTGCTTTGGTTAGCCACTAAACACTCTGAAATTTTTTTAATGAATTTCTCATGTGCCCATTGGTAAGTGTTTGGTCAAATTGAAAACACTTAGTAAAACCAAATCACTTAACAGCACTACATTTACACTTAGATTGCAGAGTACACACAGGGCTTTAGAATGATCTATAATCATAGTTCTAAAATGTTCACAGAGATACAAAGTGTTCAAGACTGGAGGAGACCTACATTGACAAAAATCACTTTTTACTGTGGGAAATCAACATGGCCGCCATAGAACATCTTACTCATATTCACCATAACTCAACAATGGATCATCCAAATGGCTTCATATTTGAAAGTCAGCTTCCACAGCTGCTGTGCCACTATATGAGCAACATAACTAAAAAAATGGGTTACTTCCCCCTTAAAAAAATATACTCGATACACCAATTTGAAATGTTTGATATCCAATCTAATCTTGTAGGGATGAACGTTAGCATTGCTTTACGCTGTGTTACACCATACAGTGCAGTGTTACACCATATAGTGCATTTTTAAAGTACTCCCTCCTGTCAGAGAAGAAACCCACACATCATTCATACCATGCCCACACAGACCACACCTCTCTCCATTACCTGGGGGCCCAAAGAGAAGAATTCCCCTGACATGTTTCAGGCCAAGTTGCTCAACAATGTCGGGAGGAAAGACACGGGAAGCGAAGGCTCTTCTGAAGATATCTGAGAACTCTTTGTCCAGACCACCAATACCCATTTGGTTGAAGTCCCAGTCGGGACTGATGAGGGCTCTATGGGCGGAGTCTCCCATATGGGAGCCAATCAGCTGGATCACTGAATCCTATGAGAGTGAGACGATGAGGGAGGGAGGGAGGGAGGGAGGGAAGGAAGGGAAGGGAGGGAGGGAAGGGAGGGAGGGGAAGGGAGGGAGGAGGGAGGGAAGGAGGGAGGGAGGGAGGGAGGGAGGGGGAGGGAGGGAGGGAGGGAAGGGAGGGAGGGAGGGAAGGGAGGGAGGGAGGGAAGGGAGGGAGGGAGGGAGGGAAGGGAGGGAGGGAGGGAGGGAAGGAGGGAGGGAGGGAGGGAAGGAGGGAGGGAGGGAGGGAAGGAGGGAGGGAGGGAAGGAGGGAGGGAGGGAAGGAGGGAGGAAGGGAGGGAGGGAGGGAGGGAAGGGAGGGAGGGAGGGAGGGAAGGGAGGGAGGGAGGGAGGGAAGGGAGGGAGGGAAGGGAGGGAAGGAAGGGAAGGAGGGAGGGAGGGAGGGAAGGAGGGAGGGAGGGAGGGAAGGAAGGGAAGGAGGCAAGGAGAGGGAGGAAGGGAAAAAGGTCAGAGAAAGGTTGGGGAAGAGATAAGGTAAAATAAGATTTGGCAGTGACAAGCAGTTTTCTGAGAGAGAGGGCAGATTATTGAAGTAAAACATGGCATAATGTAACCATGGTTACATGGACACATCCAACGTTGTATTTTCTTCTGCAAATTCTCCCAGTTGGAAAAAACAACAACTTTCAGACAGAAATATTCCCAACTAACCACCACAGTCACAGCATTCCTGGGCTCACCGGTTTCTTCTCAAACACCACTCTAGTGTTACTGGAGAACACCCCATGCTTCATCTTCACCGCTGTAGTGACCACACCTCCCAATTGCTCCACTGTGTTACACAGAATGCCAAATAGGTAAGGTGTGACAGGGAGAGTACAGCACACACACACACACAGAGCTACACACCCTATGGTTCAGTGTGCCTGGCATTTCCCAGCCACTGGTGCATGCATGCACATGCACGTACCTGTCATGCCCAGCACTACAGCCTTCAACAATGTCGGCCGCAGCATGCCAACGAAGAACTATGATGGAGGAGTCATAACAGCAATGTAACTAAGTCACACCCACTAATCCATGTGCACTCATTAAGTCTTCTTACCTTCTGGCCCACACAAAAGGCGTTGTCATTGAATTCATCTGAGAAGTACTTGGCCAAGTCAGTTGTGTTGATGGCTGGTTGGGCCTTCCTGCTCACACAGACAGACAGACAGACAAGGATACACACACATGACACACACATGACACGCACAGACAAGGAGACACACACACAGACAAGGAGACGCACACACACACGCACACACAAGGAGACACACACACGCACAGACAAGGAGATGCACACACACACACACAGACAAGGAGACACACACAGACAAGGAGACGCACGCACACACACAGACAGGAGACACACACAAACACACAGACAAGGAGACACACACACACAGAGAGAGACAAGGAGACACACACAGAGAGACAAGGAGACACGCACACAGACAAGGAGACACACACACACACAGAGAGACAAGGAGACACACACACAGACAAGGAGACACACACACAGACAGACAAGGAGACACACAGACAGACAAGGAAACACACACACACAGACACAGACAAGGATACACACGCACACACAGACAAGGATACACACGCACACACAGACAAGGCAACACACGCACACACGCACAGACAAGGCAACACACACAGACAGACAGACAGAATCAGTAGTGAGCACTTGTTCAGCCTCTGAAATACATAGAAGACTTACTTTGGCTTCTGATAGTAGTCTATCTCCAAGGAGATGGCTCCAATAACATACTGGGGTTGCCTCAGGTCACATGATTTGACTGATATGCTCTGACCCAGACGAACATTCATCCATTCTCTCTATGAAGGTGTGTGTGTGTGTGTGTGTGTGTGTGTGTGTGTGTGTGTGTGTGTGTGTGTGTGTGTGTGTGTGTGTGTGTGTGTGTGTGTGTGTGTGTGTGTGTGTGTGTGTGTGTAGTGAATAATAATGCAGGGAGGATGTGGGAAGGGGTGTGGTCACTTATGAACCCAATTGGTCATTTTATGGATATGTCACAGTTATGGGGGGGAAATTGATAATTTGATACTCTAATTGGTGTTGGCAGCAAGCAATTGGGCCCAGAGTAACATTAGTTCATGAAGCACCAAATTAATGCGTGGTCATTGGACCACAGGCCTAACATAAGTAAAGCTGAACACACACAGACACACACTCTTTACTCACCTGTAAAAGGTGAAGTCCTAGCTCGTGGGGTGCTATAGTCTCAACCTTATAAGTGAGGTAGAATTCTTCTCCAGTTCTACCGTCTACTGTGACTAGCAAGTGTTTGCTATTTATATCCGCTAACTGGTTTGATATAAGAGCCCGATTCTTCAGGCTGCACTCCTCCGAGAGGCTCTTCACAACTTTGCAGGAAACAGCCATTTTACTGATCCCGGTGGCAAACACACTCAATAATCATAACCTGGACCACGCCCAGCCCATTCCAGCCTTCCAGTGGGTTCAAATGATTCTTTTACTGTCCCAATTGAATCAAATTATAGGAGAATAAATGAATTTTTATTAAAGTCAGATTTCTTGAAGAGGTTGCTGGGCAAAGTGGCTCTGTAGATAGTGATGAAAATGTTTCACTACTATTAGCTATGATTTATTAATTACAGAAATGTATATACATAGCTATACATACATATCTATCTATCTATCTATCTATCTATCTATCTATCTATAAGCTTATTACTGCCTGCCTGCCTGCCTGCCTGCCTGCCTGCCTGTACTGCAGGATTTTGAAAACCCCTGTGAGAGAGCTGATTGACCAAATTGCATGAAATTTGGCATGATCACTTGGGGTAGATGTGATATGGTTATCACATCATTAAATTTTGAATTGTTGCATTTTAAGTTTATCCATCTAGCTTTTTGCTGTATGTGCATAATCACTGGGATTTAGAGAACAGCTGGGCCGGTTGGGATTACATTGGCATGAGCACTTGGAGTGGGTGTGGGATGGTTATTAGGTAATTAAATTTTGAATTGCCATATTTTACCTATCTATCTATTAATTTTTGTCTATTTGTGCAAAACCATGGGATTAAAGAATCGCTGGGCTGATTGGGATGGATTTTGGCATGAGCACTTGCAGGATGTGAGATGGTTATTACATGACTAAATTTTAACTTTCCATATTTTTATGTCTGTCTTTCACTGTCTTGCTGTATTTTAGTCTATCAATCTATCATTTTCTGTTAGTGCATAACCACTGGGATCAAGAGAATAGCTGGGCAGATTGAGTTGATATTTGGCATGAGGACTTGGGGTGGGTGGGGGATGGTTATTAGTTCATTACATTACTAAATTTTAGAATTGCCATATTTTGTCTATCCATCTATCTTTTTGTATTTGTGAAGACCACTGGGATTTAGAAAACTACTAGGCTGATTGGGATGAAAGTTAGCATAACCACATGGGGAGGATGGGTGTTTTTTTACATAATGAAAATCAGAATTACAGGATTTTTTGTCTATCAATTTACTTTTTCTATTTGTGCATAACCATTAAGATTTAGAGAATGCAGGTCTGATTGGGATGAAATTTGCCTTGAGCACTTAGAGTGAGTGGGGTGATTCTTACATAAAATATGTGTAGTTGCAGTATTTTACCAATCTATCTCTATTTTTCTATTTGAATGTAACCACTGGGAAGATTCGAATAAAATTTGGCATGCAGGGTTGGGCTCTGTGGGGAACAATTAAAATAATAATATTTAGAATTACAGATTTTCCACTTGCTATCTTTTTTCTTTTTTTTTCTTTTTCTTTTTATTATGTTAACTGCTTGGCCAACTGGAATGTGTGTGTGTGTGTGTGTGTGTGTGTGTGTGTGTGTGTGTGTGTGTGTGTGTGTGTGTGTGTGTGTGTGTGTGTGTGTGTGTGTGTGTGTGTGTGTGTGTGTGTGTGTGTGTGTGTGTGTGTGTGTGTGTGTGTGTGTGTGTGTGTGTGTGTGTGTGTGTGTGTGTGTTCGTACCATGGGCAGCTTCTAAGTTCTAAGTGTGTGTATGTGTGTGTATATGTGTGTGTGTATATATGTATATATATATTATAAAGTACGAATAGTCTGTTTGTTTGTCTATATATCTCAATTCATGCTTGAACATTTGAAGTTAGACCCACAAACCCATATATATTTAAAATCAGTGTCTGCAAAGCTTGATTTCCATTCTTGATACCCGTCTTGACTAGGTAGCTTCAAAATTGAAGGAATGTAGCCCCCCCCCCCCCCCACACACACACACAGATTAAAAGCTATTTATAAGTAAATTTCAGAATGATTGAATGTTTTTACATAATGTAGAATGTAAGGTAAGAATACCACTCAAATAATTATATAACTTGTTAGGAATGTGTAGTACAATTACAACTATTTGCATTTCAATTTATTAACTGTACATATAATTGAGATTAGATAGTGGACAGACAGACAGAAATGTTCACACACATAAAGTGAAAGTAAACAAGCTTTCACTACATGGCTCGCAAGAATAAAATTTTTACCCCCCCCCCCCAAGATATAGTACAGGCTACTGCAATTGATAAGCAAACTAACAACTTGCTACTTAATTCAAATGCATTTGTTGTGATAGATTATGTAACCTTAACTGCTGCATATGTTAACACTCATCAATTATGGGATTGGCAAAAGCATAAAATGATTTGTCATTGTATTTGATGGGTACTTCAACTTCTTATGAACCTTGCCAGACACATTAACTCAGCACATCTGTGTATGTAATTAAGGAGACCTGGCTGTCCCATTGGCATAGTGATTTGAATTTGACAACAGAATAGAACTTGACCAGAGAATTTCCTTGGCCTCACTAACTACCACTCTAGTCAGGCTTCCATATTATAAATGTCATGTTTTTGGAATACTTCCAGGTTTTTGCTGTTTCATTCTTATAACCCCCCCCCCCCTTTTTTTTATCCATGGCATAACTTCAGACAGATATGCTCCTGCTAATTACCAAATTAGCCACCTTTTTTTAAATTTTTATTTTCTCGGTTCCTTCCTTTCAAATAGTGACAATTCACGCCTAGCGACCTCACGGGTCTAATTAATCAGCTGCAATAAAAGAAAGAAAGAAGGGGTAAAAAAAAAAAAAAAAAGAGAAGTCTTGCCCAGCGATGCTGTCTAGGTGCAAAGCTCCAGTTGGAGAGATGGAGGTGAAGAAACTGCATTCTCGCTTGGAGCAGCAGTCCAGTCTGATATGCACGCTCAAGCAGCGCAACGATACCACTCTCAGGTAGCTGGTACTCATAGCTTTATATTCTGGGCAGTGTGTAACTAAGCAACCGGCTTCTCCCACTCACTATCACTTAGGGAGCTAGCAGGCTGCAAAGAAGAGTGTGAAGCCACCAATGGGAGACTGGAAGCCTTGCAAGAATCATTGGCAGTTGAGGTCAGACAAAAAAGTCTGCTGGAAGAAAGGTTTTTCTCACTGGCCAGCAACCACCAGGAAATGATCAAGTTGAAGGATGAGTACAAGGAAGCAGCAGCAAGGCTCAGGTGTGCAGTGGAAGGAATGGGGGAGAGTAAGGAAAATGTAGAAAGGAGATGTATGGAGGTGTTAAATGTGGAGAAGGAGAAGGTGGAGGTGTTGGAAGAACAAGTGAGGGTGGTGAAAGGAGAGAGAATGAGAATAGAAGAGGAGCGGGATGCAGCTACGAGGGAAGTGCACAAACTGGAGAAGAAACTCCAAGTTGTTAGTGAGCAACAGAAAAAACACCACCAAGCTCTCCTTGATGGTGGGTCAGTAGTATAGACAGTTAGAGGAGTGATCTATTTTCCCCATGTCAAGATAATGTTATCAATTATGGTTATCACATTAAACTAAAAATCATCTGTTCAGTTGCTTTGGAAGAGATATATTGTGACCATATTCAGGGATGCATTCAGTATTATTCAAGGGTGGGGGCCCATGGAACATTATTAGAAAAAAAATTTTATATTATTTTTTTTAAAGTTTGGTAGGTTTCAATGATACCTGTATACAATGGGAACAACACAGCTAATTAAGCATATTCAATAATGTTTCTATCAACACTCTGCGTGGTTGCCACCTTGCAAATTATTCTACAACTGTGGGTGACAATTTACCAAGTCAATATAGACAGTGTGAAGTGGATAAAAGTTTTAGCACTTCTCAAATAATAATAAAAACTGGTAAAGGGTCAATTGTCTGTATCTTAGAATATTTTAATTATTAATTGAACTAGTGTGTGCAATAATGTTGCAATGGAATGTCCAAGTTACGAGGGATATGAAGCAGAGAAATCTGATCGCTGCAGTGATCCTCCACGATAGGACAGAGGCGAGCTGGAGGATGAATAGTCCAACTGGCTTTGGTTACGTAATCAGAATTTGGTAGCCCAGAAATGGAGTGGAGGGAATGAAAGGGAGTGCAGTCGGATAGAGGGGATGCTGAGATGGGGCTGATGTAATAGCCAGAGGTGATTGTGACCCCGGTGAGGCTGACAGAGGTGATGGTGACCCCGGTGAGGCTGACAGAGGTGGTGGTGAGGCTGACAGAGGTGGTGGTGACCCCGGTGAGGCTGACAGAGGTGGTGGTGACCCCGGTGAGGCTGACAGAGGTGGTGGTGACCCCGGTGAAGCTGACAGAGGTGGTGGTGACCCCGGTGAGGCTGACAGAGGTGATTGTGACCCCGGTGAGGCTGACAGAGGTGTCCAGATCCAAGGAGAGTTTTTTCCTTTGAGGAGCTAGTACAGTGGGTGGAGGACTTCTGCACAGTGCGATAAAAGTGATGGTAAAAGTTGATGAGACCCAGGTACTCTTGCAAGGAAATCTTATTTGTAGGAGCAGGATAATTGTGGATAGCTTCCACACGATCTTCTGGAGGGGTAATGCCTGTAGAGTTAATGCAGTGGCCGAGAAAGTCGAGGGTGGATACACCAAATTGGCACTTGTCTGGTTGATGACTAGTCCATACTGAGATAAACGGGTGAAGAGAATCTGGAGGTGATGGACATGTTCTTCTGGTGTGTGAGTGGCTACAAGGATATCATCCATATAGACCAAGACGGAGGAGAGTTCCTGGCAGACCTGATCCATAAACCTCTGGAAGGTCTGTGCTGCATTCTGGAGTCCATAAGGCATCATGAGGTATTCATAGAGGCCAAATGGTGTTACAATGGCAGTCTTTGGGACGTCATCTTTGTCCAGCGGAATCTGGCTTATGGTCTGGACAAGGTCAACCTTGGAGAAGATTGTGGCTCCGCGTAGTGATGCTCCAAAGTCTTGGATGTGAGGTATGGGATATCGGTCAGGTGTGGTGATTTCGTCATTGAATGCACGATAATCACCACAGGGACGCCATGCACCTGACTTCTTGGGCACCACATGCAGTGGTGAAGCCATGCACTGGAGGAGGGCTAGGTGATGCCAAGCTGAAAAGATGATCAAATTCTTTCTTGGGCAGTGGCGAGCTTTGCAGGGGGGGGGGGGGGGGGGAGACGACGAGCCTTAGCAAAGGTTGGCCTGCCATCAGTGACGATGCGGTGCTGGACACCGTGCTTTGGTGTCTTATCAGCCACTTGTGTAGTAGTGAGATGGGGAAAGTTTTGGAGAATGGCATAGTAACCATTTTGCGCCACAGAGAAATAGTTAAGGTGGAGTGCCTCGAGGTCAGAGAGGTGAGCAGAAATGCTGCGGCAGGGTGCTTCGGAGTCGCACAGCTGGCGGTGCTTGAAGTCAATGAGTAGACCGTGCTTACGGAAGAAGTCTGCACCAATGATAGTTGGCTGACATCGGTCGGGATGGAAGTCCAGCTAAAGGTTCTCCTGAGGCCAAAGTGGAGAGACAAAGTACATTTGCCAAAGGTGGAGATTACAGAGCCGTTCGCGGCCCTGAGAGGGAGTCCCTTATTCCGTATCTGATGGTCAGCACATATTGCAGGAAGCACGCTGACTTCAGCACTGGAGTTGACCATGTAGAATTGGCCAGAGATGCAGTCAGTGATGAAAAGAAGGTGACTGTTATTTCCCGATCCACTGGTCGCCATCAGTGGGCGGAGAAAGCATTTCCTGACCAAGAGCAGGCTTTTCTGCATATGGTAGCATCATTGCCAAATCAGGCATGGTACCAGCAGGGTGTTGGGGCAGCAGAAGCTGTTGGAGGAGCTGAAGAATCTCCAGATTTCTGCTGCAGGGAGAGTCGACAAGGTCTCCCACCTCAAGGGTGTAGGCAGAGGGGCATGTGGAGTGACTGCAATGAGGCTATCAGTGAGAGAAGCAAGCTTCTTTAGTAGTAGGGGTGACGCTTCAAGATGAGCTGGTGTACTGATACTGGAAGGCAAGCGAGGAAAATTTCTTGAACGACTGGGTCGTTATTGCAATTTTTTCCAGCTAGCTGTTCCATACATCGAAGTAGCTGGGAGGGTTTCTGGTCACCTAGTGGCTCAAGAGAGAGCAGTTCTTGCATCCTCTGAGACTCTGTGAGGGAAGTGAGTGAGATGAGGCACTCCTTCAGGGTGTCAAAAGGATTAGTAGCTGGAATAGTGACAATGACATCGCGTATTTCTCTAGCAGTCTCAGGAGCCAGTGAGCCAACAATGTAGTGGTACTGGGTTAGCTGCTGAGTAATGCCCTTTGTGGCAAACTGGGCCTCCACCTGGTGAAACCAAAGAGCTAGGTCTTCTTGCCAGAATGGAGGCAGTTTGAGGGAGACTGTATGAACAGCAGCGCTAGGCTCATCTTCAGCCATTAAGCAGGCCTGGAAGGCTGTGTGGCTGCTACATGGTGGAGGGCACCAATGAAGTGGATTAGCACTTCTCAAATTACAACTGGTAAAGGTCTAATTGCCTACATGTTTTAAAGCATTCTAATTATTAATTAAACTAGGGTGTGTGATAATGTTATAATGGAATGTCCAAGTTACTAGGGATTCGAGGCAGAGAAATCTGATCTCTATAAGTGCATCAATTTACCATATTAAGAGGGTTAAGACAGGCCTTCCCCCCCCCCCCCCCCCCCCCCCCGATATGCACCCCAGATATTTGAATACCCACATTGTTAATTCCCTTATTATTACAAACAAGAACAAGTTTATTGATATGGTTGTCTCTTGTTTCTTGTTTCTGCTAACTCTACTGTCCAGGCATGGTGTACCAATCTATATTAACAACCTTAGTAATACTCCATTGATCTCCCAACATAGAACCTTCTGGTGTGTCTGGGGTTGAAACCTCACCCACCAGAGCAGACATCTGTCTTGTTGGGTATGTCATAATATGGGATAGTAAGTGTTTGGTGAACACCTCTCTGTGGTTAGCAGTGAGATGAGGGACCTATTACACTTCCCTGTTCCAATGAGTGAGCCAACACATGTGGTTACTTCAGTGGTGACACAAAAGACATTCATATTGGGGTGGTGTCCATTGGTTGTAGAGTGCCGGGCCTCAAGGAAGGACTGTGTGCAGACAGGCAAGGAGAGAGAGAGGCTTCAGAGACACATCTGTGCACTAGAAGAAGACGCAGCTAAATCACAACTGAGCACCCAGGTGTGTGTGTGTTTGTCTGTATGGTGTGTGCGTCTGTGTGGTCTGTGTGAGATATATATATATATATATATATATATACACACGCACACACACACACAAGTGAAAGTAAAAAATATTTCTTTGAAATATTAAACAGTAAGTAGGGGATGATCTGTCGGCAAAAAGTGCAGAAACAAGAATTGTGTGACAGTGTGTGTTACAAAATTCCCTATTTCACTAATTCCTGTGAACTTAGAATTCTACATGATAGTGTGACAGTCTGTGTTGCGAAATTCCTGTAAACTTAGAATAATTATTCTATATGAGCTAGCTACGAGCAAATTGAAGAGATGGCAGTCTTTCTGCAACACATTTTACACATTACTTGAGAATGTGGAATCTGTATAATATGGAATTTTGTAACACACACTGTTGCAGAATTCTTGTTTCTGCACTTTTTGCTGGCACATCATCCCTACTTACCGTTTTTATTTCAAAGAAATATTTTTTACTTTCACTTGTTTCCTTTAGTTTTTGCACAATGTCAGATAGCTAGCTACAGTACTGGATTGGAATCTCGTATACATCTGATTGGCATCCACAAGTATGCACATTTTTTTACTTTCACTTGTTAAATATAACATCAATACCAATACTTGATAATTCTGCACGTAGACAAATTAGTAGTGCCAAACATGGCAGTTTGAACTTAACACTGCAGCTGCTAGTCTGGGATATACTTTGGTAGTTAGTTAGCATGGCGAAGCAAATGAAGAGGTCATGGACCTAGTCCAAAGAAATAGCAAGCTGCTAGTATAACTATTGCATGATTTGCTCTAGCCAGCTAGGCTCTAGCCCTGGAACTGAAGAATAATAATAATACGAAGAAGAAGAAAGATAAAGAACATTTGGTGATTTTGACGAATCTCAGCTCGCTACTTTAGCGATTGATTTGGAGGACAGAAACTATCTTGGTAGTTTGTGTTGCAGCTTATCTGGACTGCAGGTGAGTTTTGTAACCTAGGTTTGAGCCATAGCAGAGAAAGTGAAGCATTTATGTTATATTAGTTAATGAGGCTGCCATTTTTTGTGGTTATCCCTACTTAGAGAATACTACCGTACTCTCTGATATATATATATATATGGTTTGTGTGTATGTGGATATTACATTGTCAATATTTATTGTACATGAGGTATGAATGTGTGTAGATACTTGTTGGTTACACATGCATCCAGCTTTAAATGAGCTACATTAATTAAAGAGATTTCTGCATTTGATTGAATTTGTACACACTCCACTTATGTTTGCTTTTGTGTGCACGTGCAGTTCAATGCAGGTCGAGTAAGTGCTTTGCAGCAGGAAGTACAGCGAGCTCACGCACGTGAGAAGGAAAGGTACTGCCCTAGCATGGCTGTGTGCCCTAGCGTGGCTGTGTGCCCTAGCATGGCTCTGTGCCCTAGCATGGCCCTGTGCCCTCCTACATATTGTATAGTGAATGTGCAGATCACTTCACACCTTGTCTACACATTCTTTAACCAACTCAGAGAGGAGGAACTGAACATGGACGCCAATATCTTGGCTCTGAGGAGGAAGCTGGTGAAGAGTGAGTGTGCACATGTCTCACTGGAGAAGGTATGCATGCATGTGGCTGAGGTGCATGGGTGTTGACCTGTGAGCCAGCCAGCCAGCCTGCCAGGGTATTCCATGCCACTTTTACCCCAACCAAACTGACCCTGTATCTCGCCTGTTATTTTTCAATAACCCACCGGCCTACTTCTGACTTGGGTGTTGCATACACCATTTAATGGCATCTCCCTCGTACCTGTTGAAAAAGATAAACAATTTTATCCATTTTCTGCTATTCTTATATCATCACTTACACATAACATATCATTAATGATATCATAACAATATTGTCAACCTGCCTCAACCCAGTGTGATGTTGGTCCAGTGTGTGTCCCCATAGAGCTATTGTCAACCTACTTCAACCTGCCTCAACCCAGTGTGATGTTGGTCCAGTGTGTGTCCCCATAGAGCTTTTGTCAACCTACTTTAACCTGCCTCAACCCAGTGTGATGTTGGTCCAGTGTGTGCCCCCATAGAGCTATTGTCAACCTACTTCAACCTGCCTCAACCCAGTGTGATGTTGGTCCAGTGTGTGTCCCCATAGAGCTATTGTCAACCTACTTCAACCTGCCTCAACCCAGTGTGATGTTGGTCCAGTGTGTGCCCCCATAGAGCTATTGTCAACCTACTTCAACCTGCCTCAACCCAGTGTGATGTTGGTCCAGTGTGTGTCCCCATAGAGCTATTGTCAACCTACTTCAACCTGCCTCAACCCAGTGTGATGTTGGTCCAGTGTGTGTCCCCATAGAGCTATTGTCAACCTACTTCAACCTGCCTCAACCCAGTGTGATGTTGGTCCAGTGTGTGCCCCCATAGAGCTATTGTCAACCTACTTCAACCTGCCTCAACCCAGTGTGATGTTGGTCCAGTGTGTGTCCCCATAGAGCTATTGTCAACCTACTTCAACCTGCCTCAAACCAGTGTGATGTTGGTCCAGTGTGTGCCCCCATAGAGCTATTGTCAACCTACTTCAACCTGCCTCAACCCAGTGTGATGTTGGTCCAGTGTGTGTCCCCATAGAGCTATTGTCAACCTACTTCAACCTGCCTCAACCCAGTGTGATGTTGGTCCAGTGTGTGTCCCCATAGAGCTATTGTCAACCTACTTCAACCTGCCTCAACCCAGTGTGATGTTGATCCAGTGTGTGTCCCCAGAGCTCTTGTCAACCTACTTCAACCTGCCCCAACCCAGTGTGATGTTGATCCAGTGTGTGTCCCCAGAGCTCTTGTCAACCTACTTCAACCTGCCCCAACCCAGTGTGATGTTGATCCAGTGTGTGTCCCCAGAGCTCTTGTCAACCTACTTCAACCTGCCCCAACCCAGTGTGATGTTGGTCCAGTGTGTGTCCCCATAGAGCTATTGTCAACCTATTTCAACCTAGGTAGCATGCACTTTCTCTGTTCTATTTCTCTTGATATGGTATGTACTTCCACCCTGGTACCCTGAATGTATATTTTCAGGAGTACAGAGCGTATAAAGTGCATAGTTCAGAGTTACTAGCCAACGAGAAGAAACTCAACCAGCAACTGAGGCACTTACTAGACTAAAGCCACATACACACACAATGCAGCACACTAGATTATCTTCCCATAATTTTAGTATGGAAGTAAATATGATTGACCTTGCATATAAACACAGTCAGAACATACACAATATTTGTACATGTGCATGGACACTTTAAACTACAAGAATATAAAAGTGTGCAATTCAGAATATGATGAATGAGGAGAAAATTAAAATGTGTTCCCTTAGTCGAACACAACAGTTAGTCAAACATAACAGTTAGTTGAACAATGTTGAAATAAAAATGTCCATTCATCTTTTCATCAATGAGTTTTGTGGAGGGAGACAAATAATAAGCATTGTTTTGAAGGAGAGGGAGGGTTGTCTCTGTGAGCAGAGAGAGAGGGAGGATTGTCTCTGTGAGCAGAGAGAGGGAGGGTTGTTTCTGTGAGCAGAGAGAGAGGGGGAGGGTTGTCTCTGTGAGCAGAGAGAGAGGGAGGGTTGTCTCTGTGAGCAGAGAGAGAGGGAGGGAGGGTTGTCCCTGTGAGCAGAGAGAGAGGGAGGGTTGTCTCTGTGAGCAGAGAGAGGGAGGGTTGTCTGTGAGCAGAGAGAGAGGACGACATGAGGGGAAGTGAGGACGCTTGTAGTGTTATAGATTGTCATGGTAACCCGTGCAATGTGGAAGGGAGTGGAGGTGATGAGGGACTTCCGAAAGGTTGCAGTCATTTGTACAGAGGGGCAGCAGCTGGTTTACTAGCTGCTGAGGTCTGCATTGGTTCCCTTGTGTAGTTCCAGTTCTCTCTGACCAGGTGGTGGTGGTTCAGGCGGGCTGACTATTATTTCTGGTGAATTTGCAGAAGGCAATCCCTCCACTGTTTTTTCAGGGGGCAATCTTTCAGGCGAGCATGGCATTTGTTCAGGGGAAGTTGATGTTGAATTAGGTAAGCATACTGATAGATCATGTGAGCTTGTTAGGCTCTCAGGCAAGCTAGGTGTTTCTTGACGCGAGCAGGCTGTTGGGTCGAATGTCAAAGTTGGAATGTCAAAGTGATTCTTAATATTAGCCAATGACTTGTACTTATTAACTATAGCATTGTGCTGCTTTAAGATCACTGCACTGTCACATGAACCTTTCCTCTTAGAGTCTTTGCTTATGCTGGGGATCACATCCAGAGAACCCTTCCTCTGCCCCTTGTCCTTGATGGAGGCACCCAACACATCAAGCGATGACTTGGCTTCTAAAGGGATATCAAATAACACAGTGTGACATCACATAAGATGGTGTGATATCACGTGATATGGTGTGATAACAATATCTGGCCATACATGCAACACACACCTTCCTTGACTGGGTGTAATAACAAATAACATGGTGTAACATTAGATAACATGGTAATACCACATGACAAGTATGATAACGATATCTCTCACACACACACACACACACACACACACACACACACACACACACACACACACACACACACACACACACACACACACACACCTTTTACTGGGTGTGATATCAAATAATATGGTGTGATAATGATATATGGTCATATGATACACACGCCACTCATATCCACACACCCAGCACACACACACACCTTCCTTAGACTGGTCCTTCCATTTGAGTGAGTTGTCGAGCAAGTGTTTGTTCCACACTCTCAAGCACTTCACTTGCTCCACATGTTGGCCTTGCTCCTTAGCCGTTGTCAATAGCAACTCTATCAATTGCCCAACCATGGCATACATCGGGGAGACAATGATTTCAGTGAACTCTGCAGCATAGAAGAGGTAAGGAAGATGACCACAGACACAAGGATGAAGTCAACAGGTCAAGTGTAGGTGTGGTGTGTGTGTGCGTGAGAGAGGGCACTAAAACATATTCTTCGTCTGTGAGCATCAATTAACTTATCGTGAAGAAGGAAGTGTCAGTTACAGATGCACGCACAGGCACACACCAAATGAGCACTTCCATTACTGCCCTACTTACTTATCTGAGATGTGGAGATGTTGCAGGTTCTGCGGTCACAGAGAGGTGAAATGGTGAGACCCATGCCTCTTTCAATATCACCTTGTCGAAAGAACTCCTCGGAAATTCTGGATGTCCACTGTTGATGCAGTTGCCATGGTTTCCCTGGGTGAGATATGTCTGCCAAGTGCAGCAGAGAGCAGTACACCTGATGACGATCTTTATCCAGCAGCTGCTTGCCCCTGCAATATGGAATTAAAACAGGGAATTAGTCAAGAGTCACACTTTATAGTTTAATGAGTTTAAAAATTCCACTCGATGCCTAATTTTGACAAAGGAGAGAGAGCCATTGTCACACTACTAACTAGCAGACATACCCAGCGATGCCTGAGACATGACATGCTCTCAGGAAGAGGTGTGGACAAGTGTGACCCAGCCTATTTCTCTACCAAAGGCAAGTTGTGTTGGCATGCCTCGACATGAATTTGATCAGCCATAAGTACCATAAATAGATCATATCATTTATGATCTTTTTGGCCTGACACAAAAGGAAGAGGTGTGGCTAGATAAAGGTACCAAAAATGTTCCCCTGGCCACATTGATTCTGTGCTAGAGGGTGCACGAGAGTACATGGTCGACAAAAATTACAGCTTTACATTTATAGATGTGCACATCCCCTTTTGGTTGTGGCATGGTCACCATTCCAGCAGCTGGTGTGAGTGCAGAGGACAGGGAGTTGATCAGAGCAGACTGCTAGAACAGCTGACATGGAGTGAACCCATGGAGTTCAGACACATCTTCTTTACCAGTGAAGAATATTGACAAGCAGGTGTGATGGTAGTGACCTGTCCCCTGGTGAGATCCACCCAGAGTAGTCACCCAGGAACTTTGGTTCATAGAAGGCTTTGCCATACAGCTATGTCCTTGTGGCAAGAGTGAACTGCCATCATTAGGGTGACTGAACAAAGGTAAGGTGTGGATCAGGTCCTGTGCCATGCATTGTGGGTTGAAGGAGCGATTAATAGACGCACTGTATATGCTCCAATGGGTGTATGCAGCCTGCTCAAGAGAGCACAAACATTTACGCTTAGACAATGGCTGCTGACCAATAGCCTTATAAGGAGTGGTACATGTGCAGGCGAACAGGTTCATACAGAGTTAAGCTGAACTGAGGTGCATGCATGCACATGTGTGCCTGTCACATGTGCTGGTGCAGAAGCAGCTGAAGGTAAGATACGACCAGTACATGTTCAGCTCTCTCAAGATTCTTTTTACTGTATCTTTCTTCACGCAGTTTGTCCAAAAAGGCACACATGTAAGCCCTCATGCACTGCACCCTTACCGACTAGTTACTCACCCTTCTGCAGTGGTCATGTGACTCTTCATGCGCTTGAGTTTGATCATGTGATCAGCCATGTCCGTGGCCAGGACCATGTCTATCACCAGACTTCGGATGAGACGATAGTTCTCTGTAGACACGTTGACCAGGAAGTTGCTGGAACACTGCAGGAACAGAGAGATAGATAGATAGATAGACTAGGTCATGACCTCACCATAACCTGGCCAATCTATGATAGGTAACAAATAGGCAGGCAGAGCTAATCCCACCTGTGCTCCCTTCAGTTATAGTGTTATATTTTAAGTTACTCTGAATAGAATAAAGATATATCTTTGAATAACGAGTCAGTCAGTACCTGTGCAAGGAGGTCAAAGGTGACTTTGAGGTGGTGATTTTCCAGCACTGACTTGTCATGATACAGCAGAGCCCATTCCGACCTGCACACATACAGACACAGTATAATGTGGTGTAACACAGCGTTACATGATGCAATGACATCACAGAACTAACAAAAGTATGCAACTGATATAATTGAGATTGTGACTCTGATATGGAATACAGCAGTGTGACATTGAGTAACACTGAGGGCACAATGTTGATATTGTAGGGAAGTTATAATAAGTCCGCTTCCCTGCTACTGCTTGCGTCACTGTTGTATCCCTCCCAGCCAATAACAGCAAGATGACCAAAAAGCACTTCAAGAAATTGGTAAAGATCAACAACCTCACAAACAGTATGTTGTGCATTAATTCAACCATATGGTAAAGTCAAGTAAGTTATGTCCAGATTTCTGTGTGTTACTTGCGCTGCCACACAGCTCCCCCCAGAACTGACTTGATTGTAATTAACTGTATCGTAGATGGTTATTTCAGTCCAATAACCGTGCTGGTGTCCTGATGATTCGTCCAGAGCGTGTAGATCCTGGGATTGCGGCCCTTGGTTGCTCTTGAGGTGGTAGAACAGCGGGCTGTGGGGAAGGGTGTTGAGGGCGACCACGTCGTGGTGGCTGCGCCACTTGGACCTCAGCAGACTTATCAGCATGTACGACCTTTAGTCTGTCAATAGAAATGGTCTCCCGATTGCCGATCTGAACCCTGAAGAATTTGTGGGGCCAATACACGAAATGGGCCATCATAACGTGGCTGTAAGGGTGACTTGTGGCCGTCATGACGAATGAAGACGAACTTAGCCGAAAATAGAAATGTAGGCGATGATGTGGTGGGAGAGGCATGGTGTACTGGAGGAACAGGTCGGAGATCTGCTACATTGTCACGGAGGCGGCGGAGCAGTTCTGGAACTGGTTCACCCTGGCCATGACCCACAAACTCCCCAGGAACTGTGAGCGGAGACCCGAACACTAGGTCTGCTGGAGATGTACCTAGGTTGTCTTTCGGCATGGTCCTGAGGCCAAGCATGACCCAAGGAAGTTCGGAAATCCATGATGTTGATTGGCAGCGCGCTCTGAGGGAAACCTTCATGCTTCGATGGAACCGCTCCACAAGGCCGTTTGCCTGGGGATGGTAAGCCGTAGTGTGGTGCAGCTTGGTCCCGAGGAAATCAGAGAGATCTTGCCAGAGTAGGGACGTGAACTGGGGTCCTCGGTCAGAGGAGACATCGGAGGGAAGGCCATAACGAGTAATCCAACCACTCAAGAAGGCATCAACCACATCTTTGGTATTTGTGCTAGCCAGGGGAATTGCTTCTGGCCAGCGAGTGACTCTGTCCACCACTGTGAGGAGGTGGGTGAAACCCTTGGAGGGAGGGAGTGGCCCTACAAGATCTACATTCACATGATCGAAATGGAGTAGGGGCTCGTTGTACTTGCATAGTGGGGCACGATGGTGGAAATTGACTTTGACTCGTTGGCAAGTGATACATGATTTGGCCCATTCTCCCACCTGTCGACCAAGGCCATGCCAAACGTACTTACGGGCTACCAGTTTGCGGGTTGCCCATACGCCCGGGTGGCTGAGGCCATGAAGAGTGTCAAAAATACGGTGGCGGAAGGAGACAGGTACGAGGGGATGTGGCCAACCAAGAGACACATCACATAATAGAGTTGTGTTATTGGGTCCAAAAGGAATGTCCTTAAGTTGAAGTCCCATAATTGCTGTCCGACAGGCAGCCATGTCAACCGGATCTGCGAGTTGGGCAGCTGCAAGGGCAGAGAAATCAATGCCCCCACTGATGGCTGAAATGGCAGCCCGGGAAAGAGCATCTGCAACCACATTGTCTTTGCCTGCAACATGCCTAATGTCCACGGTGTATTCCGAGATCGCTGAGAGCTGGTGCTGCTGCCGTGCAGACCAGGCATCTGAGACCTTATTGAGGGCGAATGTGAGTGGCTTGTGGTTGGTAAAAAGTGAAAACTGACGTCTCTCCAGGAAATACCGGAAGTGCTGAATAGAAGCATAGGCAGCCAGTAATTCTCGGTCAAATGCACTATAACTGGTCTGGGCCGGCTGGAGCTTGCGGCTGAAGAAAACCAGTGGTCGCCAGAGGCCATCTGTGAATTGCTCGAGGACGCCTCCAATGGCCAAATCTGAAGCATCAACAGTCACAGCCGTGGGGGCATCCTGGTGGGGATGAACCAGAAGTGTAGCAGAGGCCAGGGCAGTCTTTGCATCGTGGAATGCTCTGTCCATGGGGGTTGACCATTTCACCGGAGAGGTCCTGGTGGGACGGCCAACCAAAGCGCTGTAGAGAGGATGAAGCAGCTGTGCAGCGGCAGGTACAAACCTGTGATAAAAGTTAATCACTCCTAGGAAGGCCTGCAATTCCTTGATTACAGTCGGGCGGGGGAAGTCTTGGATGGCTGTCACTCGGGTTGGCATGGGTCGTATGCCTTCGGTGTTGACCACATGGCCGAGGAAAGTTATCTCAGTTACACCAAAAACACACTTGCCTGGATGAATAACGAGGCCATGTCGTTCAAGACGATCAAAAACGGCAGTGAGGTCCCGAAGATGCTGAGAGGGGGAGGAACTGGCCACGAGGATGTCATCCAGGTAAATGAACACACACTCAAGATCCTGCAAGACCGAGTCCATCAGCCGCTGAAATGCCTGAGCCGCATTGGCAAGGCCAAATGATGTGCGGAGAAACTCGAAAAGGCCGAAAGGAGTTATCACCGCTGTCTTGGGGATGTCCATAGCCCGTACCGGAATCTGGTGATAGCCCTTAATCAAGTCGATCTTTGAGAAAATCGTTTTGCCCGAAAGTTGACTAGCAAAGTCTTGGATGTGGGGCACCGGGTAACAGTCAGCCTTGATTCGGCCATTGAGGCATCTAAAATCCCCACATGGGCGCCAACCACCGCCAGGCTTGGGTGCAATGTGGAATGGGGATGCCCATTGACTGGAGGAGCGCCGGATAATCCCAAGGTCTTCCATCTCTTTGAATGCAGCCTTGGCAACAGCGAGTTTGTTGGGGGACAAACGCCTAGCTGGCGAGCGGATAGGAGGAGACTGACCAGTGTCAATACAAAGCTCGACCCCGTGAGGGATCCTGTCCTTGCAAAAAGTTAACTCAGTGAGTTTGGGCCTAGGGGTGAGAAGGTTGGCATAGACACTGTTTACCTGAGGAGGTTTGGTCATGGCCAAAGGTACTGGTAGACACATAATGCTGGGTGCAATAATGGTGGCATACGTAGCAGAGTGAACGAGGTGCTGTCCTCCAAGGTCGACTAGGAGTCCGTTAGCACACAAAAAGTCTGCGCCAAGGATGGCCTAGTTCACGTCAGCGACGATGAAAGACCCTTGGAAGCATTTGTTGCCCAATTTAAGTGGAAGGCAACGTGTACCGTAAGTTTTAATTTCCATCCCATTGGCTGCCACTAGTGGGGCAGAGTGGGTAGAGGAAACAGCTGCATGGTGATCAGCAGGAGAAGCCGGGATGAGAGAAACTTCTGCCCCTGTGTCGATGAGAAAAGAGCGTCCCGAAGCCCTATCCTGGATATGAAGAAGCCTTGAGTTTGTGGCGCCAGCCACCATGGCTACTGGTGACCGGCGTTGGCGTTTCCCACTGGCGGTGTTTTTGCTAGGGGAACATGGGACATCGGGCAGTTGTTCTGTGTGCATTTCCTAGCATCAGTTCCATACCGTGCGTGGTAGAAACATAGCCTGGTGTCTTTTTTAGTGCTGCACTTTTGGTGTGTGCGATCAATGGCCGCAACATCGACATTGCCAACCAGAGATGATGGCTGGTTCAGTCGGTTGCCGGAAAGTGCGAAGTAGGCATCAGCTTGCTCAGCCAGCACGTGGATGGTCAGAGCAGTTGAATGGGCCAGGTGGTCTTGGACATCAGCTGGGAGCTGCCGTAGGAAAAGAGCCTTGAACAGGATGTGATCGGAGTCCTCACCAGCGGGTAGGCACGCAAGCATCTTGCTAAGGAGTGCAGACGGTGTTCCATCACCCATCCCAGGCCAATCCAGAAGCATCTTGCTCCTTTCTAGGGGAGACCTGCTAAATGCAGAAAGGAGGCGATCTTTGATGGCCTGGTAATGAGTACCAGCAGCTGGGGGGTTCCTAATAATGTCAATCACCCTATCCATAACCTGGCCCTTAAGTGCTGACACCACATAGCTATACCTGGTCTGGTCCTGGGTAATGGCAGGAACATGCAGGTTAAATTCTGCCTCAACAGCAATAAACCAGTACTCAATCCTGTCAGGTGAGAACTCTGGTAGTTTGAGGGCTACTGTATTGATGGTAGCTGCCATCAAGGCATCTGCAACAGCCTGAGCTTCAACCATAATGGGAACGGGAATAAATAACCATGAAATTAGCAGTGAAAGTAGGAGAACGCTCTATCACGTCGGGGTCACCAATGTAGGGAAGTTATAATAAGTTCGCTTCCCTGCTACTGCTTGCGTCACTGTTGTATCCCTCCCAGACAATAACAGCAGGATGACCAAAAAGCACTTCAAGAAAATTGGTAAAGATCAACAACCTCACAAACAATACGTTGTGCATTAATTCAACCGTATGGTAAAGTCAAGTAAGTTATGTCCAGATTTCTGTGTGTTACTTGTGCTGCCACAATATGTCATCACTTAGAATTTCACATTTGATGTACTGAATTAGCCGAAGCAAATCAGTAGCGAAGTCCTTGACAGAATTCTGTACAAAACTCTATTTTGTGGCCAAATATTCTTAATTAAAATTTTTAAAAGATGCTCACAATATTAACTTCTCCTTCTTGGCCAGGCCAGGCTAGGCTACTCGTGAAACTCATCTTCAGGGGCCGATTCTACTTGGAGGAAAACCTTTTCTGACTCGAGGGAAGATAATCAGATTTTTAGTTCAAGATTTGGAGGATGCCCTTCTCTTGTGTTGCAATAAGGTCAAGATGGCGGGCACTAATTAGTTCCTCTTCCTTCATCATAACTAGTACTGACTGGAGTCCAATCAAATGGCTATTCTGTTGCCCCACGTATAGAAGGACACTCAGCAGCTGAGTCTAGAGTAATCCCACCACAAAATTAGGCAACAAAAGTTAGAATAGATGTAAGTGGGTAGCCAAGATGGTTTGACCAATAGGAGATGGCACAGACATAACAACAACCCTAGAGCAAGGCAACATGCCTGCTAGGTCTTGCCACATATAGGTCAAGGTATAGATCATGTACTTGCCAATCAATTAAAAAAAAATTTTTATTTCTAGAAAATCATTCTGGGTCACCGTGTAATGATCCTTACCAAATACAAGAAGCCACCTTCTCCCTGCCTGAAGAGGAAAGACAACACAACACCAGTGCCTGTGCAACTCAACGTAACACAACACCTAGTGCTTGTGTAACTCAACATGTATCAAGTTAACACAACACCTGGTGCTTGTGTAACTCAATGTAACAAGTTAACACAACACCTGATGCCTGTGTAACTCAACATGTAACAAGTTAACACACCACCTGGTGCTTGTGTATCTCAACATGTAACACATTAATGCAATACCTGGTGCCTGTGTAACTCAATATGTAATAAGTTAACGCAACACCTGGTGCTTGTATAACTCAACATGTAACAAATTAACACAACACCTGGTGCTTGTGTAACTCAACATGCAACAAATTAACACAACATGTAACAAGTTAACACAACACCTGGTGCTTGTGTAACTCAACATGACACTGGGGAAGTTGCATCCTGCAAACATTTTATTAACATGATTCGGGTAACCAATTTATTAACATGATTCATCTACTGGGCACTCACTCACTCACACACACACACACACACTCACTCACTCACACTCTCGCTTAATACACTGCACCAATGTGATCCGAGACAGCCTCAAGCACTCTAGTGGGTGTGGCCTAACTCCATGTGCATGTGAGATAGTCTGTCATTGGTGAGTGCACACAGGAACAGGAGAGACTCAGCAAGCACACAGCATCCTCACAGGGCCAGGTGCCAGGCAGGCAGCATGACACACACATCCTCTATGTTCTTTATAATGACACCATTGCCATAGCAATGTCTATAACTAATGGGTCATTAATAAATACATCAGTGTTGCCATGGTGAGAGAATGATCACAAAGGGTGTAGTCTCTGGAGCCACTTACCGTTGGTGGATAAGGAAGGCATTGTTTGTGCCCGAGTGGTCGACGTCGTGGATCAGAGCAGCAAGCAACACCGCCAACACCTCCACATCGCTAAACAACCCCTGCACACACACACACAGATATATAATGGTTTCCGGTGATTTGGTGTGCATAAACAACTCAAAGTAGGTGTGGCTGTAAAAGGGGGAGGGTTTTTTTGTCACAACATTATGGTATCACGCTAAAGTCTGCCTAAGCAACCAACGACCACATGTGTGTGTGGTTTTTCCCGAGGAAGGATGGTGGGATGGAGGGAGAGAAGAAACTTTAGCTATCATTGTTATTTGGTGTAACTGATATTAGTTTCCTACTCTACACCAGGTAATTCCATGAGTGGGTGTGTGTGCATGTGTAGGATTACAAGCAACTCATGACAGTGTATCTGCTGACAGACATTGCGTCTGTCGTGCAGTAAACACACCACAAGCTAATTAGAACATCCAGTGTGGACCACAAAGATGAGTGGCCCCTGAATCACACACACACACACACACACACACACACACACACACACACACACACACACACACACACACACACACACACACACACACACACACACACACACACACACACACACACACACACACACACACACACACACACACACACACACACACACTTAGAACTTAGAAGCTGCCCATGGTACGAAGTACCATGATGGCAGTGTCCTGGATGAATCCAGGACCAATGGCAATAAACTTAGCTTATGATGGCATCACACAGAAATGTTGGTGTCTGGTCAGATCTCCTTGTCTTCGAAATTTCCTTCCACAGGCACAACTAAGTGTTCTTAATTCAGATTGCTTGTTAGCTGAACAGGTGTTCCATTGCCTGGATGTTGAAATTTTCTCTACACCATCTAAACACAGATGAAACCACCCCTTCCTGTCCTGGCACAACTCATACCATCTATCATACACACCAATTGCCTGCAAATCCACTTTCAGAACATCCCTCCACCTCTTCTTTGCCCCATGGCATGGTCTCTTCATGTTAAGCTCCCCAAACAACAATCTATTTGGAAGCCTTTCTTCATCCATGCGACCCACATGACCCAGCCATCTTAAACGCTGCTCCAGAATGATATCAGAGATGAAGTGCTGCAAGCCAAACCTATGTGATAGGCTATGAGATGTTAATCTTTCATTCCATTGTTGGTACCTCGTCACACCCAGGATTGTCCGAATACAACGGTTATGAAAAGAATTCAAACGTCTTGTATGCACAGCCTTCATTGTCCAAGTTTCAGCTCCATACAGTAATACAGCTAGAACAACTGCCCTATACACTGCTCTCTTTGTGGCCAATGAGAGGTCTTTGTTCTTAAATACTGGCACCCTCAAACATCCAAATGCTCTAGCTGCTCTAGCAATTCTTCTAGTCACCTCACTAGTGATCTCCCCATCTCTTGAGATGTTAGCACCCAAGTATGTGAAGTCCTGGACTACATCCACAGAGCCACCCTCCACCTGCACTGGTCTGACATCACTCTCATTCAATCCCTCACCAACAACCATCCCTTTTGTCTTCTCAGTACTCACAGTCAGCCCCCATTCACTTGCCACTTTTACAAACTCTGCTGCTACTGACTCAAAACTATCCCGAGAGGTTGCATACAATGCCACATCATCAGCAAACTGGGACTCAGTTACTCTCATCTCATTCAATCTAGACTTAGCTGTGCGGTCCCCAACCAACTTCCTACCATGCTTATATAACACACTCACTCCTGCACCACTACTCCTATTGCGCCAATCAGCCACCATAGCACTAAAGTAGATATTAAATAATGTGGGTGCCAGGGTACATCCCTGCCGTAAACCATTCCGGACCTCAAACCTATCAGTTACAGTCGAACCCACTCTAACCTCAGCATGCATCCCCTCATGGAAAGACTTCACAACATTCAACATTTTTTCTGGCACACCATACTTCTCTAGGACCTTCCATAGGGCTTGCCTGGGCACTGAATCATAAGCCTTCCTCAAGTCTACAAACAACACATACAATGATTCACCATGTTCCCTCGCTTTCTCCACAAGCTGTCTAGCAACAAAAATCATGTCTGCACAACCACGTCCTTTCCTGAACCCACTCTGTGACTCTGGCAGAATTTTTTCAGCAATCACTTGCAATCTTCCCTGTACAATTCTGCCTAGTACCTTCCCTACCACATCCAACAAACTTATTCCACGCCAATGGTCACACTGCTTCAGGTCACCTTTCTTTGGGATTGGAACAACTACTGCGTCCTGCCAGTCTCTCACCACTTTACCTTCTTCCCACACCTGCATCACCTCCAGCATTCTATCCCACAGATCTACACCACCATGGAGGATTAGTTCAGGAAGGACACCAGACTTTCCTCCTGCCTTTCTCATCTTCAATTTGGTTAGAGCCTGCATCAATTCCTCTTCAGTTGGTGGCATATCCAAATCCAAGTGTGGTGGGAGTAGTGGCAGAGTGTCAATCACTTCATCATTGAATGCGCAGGGTATGTTAAGTATCTTTACAAAATGCTGATGCCATCTGGCTCTTACCTCCTCGGGACCCTGAGTCAAACTTCCATTTTCTTTCATGACAGCAGTGGGTCTTGTTGGTCTTCTTCCAGCATGAGCCAGCTGCAACTTCCTGATACTCTTCCACCTTGTGCAACCATCCTTTTTTGCAGCTTCCCCCTCCTTGGCAACCCTGCATATCCATTCTTCCTTAGCATTGTCCACTGCAACCTTTACCTTTCTCTGATGTCTCCTAAACTCTTTCCGGTTGGCTGAAGTATTGCACTGTATCATCCTCAGGTGAGCATCATCCTTGGCTTTGATCAGAGGTGACAACAACTCCTCACTATCCTCAAACCAGTCTGGTTGCTTCCTCTTCCCTCTACCAACTACTTCCTCTGCAGCTGACACAATACAAGACTTCAGAGCATCCCAGTTGCACTCGATGGAATCTCCAGCTCTGAGTGGTCTAGCCAGCAAATGTTGCTCCAACACTTCACGGTATTCATCCCTCTTGGCAGGGGTTTTCAGTTTATGGATGGCAAAAGGCAAAGAAATCTTCTTTTCTTTTGGCAGAACGAGGAACAGTAACCTTTAGCTTAGCTCTTACAAGCTTATGGTCAGTCCAGCAGTTTGCTCCCCTCATCACCTGCACATCTCTGCAAACAACTCTCTGTTCAGCCCTCATCACGACAAAGTCTATCATGTGACATTTCTTTGTTGCTGGGTGTGTCCAAGTTCCTTGATAGATTTTCTTCTTTTGGAACCAGGTATTCATGATTGAGAACTGATTTAGTGCACAGAATTCCAAAAATTCCTCGCCCACAAAATTACGCTCACTCAAGCCATGCTTCCCTATAACACCTTGCCATAGATTATTCCCTGTGTCCAACATACCCACCCTAGCATTGAAATCACCCAGCATAACAAGGATATCATTACATGGAATCCTATCTATTGTATCCTGCAAATCATCATAAAACTTGAGCTTAATGGTTGGAGGTGCCTTAGCTGTGGGTGCGTAAGTAAGCACACACTACTGATACATAAGTGCCTGATGCCTTTCCAGACCATCCTCCCTTTTTCTTTCCTGTGTGTACCCACTTCAACCTAGCTGATATTATTCTGGAACTAACTGCTTCCCACACCTCCCCTGCATTTTTCCATGCCAGTGTAGCCTTTTCGTCCAATGCTATTCCAACACCCTCATTCCTACTAGCTCTTTCCTGATCCCCTGGCAGAGGACGACCAGAGTGCAGAAAGGTATATCTACCCACTGGCCACACATCCTTTCCAAACCACTTTGTCTCTTGGATTCCTGCAACAGATACACCATATTTCCTCAATTCTCCCATTAACAAATCTATCTTCCTATCAATCTTCCCAGGCTTGCCACTATGGTTACCATGTTTAGCTACACCCATTATTTGCTTCCTACAGATCCGCTCATCACCTGAACACTCTACTAAAGTACGGACATTCCAGGTAGCTACTACTAAACTATTTCTATTTCTCTTTGATTTCTGCTTCATGTTCTGATCTTTTGTCACAAAGCTGTTCTTTATTACCATTCTCTTGTGCTGAACTTTCTTAACTTTGGTTCGCAACACCAAAGAAAGTGAACTGCTATTAAAATCTGGACTATTCCACACGATTATAGACAGCTGCTTGTCAAGACTAGCCCCAAATGTTTATAACAAATGAGGTACTTGACTAGTTGGTAGGGTTTGTAGATAATACAGGTAAAACAAATGCAGTGGTAAATGAAATTAACTTATATACAAACCTAGTGTTAAATAAAATTAACTTATATTTGTAAAATGAAATGACAAGGTTAAAGTTCTGAATTGAACTTTACTTATAATAACTAGTACAATTTGGTGAGAGATAAATATAGCAATCATTCAAAAATTCAAAAAAAAATTTTTTTTTTTTTTTTTTTTTTTTTTTTTTTTTTTTTTTTTTTTTTTTTTTTTGTGCTGAACTTTCTTATCTTTGGTTTGAAACACCAAACAAAGTGAATTATTATTAAAATCTGGACAACTCCACAGATTATAGACAGCAGTCTGTCAAGACTGAGCAACAAATGTTTACAACAAATGTGTTACCACGGTTACCACAATGAGTTACTTGACAAGTTGGTGAGGTACGTGACAAGTTGGTAGGGTTTATAGATAATACAAGTAAACAAATGTAGTGATAAATGAAATTAACTTATATACAAAGTGCTAGTGTTAAATAAAATTAATTTATATAGTACTCACTAATGATACCTGTGCAAGTTTAAAATGATTTCTGTTGTTATGGAAGTAGCCACTTGAAAGAGAATTTTAAGACTAGAATTATTCAAATTTCGGACTACCAACAGACTTCCAATTAGTTAAGTACAAGTGAAAATATCTGTAGAATAAAATGAAAAGTTAAACCAGTGCCAAATTAACTTAACTTATTATAACTAGTAGAACTTGGAGAGAGACAAATATAGCAACCATTCAAAAGTTCGAAAATTTTTTTTTTTTTTTTTTTTTTTTTTTTTTTTTTTTGTCTAGCTGCCATCAACACGGTCAAGTGCACTTGACATAGTCAGGATGCCTGTGTACTAAGCAGGCACTATGAGCCAGTGCAAGCAAACTCCAGGAGCCGGGCTAGGAGCATGCAGGACTGACCAAGACTCTCAGCTTATGGGTGTGGGCACCCAAAGTACCTGGACCCTTAGCTGATTGACAAGCCATGGCCAGTGAATTTGCACCCCAGAAAATTCCAGGTCCCCATCACAGCTGGGTGGACTGGTGTGGGAAGAAGATGTTGAAGGACAAGAAAATTTCCTGTCAGTGCTGGGTTTGAACTCACAACCCTGGGGTTGTTATCCAAGAGCATAACCACTCAGCCACACACATGCACACCCACACCCACACATAAATACATGACCACGTCATGATGGACGTGCTTGCTTACCTTGAGTCCTGTGTTGGTGATGAGGTAGTGCATGGTCTGGGCCACATCCGCCCCATGACAGGCATTGTGGTATAGGTTGCCATAGTTACCATAGCCTTGTTCTATCTTGACCATGAAAGCATCGAATAGGGCAACTGGGATCTGACGAGGGCACAAAGGTCATAATCAGGATTATGATAAAATACAAAAGGATGTATATGACATGATCATTGTGAGAGAGGGGATCCAAAACACCATATTCATAGCAACATCAGCCACATGGAGTCTCCTTGCACATGCTCATACTAGGTCCAAACTGCACATGCTCACACTAATCAGCCAAATTGCACATGCTCACACTAGATCAGCCAAACTGCACATGTTCACTTTAGATCAGCCAAACTGCACATGCTCACACTAGGTCAGCCAAACTGCACATGCTCACACTAGGTCAGCCAAACTGCACATGCTCACACTAGGTCAGCCAAACTGCACATGCTCACACTAGGTCATGCCTGTAAAATTTTTTTTAACATCAAGAAAACTAGTAATAGCAAGCTCTGTCAAAACCACACCCACCAAAACAAGAAACAGACATATGGTAGTTAGTTACTCCCACTTCATGAAGTCCCCAATAACAAGGAAAAATGAAAAATCAGTTACTTCAAGTTTAAAATAATTGCATAATTGATTTTGTTCCCCCTGCAGGATGGACCCTGACCCTTTAGTTTCTTCATGCGTTGTAATCATAGCAGTAAGTGTTAGTGTATGCGAGGGAGACACCATATGATCACAACTAACACAGACACATGCTCCAGACCAACACAGTATCAAGGTGGTATGTAAAGGTCAACTAACCCTTAACTTACTCCACATGGGCATATCTTTCATCGGCACTTGACAGTTAAAATGGTGAAGTGTAATTACAATCCAAACCCACTCCCATAACGTAGAGCTGATATCAGCAGAATCCTTTCTCTGACTTACCTCACAGCTATTGAAGAGATTGTGTCTCCTGAACAGCTCATAACCTATGAACCTTAGCGGAGACCCAACAGACAAGGCATTCGCGTGGAAGACATCAAAGTCCCACCTGTCCAGATGACTCTGAGTGCACACACACGCACACACACACACACACACACACACACACACACACACACACACACACACACACACACACGAATTATGCAAGTAATTTTTGGGGCATGAAGTGGTAACCATGGTTTTCTTCCCACACATCCATCCTTGCTGATCTGCAGCGAGTGGTAGGAAACAGTTGCTAACTACTTGCCAAATAAATGCAAGCTCAACAGACTCTGGTTAGGGTAATGCTAAGTTGAATAGGAGAGAGATTTCTCTCTTTGTTTTTTTTATCCACACAATTGTTTGTTTCAACAACAGTGCAAGTGATCTATTGGAGGCCATGCTCAACTTGGTGCATGTCCTTGCTTTTCCTTCCTGTCTGTCCTTGGCTGCATGTAGCCCAGACTTCATCTGGTGACGTCAGTTCACTCTCTGCTGTATTGCTTGCATTGTCAACATGTTTGCATAGAGAGATGGGAATGTTGCTAATTAGGCCTCAACTAATCCCCACATTGTGGCAGCTCTTAGGTCTTCCTCTAGTAGGACCCCAGAGGGGCACACAAGACATGCAGGACGCTGTAGTTGGTCCAGGACACACCACAGTGCTGTTTGACCAGCTCCATTCCTTCACCCAGTCCAACACAGTCCAACCATCTCTACAGGCAGCTCAGCTGGTCCTACTGCAACTTTGAACTTGCCCTCCACCTCCTCTACATGTGTTCCCGCCGCCTCCAGCACTGGCAGTTCATTCCTTCTAATTCCCTGCCACTGCCAGTCCCCCCCCCCCCCCCCCCCCCCCCCCCCACGACTCTCTCTCTCTCACTGTCTATGTTAGTATCTATTGTGCTTGCAAGTAGAAAACTTGCGGGGTACTCATAATGTTTTGTAATAAATGAGATGGAAAAGCATTACAATGACTGATCTCTCTCTCTCTCTCTGTGTCTAGCTCACCAAGTAGCAGCATGCATGTGACTATTTTCACTTTACCAACTTCAACAGCACCAGAGACTGCAGGCACGCATGCATGCACACACACACACACAAATGTTTGGTGATGGTGCACCTAACAGAGTACTTGACACTAACCTGGAGGTAGTCGGCCATTCCCTCGGGCAGGGCAAGCTCCACGTTTAACTTGTTCTCCCTCCGCATGCTGCATGGACAGAGAGCAGAGGCTCCACATCAGCAACACACCCACCAAAACAGTCGAGATTAGTCACAAAACTAGCGCAGTACAAGTACTCCATGTGAGTACAAGATTATGTTGGCTTGGCTTGGGCCCATGACGAGCACCAGACCACGACTCACTCATTCACCATGTGGTGTGGCAGCCAACAACACATTAAAGCAGTCCCACACAGGCTAGATAACTCACATGGACTCTGACCTCCATAATTAGATACATGCTAAACAACACTAATGTCCGACTGATGAAAGTAACATTTATGTCCCCATGGTAAACACCTCTCCATGCCAAAGCCATACTGAGACAGTAAAGCACACGCGCCACGCATGCACACACACATGCACATGCTCACCCTCCCAGGAACTTGCTGATAAGGATGGTGTTAGCAGCAGCCTTGAACTTCATGATGGGGGTGCCCGTCCTGATGCGGACGTCTTGCTCTGATTCTGAGCGTGTAAAGGTGGAGCATAGCCACTCTCTCACCTCCTGGTCCCCCACGTTGCCAAAGCAATCCTCCTCACTGCAAATATGGTTACCACACAGAGTGAGAACCTTCTGGTAAACAGAACCACTGCAACAGGAACATGTGCTGTTGCCACACAATGACTAAATTAGCATTAATTGGCTTCCAATAATGAACACCTCAATATAGGCACACCTTCAAGAGAAATGACTAGATATACTGTGTAGCCAAATGGTTGCATTCAGCCTGACCAGTAGCTGCCTCCCAGCAGCCTTCTGTCTGTCATACATTCTGAGAGAGTCACAAGGTTGTCAGGTGTGTGGAATAAACACAATGTGAAAGTCTGGTGCCCCTCAGTTGCCAAACTTACACCCAAGGCAAGGCATGCATGCTACTTCCAGTTTAAATGCCACAATTACCTGAAGAAACAAATACTAACACACTTCCCTGAGCATGCCCATGGTTGCACTACATGCAAGTCAATTAGTCATCCCATAGTTTCCTGTGTTTAGGTTTACACTCCTGTATGGGGGGTGGGTGGGTGGGTGGGTGGTGGGGTGGAGAGTGGGAGGGGGAAGGAACACACACACACAAAAAAACGGTGGGAATTAATACCTGTGTGTTTCATCTTTGGAAGGTTTGCCTTTGGCAGTGAGAGCATCAGAAGCACGATGGAGAACAGTCTCCAGGTCAGCTACCGAGGGTAAGTCCCCTTCAGCCAATTGTTGCAGCATCAGCTGCAACCTGTCAAAACAAATTAATAGGACAATAAATAGCATGTTTGCACCACTGCTATCTTCTATGACAAATGGTGTGTGTGCATTTGACACTAAAAAACAACAGCATGAAACTATTAAATCAATTCAAAATTGGTACAAATCTAGCTACAATGAGTACAAACAACACATCTTTGAAGTCTGCAAGACTAGCTGAGCACTCCACAACTAGGTGCTAACCACGTACTTATCTTTCAGGTCCTCTCCCTCCTCCAACTCAACATTGGCCTCATCTTCCCTCTCCATGATGTTAGAGTGGCAGTATGGGCATTGCCTTAATGGAAGACTCTGGGTGTCTTCCTTGGCCCCACCTCTGCTCCTGGTGCTGACATCATTGTCATGGTCACTGGTGACCACCATTACAGGCACCATCCCCATCACACTGGCCTTACCTGTGCAATAGCAAAGAGGAGCACAGGAAGATGAGCCTACAGCTACTACATCGTCCACTCCAACCAGCATGACTGCAGGCCATTGCATAGCTAGCCCTAGAAGCCACGTTACCATTTCCTGGGGAATCATCTTTCCTTTTATCCTTCTCCACGATAGCCCTGAGAGATGGACCACTTCTAGGAGGAGTCACCACATCTGGGGCGGATGCACCGTTGCTTTGCTTCTCCCTCCTGGGAACTTCTCCCACGGGAGAGTTGCTACTATCCCTGACTCGGTCACTGCGAAAAGTGCCAGCATTTCCCATACCAGAAGTTTTGCAGGAATATAGCCTAGTTCACACACAAATACAATTCACTCCTGCAGTTCTCTTCCCCCTGGCAGTAGACTTCAGAGGCTAAACCCCCAGCACTACAGCGCTTTAAACCAACCAGAAAGTAATTGAGAAAAAATTTTTTTAAAATATCCCCCAACTCAGCTGCTGCCAGTCCACTGCAGATACAAATTTGTAGACCACGCCCACCACTTACAATTCACTCTTAACAGGATTCTCACAGCCACTAGGAGTAATTAATTACTTAATTATATAATTAGGTCATATTTGGAGAGGGACAGTAGGCCTGGACAACAGCAGGGCTTCTGGATAGCAGCAGGTGGACTAGAATCAAGGAGTTGAACACAATACATTCTAATAAAATCTTCAAGATCCACCCTGGAATAATAAATTGCACATGGCTGGTTGTTTAAGAGAATAAATTTTTCCAACATGTAAACAGAGAGCCCTAGGCAGGCTGATGCAGCCAGAGGCAAACACAGAAATAGATACTAGCAAGTTTCTGTGTGGTGAATGAAATGGTAAAGTAACATGTAAACTATAAAAACAGATGCAATGACAGAGAGAGATGCTTTTAGAGGGTTATGTGCTTCACAGTGTTGCTGGCCTCATTTAGTGTGTTTTAGAGGCACTGAGTGTTTTACATATGTACACATTGACTAGGTGAAGTGACATGTCCACAGTTCCCAGGGAGGGAGGAGAGGAGGAATGAAGGGGTGGAGAAATGTGAGAGAAATGAGGTCAACTGGCATAGAGACGGACGTATTTCTGCACCTTCCGAGAAAACGAGACCTACATAACACATACCACATCAACAAATAGTAATCAGATAATGTGATGATGATGATGATGATGGTGGCAAAGGAGAGAGTACATGCCAATGTACATGTCAGTAACACATGTACATGCCAAACATGCATGTAGGCTAATGTGCAGGGGCAGACACACAGAGAGAGGGAGTGAGTAAACACTAGAGGAAGTGTTGAGACATGTGCACTGCATGAGGGACACACAGATGTGCTGCTGCCACTCCAGCAAACATCAACCTGGAAGAGATGATAGCAATTTTGTTTCAGCCCTCAGCCCTCCCACTTGATGAGACAACCCCTTACCTACCTTGTCTCGCTGGAAGTGCTCTGCAGCAGCTAGATTCAAGGGGTCATCAAAGTTGAGCAGATCCTGCCAGACAAACATGCCAAGGTTACAACCACTTCCAGGAGTGCATTAATCATGATTCATGAATATTAAAAAAGCAAAACTCAATAACTCTTTGGGAAAAACTGCCATAGACTAATCTTTCTTTTCTTTCTTAAAGAAGGAAAGTCGGGTTTGTGGATAGAAAATGCTGTAAAAGGTAATCCTGAAATTCCCCATGAAACTTAGTCATTCATAAGCTGGAAACAGCCAAGGGAATGCCCCCTATGCCCCATGAGGCCCTCCCTCAAGCCGTCCACTCCATTGCACAATAGCAAGGAGTCTGAAGCTGCTGACATAGCTAATTGGTTCAATTAGGAAGTACGTGGTGATGTGTGCCTCACTGGGACACTTACCGTGAAGAGAGAGTTCAGCCCTAGAACCACATCCTGTGTGTGTGTGTGTGTGGGGGGGGGGGGGGGGGGGGGGAGGAAAATGGCTGTCAATACATTTAATATACACATTGTACTGTATAATTATGAGTTATCAGAATTTGGAGGACCAGATTTGCATGGGAGGTTAAAGTACACCAGCCTAAATGAAATGGAAGAGAATCATTCCTGGCACATGTACTTCTGTGTGGCTGCTGCCTCAGACATCCACATAGCACTTAATTCCAAAGGATTCTGTATTTGTTCCCTTCCTGACCACACTACAAGTCTGAGGTGTTGTAATGAAGAGCATCTGACAGGAGAGCACGTTGTTCCACTACACCTCCTGCAGGTGTCTTGTGGAGGGCTCCCAGTAGCAACAGCCAAGAGGACCTACAGACTTGTAACCATGGGAACTGGGTATTAAATTAGGGTCCAGAACTGGTGCTAGCTCGCTGTTAATGTCTGAAAATATAGGCAATTTTTAGAACATTTTAAAGTCTTGATTAGAAAAGCACCAGCCAGAGGGATGGGTGGAGGGATGGATGGGTGGAGGGATGGATGGGTGGAGGGATGGATGGGTGGAGGGATGGATGGGTGGAGGGTACAAAGTTGCAACAATGGGATCTGGTAATTAAATTTGCATCTACAATTGGCCCGTGCTGATGACTAGAAACAGCTTTAATTTTAAAAGGTTTCAAAATCTAGATTTAAAATGTAAATTCCATTGAAAATATTTATGGAACTGCTGATGGTTAAACTCAGATAATTATGAGGGGGAAAAAAATTTTTTTCCCCCGTAATCTGGAACCAAAACTGTATCTAACCTTGTTGAATTATTATTGCAATTATTATTACAAGCAGGAAAACAACAACAGGGGGGGGGGGGCTGTAGTCATTGATGGAATGGAGTTGATTTCAGAAGAGAGATGTTGCTAATATAAATACTTTAATTACAAACTTCCATATGGCAAACACAATTGTCAATGTATGTCCACAGATATCCTTGCTAAAGTGGATCGGGTGCCATGACCTTTACACTCTGGACATGGCCACATACAGCATGCCATCACAGATGAAGTAGTTGGGCAGGAACACACACACACACACACACACACACACACACACACACACACACACACACACACACACACACACACACACACACACAGACTTCTATAAACTATGATCAGAGCCTGGTATCTATGGCAGACCACTTTGGTTCCCCTCCTCATGATTCATGGAGAACCATATCTCTTAGTGTATGCAAATGGCATATTTGGCCAGTAGGACAGACTTGATAGTGCACAGACACCACACCCACCTCACCCTGGAAGGTGTGGCCCACCAGACTATACTTGTGCCAGGTAACAACATATTAGGGGACTGTGGGACCAACACACATTCCTTTCACTACAGGGTCACACTAAGGGACATCTTCAATGTGATAGTGTTGATAGGGCTCTCTATATCCATAGGTGTGATGGTGTTCCATACCCCCAGCAGTCCATCAGAGTAAAGTGTCAGGAGAGTTTACCACTTGTCCTAGAGTGCTTAAGCTTAGATATTGTGATGACCTGGTCTTAGAGGGGACTGACTAAAGACGTGTATGTTTGGTTGGTTGGTTGTTGTTACATTTCTGATGCTCCTGCAAAGAACAATATATAAGCTAGTTCACAAGAATACAAGAAGGAAAGTAATTCTAATGCAGAACTATATCTGGACTTGTGGTGTAGCCTTTGAACTATTTCCAATATGAAATGTCCTTAATACACTGAGGGGCTTTTGAGGTGAACCATTATCATCTGTGATTTGACTAGAGCAAAAGAAAAAGTGTTTATTAGTGTTTATTGCACTCAACAGACACAACTGAAAATCCTTCTAACGATATCTAAAGATTTGCATGCTTTGCTTAAAATGTAGTTTAGTGAAAATTTTGCCAAGGATCATTAGCTCAAGATCTTGCCTGGTGATAGTCTGTGGTGGCTAGTGGGGCAAGGAGGTGAGTGAGTGGGTGAGTGAGTGGGTGAGCGATGTTGCAGAAATAGTTTTTGGAGAAAGTTGTAAAACAGCACAAACAACACATGATGTTGTTACAGTTCCAGTGTGTGAGGGAGGAGATAGCCCTTTGTATATGTTGGCAACTCATCGGAGAATTAATCTCATCTAAGCAGTATGCGTCATCCGCTGACAATATCTGTGAGTGTTGCAATGTTCGTAGCATGTTTCATAAGTGCAGGAAAAATAGCAGCAGCCCAAGATAGCCGTGGGTAGCAATGGGCCGGAAAGTTGACTATTAATGAAGACAAGTTAGGTAGGGAAGGGAAGGTGAGGTAGGTCTTACCACACCAGAGCACCAGTGGTACCAGCCTACTTTAGTTTCTGCAACAATCCATGATGACATACTGAGTGAAAGCTTTGGAAGTATTGAGGTTGAAGGTGTCAACTTGTGTGTTTGCTCTTCTGAATGCTGCTGCACAGGTGTGGTGGAGGAACTAGGGCAGTTCATTTAGATGTGAACAGTAGACAAGTGGTCTCCCTCTATGCTTCACTGGTGTGGTCTCTACATTAGACCAGCTCTCTGTACCCGGGAGTTTCCCGGGCCAGAAATACAAGGATGATTAATTGACATGGAGAAAAGAAAGTGAATAAAGAACATGTCTTTTTTAGGGCAAAAAAAAATGATTGTATTCTGGCAAGAACTCAGTTCTGATTACCACGGTGAAAATAAGATGACATTCAGAAACACATAACTGCTAACTCTGATCAGGGAAGGATTTCTGAGGAACACGACTGAAGGTTCCTGGTACAGTAAAATAATATTTACAACTAAATAAATAAAGTTAAAAAAATTTTTTTTTCAAATTATAAAAAACAACAACAGCAATTAGAACACCAGAATTAACATAATATATAACCTCATGGGAGTAGCCAACATAATTGTTTGACCATGGTAATGACCTAGCCTACTGGGTTGCAACCCAGCCTGCCACCTGTATTGACTGACTGCCCCCAGCATGATGGGTGTACCTAGCTGGAGAGACAGCTTGTGTGGTGGTCCACCAGCTGGCTCTAGAGAGAGAGTTAGACATTCTGTTTGGTAGTGAACCACTTGGTTGGGACCAGTGACAGTGACCTCTGACCTGCACTCTCTTGGATAGCCAGGAGGGAGTTGGTGGAGCAAGTGGTCGTTGAGGAGGTGGACAGACAGACTCTTTATCGCCTGCCTCAAATGCACTGCATAGATTGGACCTCTGCAGCATATTCTCCGACCTCACTCGGGGTAGTTTGAGTGTGACCACATGGTGTGCTTAATAGGGCAACTACCCCACTCATAAACAGCAGCTTTGTGGTTACTCATGCAGGAATGGACCACAAAAACATTTCTCGGATCTTTTTTTCCCCTTTTCTCTTGGGAGTCCTGATGCCCCAAGGTCTACCCCACGATAGTCTTGGCCTTGCCTGGGTACATTCTCAGGGTCAACACCAACTCCATGAAACATCTCCAGCTCTCTCTCTGTGCCAGTAGTTTGGATTTGATTTCGTAATGGAAAAGTTCTTAATTACGAATTAACGTCCATACCACCATGTGGCCTTCCTTCCATAAGAGCATGTCATTCATGGAAATGACAGCATCATGTGCTACAAATTTTGATAATTGGTAAGTATGGGAACCTTAGCATGACACAATGGGTCTAAGTGGTGCTTCGTACATTTTTGGAAGTTGATATAAAGGTATATAATTTTGCTATGCTGCAAAATCATTATCAGGACAATTGCAACCTTCTGGCCTGAGCATGCCTGTGGTCAACTATGGCCGTGTGCCTAATAAATAGCACAACACAAACATGTGATCGTACTTGAGGAAGTATAATAAATGACGTGTTACTTTTATGCAGAGGATTAGCTCGAGTGTTGGCTGAGGCAGCCATTCTGGTTGCCTTCCTCCTATTGCCACATCCACCAGCAGTCTTATAGACTCTGGATATAAAGGTGTACATACATACATACAAACATACATACATATAGAGTGATGGTCTAAATAAGGTGTTGGTCAACATCAAAAACTGCTGCTCCATTAGTCTGGCTTCTGTAAAAAGTTCAGCTGCACTATTTTAGTTTCTTTGAAGGAGATGGCTCCACTGTTTGCTCCATGTCTTCACCTTGTCAATGCCTTGTTGAAAACATCTCTTGTTGGATGTGTGGACTTGCTTTAAGCATTTAGCACTGTCAGTAAAAAAACAGAATTAAGAAATTTGTAGTTGCTGCAGTAAGAATGTGCACATTAGGTTGGCCTCAGTAAGGAACCACCACTAGGGGTGGACTCACACTCACCACCTAGTGTGGCGCCAGTAAGGAACCACTACTAGGGGTGGACTCACACTCACCACCTAGTGTGGCCTCAGTAAGGAACCACTACTAGGGGTGGACTCACATTCACCACCTAGTGTGGCCTCAGTAAGGAACCACTACTAGGGGTGGACTCACACTCACCACCTAGTGTGGCGCCAGTAAGGAACCACCACTAGGGGTGGACTCACACTCGCCACCTAGTGTGGCGCCAGTAAGGAACCACCACTAGGGGTGGACTCACACTCACCACCTAGTGTGGCGCCAGTAAGAACTATGACTTTCTGTCCAGGCAAACTGAATGCATTCACGTGTGGACTGGCTTTTCTATCAATCCAGTGGGTCTGTATCATAGAAGTCATCAACAATCCAAATGTACTTCTACGGCTAAGTTCATTAATGGCTGACATGCATTATGGTTGAACAAGAGATCAATCACATGATTAGTTGAGCATAAGGTTAAAGTGCAGACATAATTATCCTCATTCATTCACCCACCCCTGCACTATCATCGCATAGGAAGCATGTAAAGGTTGTTGATGTACTTTTACATCACAGGCTCCTAGTGTATACTGTTAGAAACATGTTCACATTGTGTAGTTATCACTCCACATCATGTTGTATACACTTGTTTCCTTACATATTTGTTGTGTGTGCAGCTGCAGTGTGGGTTACATCTGACAATCAATTAAGTGGAAAAAACAAGAACTACATTAAATTGAAGTGCTAAAGGACAGGCAGTGGAAAAACCAGCAACCTGGAGTATGGAACCTGGAGCATGGAACAAGGACACATGAAATGATAGGTACATAACATTGTATATATCCATTAGGACATGGAATTAAGAGGGCCAGTCTGAGGATTTCATTGAGTCACCAAGGAGGTAGGTTTGCTGTGATAAAGATTAGGCAGACACCATCTTACAGCACCTTGAAAAGGTTAAAGAATATCTTTTAAGGTATGGTGGCTGGGGGTGGCTGAGGGGTGGCTGAGGGGTGGCTGAGGGGTGGCTGAGGGGTGGCTGGGGGTGGCTGAGGGGTGGCTGAGGGGTGGCTGAGGGGTGGCTGAGGGGTGGCTGAGGGGTGGCTGAAGGGTGGCTGGGGGTGGCTGAGGGGTGGCTGAGGGGTGGCTGAGGGGTGGCTGAGGGGTGGCTGAGGGGTGGCTGAGGGGTGGCTGAGGGGTGGCTGAGGGGTGGCTGAGGGGTGGCTGAGGGGTGGCTGAGGGGTGGCTGGGGGTGGCTGAGGAGGTCTGAAAACTTTATGGCGATGTTTGCTGTGAAGAACTGCCATCATTGCAGCACAAGCATTCACCCATAGCTGGTCCTGGGTGATGGTGGGTGGTGAGGATGGTTGGAAAGAATCTAGAGAATGTCAGTGTGTAAAGGTGGAAGCTTCTTTTAGTCCTTAGTCAGTGTTTCTTGCAACCAACCCCCCCCCCCCCCACAGCCTGTTTTCATTATCTTGTTCCCCTCTGTAGAATACTCCAGTGACTTCTGCTGATAGAACCAATATGTTGTGGTGGAGAGTGAGGAGGTGGGGCAAGCAGGATGATTCATTCTGTGTATTTTAATGACTAGCCATTTCCCCCTGTGCCATCCCTACATGGAGAATACAAGATAGATGTGGACATACCTGCAGCTGGTGTCATCCATTTGTCTAGCTGTTTAAATGCAACAAGACCATCTCAACTACAGGTGGCTGGCTGGCTGGCTGGCTGTTACATCAACACCTACATGTTGGGTTTCGGCTGGGAAGCTTCCTGTTGACACTCCAAGTGACCAAGCACCCATACACTGGAATACAGCCACTAGCACACAGACACTAGCACACAAACCCACAGCTGCACAGAGTGGAAAATGACATTTGCAATAGACAGTACACAGTGTAGTTGTGACTCTGGATCACCTGACCAACAAACAGTACACAGTGTAGTGGTGGCCCTGGATCACCTGACCAACAAACAGTACACAGTGTAGTTGTGACTCTGGATCACCTGACCAACAAACAGTACACAGGGTAGTGGTGGCTTTGAATCACCTGACCAACAAACAGTACACAGTGTAGTGGTGGCCCTGGATCACCTGACCAACAAACAGTACACAGTGTAGTGGTGGCCCTGGATCACCTGACCAACAAACAGTACACAGGGTAGTGGTGGCCCTGGATCACCTGACCAACAAACAGTACACAGTGTAGTGGTGGCCCTGGATCACCTGACCAACAAACAGTACACAGTGTAGTTGTGACTCTGGATCACCTGACCAACAAACAGTACACAGGGTAGTGGTGGCTTTGAATCACCTGACCAACAAACAGTACACAGTGTAGTGGTGGCCCTGGATCACCTGACCAACAAACAGTACACAGTGTAGTGGTGGCTTTGAATCACCTGACCAACAAACAGTACACAGTGTAGTGGTGGCTTTGGATCACCTGACCAACAGACAGTACACAGTGTAGATGTGGCCCTGGATCACCTGACCAACAGACAGAATACAGTGTAGCATGGCCCTGGATCACCTGACCAACAGACAGTACACAGTGTAGATGTGGCCCTGGATCACCTGACCAACAGACAGAATACAGTGTAGCATGGCCCTGGATCACCTGACCAACAGACAGTCCAGTATAGATGTGGCCCTGGGTCACCTGACCAAGAGATGTGCTCCTAGGCTGAGCAAGAGAACTGCAGCAAAGGTGATGGTAACCAATTAGCTGATTAGAATGACAGCAACTGCCTGGCCAAACAACTCTCTGGAGTTCTTGGGCTTGGATTGAGAGCTCCCATGTCCCTTGGCTTCTTAACACTCAACTCAGAGCACTTGGTATGCTAGCTCCACCCACACCCAACCCCCACCACTTACACTGTCCACATAAAGGCAATACAAGAGGCACTAAGACAAAGGCCAGCCCAAGTGACGTTCAGAAGGGCGTACTAATAGATAGACTTGTAGTGAAGGACAAATGGTTGCATTAGTGGAAGGTCTTTGTTAACAGGTTATTAAGTTCCACACAGACAATGACGGCCCTTGGCTCTGACTTAGGCACACCACCTATAGACTGAAATGAAAGATAGTTGGAGGATAATGGAAAGATGGGAGCTGTGCCAGACCACTGTGTGTGTGTGTGTGTGTGTGTGTGTGTGTGTGTGTGTGTGTGTGTGTGTGTGTGTGTGTGTGTTGTGTGTGTGTGCTCACCAACATCTCAGCCTTGCCACACCTCTCTTTCCCCCCCCCCCCCCCCCTGGCACACTTAGACATATCTCCGTATTTACAAGTTTGAAATAACTGTAGCTTCCCCAGGGAGAGGTGTATGATGATCTTTACCTACTCCAATCATGAAGGTGCCCATCACGGTTCAGATATTGTTCAGTTTAGTTCAGCAGGGGCTGTTGTGTGGATGAGTACATCCAAGTTGCCCTGGTTTCTCTCAGCCTGACCACACCCATGTGGCCTGACAAGATAGGTCTGGTGTCTGAACTAGCACTCTGACCTATGGCACCACATCAAGTTGTGTTTGTGTTTAGGAACAGTATTCCCACAGAGCAGCTCATAGTCCACCAGGAGGATGAGAGCAGCCCACCAGGTGACCACAAGCTCACACTCTTTAGGCCCTTCAAGCATGCACACTCTTAATGTCCTCCATGAGATCTCCCCTCCCCCTTCCCACTGGCAAGGATGCTGATAGGAGCATGCCCCAGGTTGGGAGGGAGAGAGTAGTTTGCTGAAGCAGCGCCAACTGGCACCATATAGTATAATTCAATTAGAAGCCACAGAACAATGATCCTAACTCTATATTAGAGTAGATCACACACCATATAAAATCCAACCAATTACTATGATAAATTTGGAATGTGCTTTTATAAGTTTAGCAAGATGAGCTCAAGAGGGTACAAATAGCCCACACGAGGCGGCTGCTTCACACTGACCACTTGATTTACTACCTCCTAATTGTTTTCTACTTGAAACACTGCAGAACTGATCCAACCACTCGGGATTGAAAATAACATGAAGCTGCCTTTTTAGCTCCAAAATACAAGCACACACGTCAGGCAGTTACCCTGTACCACCCACTCAGGTGGGGAGGGGGGAGGACCAAAAACAACAAAATATAAACAAAAAAACAACTAGACAGAATGTTCTAAGCTTGTACAGCACATCATTTAGAATAATACCATAACAAGCTCAAGGTGGAACTTCTTCCTCTCTAAACTTTGAATGGCTGACCAGCCAAAGCTGGGAGGGGAGTTCCCTCTCAATATTTCCCATAGTCATATATATATATATATATATATATATATATATATATATATATATATATATACAGGACTGCATATCTATATTGACAGTCAGTTCCTAAATATAATTACTAAGAGCTACATCACATGCCCCTTCTCTCACCTCAGACAACCTTCTAAAGCCTACGAGCTACACCAATACATCATAATCTCCTTTAATTTTACCTGATACATAACTTACAAAATTGCTAAGCATCTATGCAATCCTTCTGAACAATAAATTAAAAGATACCAAAATTCTAACAAAATTAATTCAAGCCAGCAGTTAGCCAATAACATAACATAGAGAAAGAGTTCCCTGCACTGCACTCCACTACATCTCCTAGTAGTAGTAGCAGTGGCCAAGAGAGCTTGATAAACACTTCCTTTCTGAAGGTACAAGAAGAAATCCAGACATCTGCCTGGATGGAGGAGGAGACATGGTCTAAACCTGGATGGAGGCATGGGTCAGGCCAGATGCAAGTCTGGGAAAGGAAGCCTGGAGAGATCAAGGGAAGCCATAACACAGTGCATACCTACAGATCTACCAGAGACCATTCTCACTGGAAAGGAATTCCAACTAAATAAATCAAACTCCCTGCCAACATCAGTGCAAAAAATTGAATTAATAATTATGTAAATAGCAAGTTAGAAATGTCTACTGTCTGCTTGGGTATTTCTTCTTCTCTGGTCTATCTATCTCTTCAGACTATCAACAGAGAAGCTTTGGGATCTGTGACCAGGTAGTCGCATGCTTTTGTATATTCAGTATCCAAGCAACAGTATCTCTATGTTCTCTTCTGTCCTCTTCTCTTCAGGAACCTCCTAACAATTTCAGGAAATCACTGGTTCTCTTTCCCAGGCAATTACTGACAATTCTTTCTTTTCAGAATCCATCAACATTATTTACTCAGGAATGTCAAACACATCTGCTAGAACTGACCTCACTGCTGGATATACCTTGAGAGCCATCAGTGGATTCTAGCCTCATTAAAGCAGAGGTTTGAACACCAGCTAATGGGCTTGTTTTCCCATGGGGTTTACATGCTGTGGTCAAGCTGTTGATCACTTTTTAGCTGTTGACTGCCAGAAACCAAAGTGAGAATTTCCTCAGAACATCTGGTTATTAAACTCCCCACCTCCAGATTCCTGTACAATCCTCTAGCAACATGGCATCACAACCTGGAGCAGAGAATCATTTTGAAGCCAAAAAGACACCATTTCATCTCCATAGTGTTATCCTCTGACCCAGTTGGAGATACTTGGACAGGCAGTTTCTTCCCTCGAGTTCAGCAGTTAATATTCTTTCCTCCCTCTTTCCCTCCCTTCTCTCCACCCTCCACCCCAAGTGGAACTTTGTTTCCATATATGAAGAATACACTTGGTGATAGTGATGGTGGAATCCCCACTGAGGTATGATGTGATGGTGGAATCCCCACTGAGGTATGACGTGATGGTGGAGTCCCCACTGAGGTATGATGTGATGGTGGAATCCCCACTGAGGTATCAGAGGTAGGGTCGAGTTGGACCTATAGAAGAGTTTAATAATCATTAAGAATGAAGACAGATCACATGACCAGTTGAACATGCCCAGGGGAGAGGGCATAGAGATAAATATCACACCTATAGTAGCCAGACAAATCCAGAAAGGGTCTTAATTAGCCTGAGAAGACTCTAAACAATAGTTTTTTTGATGATGCAGGTATGGTCTATCACACGGCCACCCCTATACACATAGACCATAATTATAGCCATAACTAGTCAGTCCTCTCACATCAAACACATACCAACGGTCTTAGACATGCCATGGAGCGTGGACATGATGGGAGAGAGAAATCCATCACAACGTCTCAGCAGCTCTGTGTGTGTGCCCGAGTAGCTACAGGTTGTGGTCAGTCAGTCAGTCAGTCAACTTCACTAAGTGGTGACCAATGAAGAAGTTGTCATGACGACAATCACTTTAAACACTTGGTCCTTCCATTTTGGTTGTCCATGGTAAGGTTATGCTCAGCTCTGCCCAAGTTGAAATAGAAAGTCAACCAATAACTATTTTTCTGTTTGTTCATAGTACAGCTCTATGGCTGCCAAACAGTGGCACCAGTGTGACTGACAAGTGTGTACAAAGAGGGGGGGGGGGGGGGGAACAATAGAAGGTGGTGGCATTGGCTCAGGTCATAAGGTCGTATGAAGATTGTGATAATCCACAAATACACAATTCTGACCAGTAGTTTAGGCCATACAAACTACCCTAGTAGCTGCTGTGGAGCTAATGGCCTTCTACAAGAGTCCCTCTTGGGTATGGCACTGTGCACATGTCTGTCTGTCTGCCTCTGTCTGTCTGTCTGCCTCTGTCTGTCTGTCTGTCTGTCTGTCTGTCTGTCTGTCTGTCTGTCTGTCTGTCTGTCTGTCTGTCTGTCTGTCTGTCTGTCTGTGCACCTGATAGAGTTGCTGACATGGCGGCTACACAGATGGCATTTAGATAAACTACATAATCTGTCGACTTAACTAATCTGACAGGAGAGGTGATGCTATGATGTGCCACACACACTCACACATGTATGATGTGGGGGGGGGGGGAGAACTAAACAAGAGGAGGGGAAGCTAGGGGGGTAGGCCAGTGTGTATGATGTGGGGGGGGGGGGGGGGGGGGGGACTAAACAAGAGGAGGGACTAAACAAGAGGAGGGGAAGTTAGGGGGGGGGGGGGGGGGGGGAGAAATAGAAAGAGAGAAAAAAACAAAAACAAACTAAAACAAGCAAATCTTTTAAAGTGAGAGACAATTGCAATGGCTCATCCTGATTGGAAGAAATGTTAGTGGTAAATGTTTTTAGTGACCTTTAAAATGCACAGAAACCAATATGGTTTAGATCTGTGCTGGGCAAATGGGATTGATGGTGCACCAAACCTTGCTGCAGCCCAGCTTCATGCACACTAGCACTAAAAAACAAACGCACTAACAAGCAAACAAACAAACAGCACTACAGGAGGTTTGTCAGTCAGCCTTCGGCCTCCTCCAGAAACAAATATTTCAGTTTGCTCATGTAATATACAGAGGTTATGGATATTAACCTGATTAACAAAATTAATTTGATACAATCAATGAACACTTCTTTGAAAGTACCATTCATTTTGGACAGGGAAAAATACTTACAGTGCGTGGGGTTAATAACCAAACCACACCCACATGAGGACTTTTAACACTCCTTTGTTCACGTGGAGACCGCGTGCCAAATTTCAGTCTGATTGGTTCTTGGCAGTGAAAACATCTTCCTATTATAAGTGTGGCTATAGCAAAACCACACCCATTGCCACCAATCTGAACAAAACAACTCCATGAGAATGTGCAGTGAGGCGCCCTAATCAATCTCTGAAAGTTTGACAGAGATTCCTCTAGCGGTTGGGAAGAAGTTAAAGTCATCACATACAGACAGACAAAAACAAACCTTGAATCATAGTAAGATAGAGACAAGATCTTGCTTAGATAAGACAAAGTCATTGCCTTTAGGGTGCTGGTCATTCTACATATCAAGCCATTACAGAAGCACTAGATGGGACATGCACCACTAAACTATAACTATGGCGTAAATAGCATGTGCTTCTAGCTCTCTGCGGTGTACCGGAAAATATAACATGGTAAGGGTCATCACCATCTCATATATATGTAGTAGTACACATCTACATTCTTCTCTTGGTAAAAAAAACAAACAAACTGGTAAAGGTCACCTTTTTAAATAGAAACATTTCCATGTGAGTAGTGGGTGAATTTAAAGATACTGAGGTGAATCGAAGCTGAACCACAAGAGTATGGACAGGTCAGACTCACACAGCATAGCATCATGCAAGTCAGACCAGTTCACACACTTCTGCTTTTAGAAATGCTTTGTGCAAGTCAGTAGGGAGAGTTTACCCCCAGGGTAAATCTGCAAGCATGCATTGCTTCAGGCATTGGCTCTCCAAAAACAGCAGGAGAGCTGTGGTAAAGCGATCTACAACACTACCAGGTAACACTAGACAACTCTACTATGCAGCAAGTTCCCTCTCCTCCACTGACTATGCAGCCAGTTCCCTCTCCTCCACTGACTATGCAGCCAGTTCCCTCTCCTCCACTGACTATGCAGCCAGTTCTCTCTCCTCCACTGACTATGCAGCCAGTTCCCTCTCCTCCACTGACTATGCAGCCAGTTCCCTCTCCTCCACTGACTATGCAGCAAGTTCCCTCTCCTCCACTGACTATGCAGCCAGTTCCCTCTCCTCCACTGACTATGCAGCCAGTTCTCTCTCCTCCACTGACTATGCAGCCAGTCCTCTCTCCTCCACTGACTATGCAGCCAGTTCTCTCTCCTCCATTGACTATGCAGCCAGTTCTCTCTCCTCCACTGACTATGCAGCCAGTTCCCTCTCCTCCACTGACTATGCAGCCAGTTCTCTCTCCTCCACTGACTATGCAGCCAGTTCCCTCTCCTCCACTGACTATGCAGCCAGTTCTCTCTCCTCCACTGACTATGCAGCCAGTTCTCTCTCCTCCACTGACTATGCAGCCAGTTCTCTCTCCTCCACTGACTATGCAGCCAGTTCCCTCTCCTCCACCAACTATGCAGCCAGTTCTCTCTCCTCCACCGACTATGCAGCCAGTTCCCTGTAAAGATTAAGATGGCTATGCATCTGCAGGCTAACGCTGTCTTATCTATGCTACATCAAAATATCTAGCAGAGCAAATAAAACCTGGGGGGGTTGGGGGAATCCATTATAATATGTGAATATTCACACACAAACTTACACACATGAAGGTGAACCCATACACTTACCCTGACCAAAGATCTGCACACAGTGGGTACAGATGGACAGGGAGGGATGGGCTAGCCCTACATCCACCTCCACAGAATAAAGCCAGCCTTTCTCTTTATATAGGGCACACTCATCATGCAAGCCACCTTAGCCCACCCAGTTACACAGGGCCAGTGCAGGGCAGATGGACAGATGGAGGGGCCACAGCCACTGCATGTCTACACACAGCACAAGTGCTGCAGTGTACTAACCTTGAGTCTGCGGGCAGGAGACCACCCGGAGCCATCTATGGAAGTCACCCTCAGAATACTAGAGCAGTAGTGTGTGTGTGTGTGTGTGTGTGTGTGTGTGTGTGTGCACGCACGCGCATGTTGCATATGTGCACGTGTGTGTGCGCACGCATGTGTGTATATATGTGTGTGCGCGCATGTGTGTATGTGTGTGAGAGAGAATATGTGTGTGAGAGAGTGTGTGTGTATGTGTAAGAGAGAGTGTGTGGTGTGCGTATGTACATGGGTACATGTGCATAAATGTGTATATTAATATTAAAGTGTGTATTAATGGGCATGCATGTGTGTATGTTGGCTTGTGATGACCTATACTCACCTGAGACATACTTCTCCGGTTTCATTGATGTTCGGATGCCACAGTCGAGTCACACAGGACACATCTGGTGGCTGCACATCAAACACACAAATACATGCGATGATCATGTGACACACTGCAGGTGGTGATCATGTGACATGCAGTGCAGGTGGTGATCATCATGTGACATGCTCTGCAGGTGGTAATCATCATGTGACAAACATTGCAGGTGGTGATCATGCGACATGCAGTGCAGGTGGTGATCATCATGTGACGTGCTCTGCAGGTGGTAATCATCATGTGACAAACATTGCAGGTGGTGATCATGCGACATGCAGTGCAGGTGGTGATCATCATGTGAAAACATAAAATTAGTATCATGTGATCAGCATTCAGTAAGCTATATGTTGTGGCTCCATCATGTGACTGACACAGGGTACATACTCTTTATGGTGTGACAGATGCACAAAGGTTTACATTAAATTAAAATTGAATTTTGAGAATGCAATTCCATTAGGTTCTGGGCAAGTCCTGTAAAGTTGAAAAACAAAACCTTATCCAATCAATAGTCAGAACTAGTCTAAGTTTACTAGCACTTGTTGTAGTATTCTTATAGTATACAATATAGTATTTCAATGATACACAATATGGTATATTCTTATAGTCTTGCCTACTTTGTTATTGTATTCTTCAGGTACAACCACTTCAAAGGTAAACTTCCCATTTTTCCAATAGCCTTCATCTGAAATATGAGGTAGTATAGTTGAGAGGCACAGTGTTATTTGGTGTGTGTTGTGAGGTGTGTGCTCGCACATGTGTGTGTTATGAGGTGTGTTCATGTATTGTGAGGTGTGTTCTTGCATCACATGACAATAAGGAGAGGACGAATGGGAGGGAAGGAGAGGACAAGGGGGAGGAAAGGAGAGGACGAGGGGGGGGGAAGGAGGGGAGAGGAATGGATATGCAGACTACAGCTAACTGAAGATGGTCTCAGTTGAGGATGCTGCATTGTCTAAAGGGGACAGTGTGTGTGTTAGTGCACACCCCCTCCATTATTAGCCCATGGCTCTGCACATGTGCAGCCGTTACTAGTGGTGGATGAGGGCTCCTGGTGTTCTAAACTGTGGAAAGGTGAAAGTTGGGTGTGATGTGTGTTTGAAGAGAACTAAAGAATAAAGAATGTGAATGTGTCCTATATAAAAAGGAATGCATATATCGTCCACCCATAAAGCTAAATGTGTTCTCAAATTAAAAGGGTACTTCCTGAGGTAGCAGGTAGATGAAATTTGGTATGAGGATAGGTGTAGTGACAAGGTTAATGCCCATATTCTTAAAATTTTTCTAAATATAATTTCAAAAGTGATAATTAGCATTTAGTGTTATTTTGACCATTTCTTGGTCAAGAATAAACTTACCACACCCACTTAATCTCCAGGGGTTTTAACTTAGCCCAAGTTACTCCCCTGGTCATGTACCTGGCTAATGCACAAACAAACCCTTGCACATTGAGACCTCAAACATCATTTTTGTACATTACTTGTAAGAAAATAATGTTTGAGGTCTCTATGTTCAAGGGTTTGTCTGTACATTAGCCACATACATACACACAATTTAGTGAGGTATACAGCTTTAAACTTTGTTTGCTCAGCTAAAATCTCCACTTCGCCACTTCAGTACAGATACCAGATGTAATTTTAAAATAAAGTTTGCCCTTATTTTTTAATAGTTTTTTATTTGAAAAAAACAACAAATGAAATTAGGAAGAAAAAATCTAGTTCAAGTTGTCTCAACCTCTGTTTTTGGAGAGCAGCTGGGGTTGTCAGCTCCTAAACAGATTGGCCTCTCAATCTCAGTGGGGCCAGCTGTGACTTTCTTGGTTTATTTCTAAAAATTGAGAGCTACGAAAAATTAAAAGAGTACTTTCTGTGACAATTAAAAGGGTACTTTCTGAGACAGCTGGTAGATGAAATTTGGTGAGGATAGGTGTAGTGGCAAGGTTAATGCCCATTCAACTTGAGTTTTGCCAAAGATAATTTCAACAGAGATAAGTAGCATTCAGTGTTATTCTGACCAGTTTTTTCATGTCAGGGGAACAGACTCACCTCACCCACTTACTCTCCCATCTTTAGTGTCCTGAGGCCCTCAGAACCCAGCTGTAGGATTTTAACAGTGGCAAGTTACTTCACTGGTCAAGTTGCCAAGTTGTCTCTAGGTTTAAGGGTTTGGCAGTACAGCAAAGTGAGTTTGACACTCTGGGTGGGTGAGGAGAGAAGAGAATCCATCAGCCACTCACTTTAAAGAAGAAGTAATACCTAAAGATCTGGCACCAATGATTTGGACAGCACTCAAGGCACCAAGTAGTGCTGTAGTAACCTGTACTATTGTTGGTTGTTGCTGTTGTCATTCGTTACCTGGGAAGCAGGCAATTCTGCCAGTATGTAAAGCACTAACTGAAGTTGGACTACTACAATGTGTACAACTCTGATACTCAACATTTAAAAACAACAAACACAGCCTGTTCTAGACATTTGATTTGCTGTACAGTTTGCAATGGGTTTTGTTCCAGTAAATTTTCTTGGGGGAAAATGTAATACACGTTTTATGGGTGTGGTTTCATGGACAGATTTTCAGCTCTTCCTTTTCTCCTTTCTAGCTAGCTAGCTCAAATTTTAGCACTTGCAGGACAAAAAAAAAACTGATGGGGAAATGAGTGAGCTTGCTAGTACTAAGAGGATGATCGGGTAACAATGCCATAATTAGGGCAACTCACGCCTGACAGAGTGAGTTGGTAAGTCCGTTGTTCCTTGAAAGAGTTACATTTTATCTCATCAGTTATCTGACCATTCAGCTGCTTCCATAAAGTTGGCTTTGTTTGCTTGGTAGTGATGATAAGAATTACTGTAATTGTGGAATTGGCTCCATATTTTTTTGTGTCCTTCTGGGGTTTGCATGTTTGTTTCTATTTGTAGAAGGGGGGAGGAATGTGGCTGATCAGAACAAGGCTTTTTCTCCGTTTGTGATATATCCAGCAGCCATCAGTTACTAGAGCTGTTAATAGCTAATTTCCTAATAATGCACACCACCAATAAAACCACAGGAATATGGACTACACCTGAAGCCAATGGATTTTTATTTAGGTGTGTAGCATGGACAACGTTCTCCAGAGAAGGATGAGACTACTCAAGTGTGCAGTGCATACAGGCCTTTAGACTACAGTAGGAGGTGGCATTCTTTCAGGAACTAGCCAATCATTTGAGAGTTGGAAAAAGGCAGGTGAAGAAGGTGGTGACAGAATGGGGGGGGGGGGGGGGTGGAAATGAAAGAGGAGTGGGAGAAGAGAGGGTTGGGAGAGCTTTACCTGGTTGAATGACGACTTTAAACTGAGCCATGTTGTCTGGGTCAGGAAATTTAACATTACATGTCCCTAAGAAAACACACCCAAGGAGGTTACATACTCCTACATGAAAAAAATGCATACAACTAACTTGGAATAATGCCTTCCAATTCACTTGCTTCTGGTACTAATAGTTGAGATCTGATAGACATTTTTCTCTCCAACAGGTTTCCTCCTTTTCTAGCACCCTTCCTCTCGCCGCTAGTCTCCGCAGCAGCTTGCTCAGCCAGCTTCTTCCTTATTGTCAGCATGGTGAGGATGTACAAATTTAATGGGAGTTTCCCCACTCAACTCAACAGCTGGTGAACACTAAATGTTCGGCTACCACACTCGAAGCAGCATTCAATTCACAGTTGATACGGTATACCTAGAAAGTTCGGAGTTCAATATTTTCTGCGCACAAATCTTTAGCACTACTGCGCAAGACTCTAAGCTTGATTTCTATAAAATGGAATTTATTACCATCCAGGATGCTAAATAAGATATTAATAAGCATGGTTCTGCTATTTCTGAAGTGGCTGACCCTCATTTTGGTTCCCGCTCTTTCGGTGGTGAACTGCTCACAAGGTAAGAGTTACCCCACAGGTAGCAAACGTGTTAATAGGAATTCCATCTGCTTTATTTTAGATTGTGTGTATGAGTTCATCACTAACCCAAGCAAGATGCTTAGCTGTAACCCAGTGGGCTCTCAGCTGCAAATGCACTGCGCTGTATCTGGTCCAGCCAAGCCTTTATTTAAACTTCACTGGTACAGAGGAAGCAGGGATGAACACGGAACTGCAGAGCTGCTGGACTCCCTGCCTGAGTATTCCACTGTTTCTGGAGCAATTGAAGGTTCAAGTGAAACCAGTGGTGGGAAAAGAAGGACCATTTCATCTGTATTGCGAACAGTCCCAATATTAGACTCATACTCTGACCAGTGTTTCTGGTGTCAAATTGAAGTCGACAGTGTAGAAGTATCACTATACAACTACAAGCATAAGTTCTGCTTGAACAGCTCCAAAGAATTATCAGCTCTTTCTCCTTGTGGTGACATCATAGTAGCAGCAAATATGCAAGTCTTCTGTGTCACATTAGAGGACATCAAAGATGCCTTCAGGGCTTCAAGCGAGGTTACCAGAGTGAACGTTAGCTCTCAACAAGTTGGAAATGTTTTAATTTCTCCCACCAGTTCTCACTCTACCTCGAGTCTGAGCCCTTCACAGCCGATGATTAGCACCAACCCATCAACTTCACTATTTTCTTTGAGCACTGTGGTCTCACAGGATATTTCACCCACCCTCGTCCCCTTCCCAACCGTTGGAGCTGTTGAGATCCCGTCAATGACTGACCCTCCCAGTAGCTCTACTATGTCTGTCACAGCAGGACTGCTAGTGGCCATTGCTATATGTCTTGTGTTCCTCATAGCTATTGTTATCCTCACCTTCATCACTCTCTGCCTGTACAGAAATCGCTGCCTGTTTTTTCTAATGAAGAAAAAAGAAGATTCTGAAATGAGTGAAAGTGAGTTAGACAAAACATGGTCATTGCAAGTGATTTTAACATTATGAATTCACTTTAATGCAATGGAAAGTCAAAACTAATCCATATTGATATAGTCATAGCTTCAACATTTTGTGAGAGGTTCTAACACAGAGGCCATGCAATTGTGTTGTCTTTGATGAAGGGTGTGTGAGGAATACGTCCATATTAGTGTAATTTTTTGTTCAAATTGTTTATAATTGCAGCAGATGGACACTCCAGTTTGGACGACACCCAAGAAGCTATAAAGTTAGTTAAACACTGTCGTTATGTCTAGCATTTTAAAAGAATTCATATTATATTTTGTAGCATGATCATGTGACTACCAATATTTTAGCATTACTTCTAATGTCTAATTTGGCTATATATGTGAGGTGAAAACATTGTATTGGTCTTCACATCTTTTTGGCACTACTGCTCCTACCCAAGCAGAACAAGGTGCCCTACACATTATATCCACTGTTGGTTGATGTCAGCTCCTAATACAAGATGACCTTGCTGTCTGCTACATTTCTTACTATGTTTTCTGTCTCATACGTATGCAGTGTTCAGAAACAGATAGTCTTTGAAGATACTGCTGACTATGGTGGTGATGAGCATGGCTCCTTGATAACAGCTGAGACTCTGGAAGGGGTCATCAATAATGGTGGTTCTAATGCAAATAGTCTAACTAGATCTGCACAAAATCGACGACAAGTGTTTGTGCCACTTGATATCCCACCCAAACACTGGCAGAAGGATCCAAGCAGACCTGAGGAAAATTGCCGCGAGAAGTTCAAGACACCACCACCGACACCACCTCCAAATCACAACCTCCTGAGTGACTCCGACAATGCCCAGGATCATCATCAACAGTCACAGAATGGAGAGGTTTCCATAGAGGCTCCTCCTGTTCCACCACATGCTGCCATGGCAACACCAAAACACTTTTACCACACTCTCGAGTGTCCTTCACAAGAAGTGGATTTTGATGAAGGAGAAGCTGATACCTCTTCACTAAGGCACTATCATGGAAATTACTCAGGGAGCAATGTTGGCAGCCATGGAGGGAGTAAGGCTAAGAGCCAGGAAGAAGTGGTTGTAGTGGTCAACCATAGCCCTGTGGACCACCAGATCAAAAAGATGTTTGATGATCCTCGCTATGCCATGATGGTGGTGGAGGATGAAGAATTGATGAATGGCTGGACTGGCAGGCGGGGAGTGTGGCGTAGCACTCCTAGTCTCGTGCCCACAGACCTGACTGGGAGAACTGAAGGAGTTAGACGATCTCTAAGACTGCCTCATAGTTGTGGGAACAGGGAGAACCATCTGTAGCTGGTGGAAGGAAGATGGATTCAGCCACACTTTTTGCTTCAGATACAACATAACTAAGACATTTCTCTCATTAAATCATCACCTTCTCTCTCTCTCTAAAAAAAGAAGAAAAAAAAGAAAAAATTTAAAAAAATATAATGAATAAATAAAAATGTTGTTGTGTTGTTTGCTGTTGTTTTATGCTTGAAGAAACAAACAGTATCTTCTGTACATAATTAAAAATATATAAATGCATATAGCTAAATAGCTATACATACATACTATTGTTATTTATAACCTGTTTCCCTCCCAGATTTTCCTCCTCCTGTGGTTATCAACTGCAGTGCATGCGCACTTTGAATTATTAAAACACTTCCCCCATGAATTATAAAAGCATTTTCGCAACTTTTCCGTCTCAATGGTGCCAATTTGCCCATGGTATACAATCAGAGTGAGTCCTTCGTATTTAACCTCCGTGCACAACTGGAAATATGACGGTTTCAGCGACAGTGGCGCTGCTGGCGTCATCCATATTTTACAGCGTTGGTAGGGCAGGTAAGTGACAGGTAGATATTTTAGAAGTACCACACTCCTCTCCCTCCCCTAACTAGCTACTAGCACCCAATTATGCGTTCACTTGGGAGTTGTGCAGCTTTAGCTCTGAGCATTTCTCAGTAGTTATAATTTTGACTATTGCTTATGTGCAGATTGTTGTAGCTTCGCCTACACCCTGCAACCTGCACAGGCTCTACCCTGCTACCCTGGTGAGGATGGCATGACTCTAGTATGCCAGGCACACAGCACTGATGGAGAGCTATTTGACCTGCTCTGGTTAGCCCTGTTCCTCCAGCAAGAATCTCCCACAGTTCTTGCAAAATCTAATTACAGCATCGAAGAGACAAAGATGGGAGACTCAGGAGGGTCAGACATTGAAGTAAACTCCAAGTTGCACCTTCACTCAGTTGCCACCCTGTCACGAGTATTCTGTCAGATCCAACTGACAAACCTATCTCTCCTGCCTCCGAGCCAAGCAATGGAGTTGGACTTCACTCCACCATCTCCCATTTGTAACCTTTCCTCTCCTGAGTTGTCATCCTCTCTGGTGAACAGAACTTCAACATGCATTGTCCATTCATTGTCCCAGGGCTCTGGAGGGGACACAACCTCTACACTCTATGTGGTGGTGGGTTTGATTGGAGTGTTTGCCATGGTGATTGTGGCTCTGAGTGTGGTCATAGTTCTGCTCTACCGCAGGAAGTATGGTGGCAAAGCTGAGGAGATTCGACCAGGTGGTGGTGGTGGCAAAGCTGAGGAGGATCTGCTCAGTGATGGTGAGGGAGGAGCAGGAACTTTGTCAGTGGGAGCAGGAACTTTATCAGTGGGAGGTCACACTGGCTTCACCAACAGGTACACATGATATTATAGTCCCCATGGACTACTTGAATGTCATCGCTTAGGGGGAGGGAGATGGGATGGAGGGTGCTTGCCCTTAGAGTGCATGAAAAATAATAGACAGCAAGATTCCAAGGGGTGGCTGGACTTGGACTACCCTCTCCTGTCCTGTCATTCTCTCTTTCCCTTCAACAGTATCTAAATTTATTTTCCCATAAAATTAATGAAAACAGGAGAGCACAAATGATTACAACTTGGTTTTTGTTTTGTTTGTTTTTTTGTTGTTGAAGTTTCTATTAGCATTGTGTTTCACACAGATAGTTGTGGTGGGTGGGATTCTCCCTTTAGCTTGTACCCCCAGTGGATGGATCATTTGCACGTGCGCACGCACCACTAGATCAGCCACTGTATTTCAGGCCGAGACCACTGGAGCAAGCAGTTGACATAGCATTTGCTCCAATGGATATGTATCTGGGAGAAGCTCAGATAGTGCGCCGTCCCTAACTCAATTTTGTACTGTACAAAGTGGAATTTTAAGATCTAATTACAAAGATATTTTTATATGGTTCTAATTGAGTTGAGAGCTTGTAGGTAATTGACTGATGCCTTATTTGGTAGCAGCATGGCCTGGAAGTGATAGGATGAAAGTGTTTTGGTGGGATAGTTGTGCACCTCAAAGATGTGACTGGATTGGATCAAGTGGGTCAGGTAGGTCTGGCGGAGTGTGTTGTTGACCTGCCCAGGTTATTTCTGACCTCCCAAGAGCTGCAGCCCTGCACTATGTTCCCCACCACCACCACCACTTGGCCCAGTATTAACAATGCATGCCAAAAGTGCTGGTCTGACTTATAGGTTGCTTGGGGTTGATTAATTTCCCGCCTGTTTTGAGCTTGAAATTTCCCATATCTTCCCAATGCAAAAGAACTGGAGACGCTAATCTTATGCAGATTAATAGGTGTGTCCTCATGGAACTCTGGTGTAGTACAGTTGTGTTGATCCTATGTTCTGATCTGGAGAAGAAGATGACATGGCTTGGAGCCTTGCTGCACCTCGGAGGGCTACCTACATCTAGCATAGCAAGCTACGGTGTATAATTCCCACTAACATGAACATCCTTTACCAGATGTCATGATCCAAGTTGCTAATGAGTGAGTGGTGTAGTTCCTCAGAACTTCTCCACACATCATACCCCTGAGCTAGGGCCAGAGAAGATCCTCTCCCTCCCCCCCCCCCCTAAAGTTATTATAGTGTGCTGGAGGAGCCAACAGACTTAAGGACACACCTTGATCTCCAGTCCCTTGGGAGTAATTCATAGCTCACCCTCGGGGGATAAACCACACTCCTCACCTTTGACCCCAGGGATTTATACCATTTGTAATCACTGCTTTTACTATTACTACTACTATCGCTTTTTCCATTATTATCATTTATTTCTGTTATTTTTATTAATATTTCGATTCTTATTTGTGTTGTGGTATTTCATGTTTAATTGTGGTGAGTGACGTTTCTTCCTGAAGTATCAATATTGGTTTCTGTGTGAACATGTAGGGTGGGGGTGTATCTAGTTGGCATTGCAACATGTCTATATGAGGGGGTCTTTTAGTAAAGTTTCAGGGAACTAAACCTTTGCCCTGTTCCTTGTAGCCAGCCCCAGGGCAATAATTGTCCATGGATCAGACGGACCGCTAGTTGGATTAGTGGTAGGAATTGTTGGAGTATGTATTCGTATATACCGTACATAGGATATAGCTTTTCTCTGGCTTATGGTGTTAACCCACTCAATCACTACACTACAGTACACACTACAGTACACACACACTACACTACACACAGGAAGAGGTTAACTTGATGTGATTAAAGTCGGACCCCTCCAGTCTAATGAGGTTACATGCATGTACCAGGTGTCATACCTACAGGCAATCATATAATCCCAGTGCAGAATAAACAGGCAGTTCTGGTGGTATGTATGTACAGGCAATCCCAGTGCAGAATAAACAAGCAGTTCGGGTGGTTTGTATACGGAAGAAGTATGTGATCCCAGGTGTAGCTTAAAGGAGTCCCTCTCTCTCTCTTGTGCCACTAATTTGCCACCAGTTCTGTTGTTCCTAATTGATGACCTTGTTATAGGGACTAGTAAAAGAGAGAGTTCTTGTGGTTCAGTGCTTACCTAACAATATTCAACGGGATAGACCACCCTGGTGCAGGCATGCATAGGATCATACTGGGCAAGACCTGATTGATAAAAAGGAAAGGCGGGCTGTGATGCCATCTATGCTCGGTGGTCATATTAACTAGAATTGTGTTGGAGTGTCTCACTAATTTGTGCATATCATTTTTAGTTATACTTTATAGCATGCATACGTTCCAGAGAAGCATTCCATTGTAACATGTGTGGGTTCAACATTCCTAATTAACATGGTTGACACAGATGGTAGCTCAAGCATGTGGGACTCTTAATGCAAGCTGGGTTTGTTAGTCACTTAGTTGGGTTTAGTTTTTAATTAATAAGATTGGAAATAACTGGTTATTACATGAACAATATTAACTGTAGTTCAAACTATTATGAGAACTAATTACTTACTAATGACTAAAGAAAATAATCATGCAAGACAACATAACTTGTGTAGACCTTGACCCTCCAAAGAAAGAGGTAATTTGTTAAGTACACCTAAGTGGGCAGATTTGTGGTCATGTAAAATACAATTGCTATCTTGATGTCTTGTTACACGATTAGATTGTCCCTGGAGATGACTAATGGGATGACTTCCTCTGATAGAAGCACCCACAGCAAGAGTCTTCCAACTTCTTTCTCGACCACAACAAACCACACCCATAAAACATGTCCTTCTATGCCATGCCCACCTACACCTACTGAGTCGATAACAAAGCAGAGAAGTATGGACGCATATCAAAATCTTCCTAATGGAGGACTGGAAAGGAGTGGATTGGAAGGTACGAGAGAAAAGCAGGAAGACTATGGAGGTGGTGTGGTCACACCAACCAATCCACCTGACTTAAACTGGATTGCTAAGGGGATGACAAACCCTGGCTACATCTATTGCTCGTCTGCTCTGCACAGTGAGGCCAGAGACCTGAACCAAGTAACAAACTCTGCCTTCATTAGAACTCGGTATGAGTGGAGTGAGCCTAGTTGTCCTCCGAGAGATAAATACCGTGGAGATTATGAGAGAGATCCAATGTACATGGTGTCCCATGGCAGGTGCTCTGCTGCTGCTGCTTCACTGCAAGATAAGGCTGCCACATCAAATAGTCTCCCTGGTGGATGTGCAGGCACTGAGCGTGCTCAGAGGACGGACAAATATCGAGGAGACTATGAGCGGTGTGCGACCTATGAATATCCTTCTAAACTATCCACATCATGTGACCAACTACCCAGGTCACGTGACCACAGTGCCAGCAGTGTTTTTGGAAGAGATCTGGATTCAGTGAGAGGAGGGAAGTATAGTGGTGATTACGAGAGGTGCCCAGTGTATGTCAAACACTTGCTCAAAACGCAGTCTGTCTCTCCAGACAGCTATCGTGACTGTGTGCAGGAGGGCAGCATCCAGTAGCCATGGAGGGAAGGGGTGAGGTTATCACACCCCCATCTCCCTCACATCTACACAACTAGTCAATTAGTGTTATTAGAACACTATAGTCCAATACCAGCTGCTGTTCTTCAGCATGTATAGAACACTGAAACTGTTTTATGCTGCTGCTGCGTATGCTTGTTAACCATGTGGTATGTGTTTATATGCATGCGGATGGATGTATCATCTTACATGCATGCAGATGGATGTATCATCTTACATGCATGCAGATGGATGTATCATCTTACATGCATGCTTTCTTAATCAAGCGATGACAACCTTTAATTTTTTATTCCTTTTTTTTAATCAAATTTGTTTAAAGTTTAGGCCTCTTTCTAACATCACATGTCACTTTTCATGAATATATGTATATATTTTTTTTTTTATACACCATGGCAACTTTCATCATCAGAAACTATGAATTTATTCATCACCCAACCTTGTAACTTTTTTTTTCTATCTACAGTACATTAGGACATACCTGAGTCCTGAGCAGGAAAAGGTTTATATGGGGAGTGAGGGGGAGGGTTGGGAGACTTCCTTAATTGAAAATATACATGTAAATTGAGCAGTGTCCCCTCCTTTGACATCTGGATGAACTGGTGCTAGCTGTAAGAGTGTGCACTAAGACATGTCACACACACAGTAGCATAAGATCTTTACGTTGTCAAATTTTGGAAGGAGTCACAAGATTTCAACATTAAGTTGCCATTTTTAAAAAATGAAACAAAAACAATATAGTCTTTGAAAGTAGAATTTATAGCAATGGTACTGTTTGATGAGTTTATTAAAAGATTTTTCAGATAGTAAGTGTAAAAAGAAAGATTTTTGTTTTGTTTTTGTTACAGGCCGTAGAGATTATGCAGGAAGTTAACTTATCCCAGGTAACGAGTGAGTAATGCCCTAAAGGTGTACTTGGCCAGGAACATGTTTCTGACTTGCTCTTGTATATTGCTATTTTATTGAATGTGATTAATTTTAAAACTGAAACTTAATCTTCTTTATTATTCTTTGGCGTTGGTTGCTGTTTTATGAACACCACATACATACATACATACATACATACATACATACATACATACATACATACATACATACATACATACATATGCGATGGACATCTTGTACAGCAGTACTGTATACAAAACAAACTAAGCAAAGCAAACAAACAAACAACACTCCATCAGTGTGTGTTGTGCATAATTTAATGAGACAAAGGCACCGCAACAACTCACACCTTACCTGATCACAAATCTCACTTGAGCCTGTACATGCTCATTACTAACTGAGGAATGAAGTCAACTTATTAGTTCACTCATCTTCTTCTAATAATAATATTCATGGAATATAATGGAAGGTACGGGATTGGAGGTGAGGGGGAGGCACAACCCGGCCCTGGTTAGGAGTGGTGCATTATCATTGGGGGTGAGGGAGAGGCACAACCCGGCCCTGGTTAGGAGTGGTGCATTATCATTGGGGGTGAGGGGGAGGCACAACCCGGCCCTGGTTAGGAGTGGTGCATTATTATAGAATAGTTATGACAGACAGACACAGGTTGGAACACTGATGTAAATCCAGCATCCAGATCCCATATATAGTTCCTACAACTATTCCAGTAAGATATTTATATCATAATAATAGGAGATTACTCCAAAGGCACCATGAATTTAATGAATTATTACATAACAAATTAAAATAATAGTAATAAATAAATCAATTAATTAAAAAATTGAATAAAGAAAAAAAGAAAAAAAGCAGGCTATCATAGAATAAGTTATAGAAAATAAGTTCAGGTCCTACATGAGGCACCACCATAATTCTAATGAGGTTCATAGAGGCTCTGTGACTCTAGTGAGATTTTGCAGAGAGGTAAAGTGAAACTAATCATAATTACATAAAGGCACTTTTTCCCCCCCCTTGTGAAGTGAGGGTACTGCAGCTGTGTACAGAAGCCGACTGCAATAGAGCTTTGTTTTCAATAGGAGTGAATGCAGCAGTTGCCAACAATAATTGGACCAGACACCCCCAAGTATGCTGGAAATATGTGAATATTAAAGTAGCCACACCCACAAGCACCACTACCACCGAAAAGCCACCACACCAGATTGTAGTGAATGAAACGTGAGACATCCCACCATCCTCTTAGCTTTGTGTCCAATTTCTCTGTGCATTGTGTTGTTTACAATAGTTTATTAATATTCTCATCACATGCACACGTACACAAATGGAGCGGTTGGTTGCATTGCTATTGACTAGAGTTCTTGTTGTGGCGGTTGCTGTTGCCCCTGGTGATCTGCTCAATGCAGTACTCACTCTCCTGGCTGATGCTGGTCAGGCGGAGGTCAAAGGACAGCAGTGTTGTGTTCTCCTGCATGCCCTCCTGCACCAGCCTGCCTCCCGTCTCCCCCAATCTGTTGCCCGTGAAGCTGAGCACCGCCAGCCCTCTGTTGGCCACCAACATCTGCAGCAACAACAACAAGGAATGACACCACACACACACCTCCACCAACACACACACACACCACTACATACATGCGTGCACACACACACTCACTCATACTCACACACATCATTTTTCACCCTCCCAAACAAATTAAAATTCCAACATAGTGGAGTTAACCATGGATGCCACCAAACAGTGCCTGTAGGCCTTCAGCCTCTATAGAGTAAGTAGTGCAGGGAGAGTGTTGTCAGGGAGACCTTATGTCGGGTACACTGCCTACGCTGTATGGGGACGTGTGCCACAGCTTGAGCAGTGCCACTACCACAAGCCATTGTTGTGTGCCACAGAAGTAGGAAGGATCTGATGTCCCTGCAGGAGGATCTCTGCACACCTCCGAGCATCTATCTCACTGTAGCTATGTGTCCACATGGCATTGGAGAGTTAGTGATTGCAGCTTGACTAATGACAGGTACGATGTGTCAGTAGGAGACTTTTATAACTCAGGAACCAGCTGTAAACTGTAACCAAAACTTTCACAGGAATTTTTGGTGTACAATATTTATTCACATGCCATCAAAATGTGAAATACTATGTGTGGTGGGAGTCAAGATATATTTCTGGCCAAGTGAGAGGGCAAACCTTTTACGCGATCTTTGTGACATCTGATGTAAGCTAATATCTTGCCTGTTTCTCTAACCAGGGACAATGCCAGTGTCTACCAGTGAATGAGCATACATCAGGAGGGAACCAACGAGTGAACACTCTCACAAATGTTAATTGTTTACTGAACCAACAACATACCATCATTGTGGCTATGAGAACCTAAAAGCCATGACCTGACCACTTAACAATCACACTTGACACCTCACTAATCATGCACACCACTACCACACATCTCAATCAGCTTCTTGCCGTCTGTAAGCTGGTTACTGAAATGAAAGTGGAGTATGATCCTGCACTTGCTGCTATAGTGAAGACAGCTTAACTCAAGCTAATCTGTAGGGATATTTCATGCCTTTTTGGGTCATCGTTTTTAACTGGGAATGGTGCATTCTTACAGCGATCCCAAAGGTTGTCACTTTGGGACGTCAATCAAAGAGTTTGCATCAAAGAGTAGAATGAGAGCAACACAAGACTTAACCAAGTGACACTAATCTCTCTATTGCCACTCCTCCTCCCAGGGATCACATGACTACAAGTTTTACTGTTAATTAGTCACATGAAAAAATACATGGACATCATCCAATAGATCTCTATAGCCAGTTCTGTCCTCTGTGTGTGGAGGAAAACTTGACTGGTAACTAGGAGAAGTGTTTCCAAGACAACGAGTGGGGGAGAGAGGGGAGGTGGTATATTACCAAACCTAATCAGAAGTGTTGTTCACATTTTTCAAGTTCAGAAGCTGACACATTCCAGGAATGGTGGTGTGATCATTCCTGGAATGTTTGCTTCGCAGTGCGTCCAGATGGCTAAACACGCATCACTAACTGACTGTGAAAGTGTCACTTAATACCACCAACAAGATCTTCCCGGCCAGGGATCTAGTCACAGACACACTCCAGGAAAGGGCAAGGGTTGGAGCAAGGGCAGGTGTTCTTCCTGGCCATAAGACAACTCCCGTTTCTCAGCAAAGATTCTCCGAGAAGATAGTTCCTGGACTGGGCCTCACTCAGTCACTGGAGTGAGCATGACCTAGTAGCCCTAGCCCTAACCCTAGCCCAGCCGGAAGAGGCGGCTTAGGGGCAGACTAGCTACTGACTAGTCTGTGGAGACAATGATTCATATAAAGTTGTGGAGAGATCTTGTACACAAGAGCACTAATGTTTAGTTTTGTGCTTACTAAGACTTTGTATAAGATTTGTCTGCTAAGAAGAAATGGAACAAGATTCCCAGTAACACTTATTAACTGATGTTATGCTCTCTTTAAAAGGTCATGACCTCCAGACCTCCACTTAGAGAGATCATGCTCAGCACTTAATGAAGATGTGGAGGTGGATAGTGCAGGGAGACCACCATCGTGTTGTCACCTTAACACACTCACACTCTAATCAAAAGACCAATCAGGCCGCCAAAATTTGATGTGTGGTCTCTAAGTGTCCGAATGAACATTATTAACCACATTGCGTGTGGCTTGGCCATAGCCACACACACAGGAAGTTGTTTTGCTATCACAAGCTAATGAAAGGACCAACCAGGCTGAAATTTGGCATGTAGTTTCCAAGGAACTGAGTGAGCATTATTAAGCATGTGTGAGTGTGGCAATGGGTGTGGGTTCTGTCATAGCCACACCCACAGGAAGCTGTTTTGGCTGCGAAAAGCTAATTTATGGACTAATCAGATGAAATTTGGCATGTGAACTATAAGTAACCAGGTGAGCTTTATTAAACATATAGGTGTGATTTTTTCATAGCCACACCCACAGTATGTAAATTTGGCTTCCAAAAGCTAATCAAAGTACCAACCTGATTGAAATTTGCATGTGGTCTCCAAGTGACAGGGTGAGCATTATTGATCACATATGGGTGTGGTTTGGTATTAGCCACACCCACATGAAGTTGTTTCTAATTGGGCCAAAATTTGACTGGCCACTCTGAAATGAGCTGGTCAACTTCAAGAATACTGGCAGCAGCTCTAGGGAATGCTTTCTTGGAAAATACTTGTGTGATTTTATCAGTAGGACTTTTCTCAGCAACTGGCACTCACAAACATTCCTTCCCAATCAGGAGTATGCTCTTTAGTAGTGCTTGTGGTCAGCTCAGTCACTTTATGGCACCTTTCAATTAGTTTGAACTTTAAAGTGTAACAATTAATCCTCTGTTCCCGAAAAACCCCCCCCCCCTCTAACAAAAATATCCTGCGTGAAACCCTGCACACAACCTCTGGCCCCAACAGATTACCTCGGACAGTGCAGGAGCAGCAGCCACTCCTATGTGGTTGCTGGAGATGTCGAGCACTGACAGCGTGGTGTTCTTGCACAGAGCCTTCAACAATGGCCGCACACCAACGTCCCCAAGGCGGTTCATGCACATCCTCAACACCTTGAGCATGCTGTTCCTCTGAAGGGTGTGGCCAATGGCAAGCCCTGCTTCAGCGTCCAGCCAATTGTTGCTGAGGTTGAGTACGGTCAGAGAAGGGGAGTGGCCATTCAGCAGCTTGCCCAGAGCCCGTCCCGCCTTCCCTCCAAGGCAGTTGTGAGATAGGTCTGCCACACGTTGATCAACAACAAACATACAAACAAACACATTGTGGGGAAATATTTAAATGAGTAATTAATTAGAGAAGATTTATTGACATTGGTTATAATATAGTGAACTGGGCAGTACTGGCACGCCCACACCCCTGTGGGTCATGTACACACACATCAGTTGCAAGCTACTCAAATTAGTAGTTTATTGTATGTACAGTTCTATTCTACACCTGGTCTGATTCACACAGACTGAACCACAGTTAACTTTTTAACCTGTGGCACACAGGTCTAGGAACACTTGGAATGGTGGGGGTGGGGAGGGGGGGGGGGGGTTGGGTACATCCACAAGTTTTGCTCAAGAATTAATTTTTAACTACAGTAGAATCTCAGAGTTATGAACTGACCAACCAAACACCAAACTGGAAAAATTTGGTATAAAGTACCAAAAAAGTATACCTGTTTTCATTAGGCTAAGAATACCCTCTACCAGAATTGCAGCTGCTACAATGCTCTAGGCTCCTTTCACCAGGAGAACAATCCCAATAAGGTGTATAGGAAGGGAGAACAGCTGCAGTTAATACAATTCTGGGTTGTGGGTATTAGAAAAGTAAGGAAAAAATAAAGCTGGAAGTACTTACAATAAATTTTGAACTTCATGGATGGAAGAAGTATTGAAACAGCTAAATAGTGGCAAAATATGTGCAGATAAGCATATTTGCATTCAGTTACAGTGTTTTGGATGAGTGCCCACCAAAATATTGGTTTAGATTACTGTAATAAATCATAATTATTAAGAAACACATCATTGGGATATCATTATTTCAGAGTTAGAACATTTCAGAGTTATGAACACTGCAGTTTCCCAAGGTGTTCTAACTCTGAGGTTCTACTTTAATTGTTTACTGTATGGAAGCACCAATGTTTGTTTTTACAACTAATTGGCTACAACTAAGTACTTTTAGTGTATGGAAACCCTGTGGTTACAACTAAGTCTTTTACTGTAGTGGACTGGAGTGTCAAACTCATTTCACTAAACTCAAAATTGTATGATGTGCTTACCTAATTCCCTTTAGCAAAATTCTAAGATCAGGTGGCATAGTAGAGGTCTTGGGTACAAACAAAGTCTAAAAGCTGTACAATCTCCTTTTTCTAAAACCTCAAAAGTTGTATTATATACCAACCTATGAGGCTAATGTATTATATACCAACCTATGTGGCTAATGTATTATATACCAACCTATGTGGCTAATGGACTACCAGTATGAGTCAGAAGCAGAAGATTAATTAACTGAGAGCTGCTGAGTCAGCAGAAATGATGCCTCCACTCATCTCTCTCCCTGCCTCACCACAGGTACAGGACATGTCCTGACTAGCTACATGGAGGGTCCAAAGTCTGCACCTGGACACCTGGAGTGGACTCAATAGGGGCTAGCTAATCAATAATGACTCTTTCCTTTGAGTGAGGTTCTTCAGAGGGCAGTGGAAAGACACTGCATTGCAACTAGTAGGGGGGTGGGGGTGGGGGAGTGCTGAAATAGATTGAATATCAGCCAAATAAACCTTCTTTAAAAAAGGAATATCGATGACTTCCATTGGGAATGTATTTACCTTTAAAAAACTAAAATAAAAAAAAGAAATGAAATAAGTAAATTTTTAAAAAAGAAAGCAAAAACAAACAAACAAAAAAACAAGACAAAGAATTCAGCTGGGACAGGGACTACACACCAAGCAGCTGCAGTGCTGGATGATCCAGGAGGTGGGAGATGAGGAGGCGTCCCTGCTCGTTGGACACTTTACTCTCCCTCAGGCGGAATACTTGAAGAGTGGGTGTGGCCTTCAAAGCCACACCCATGTTCAGACAGTCAGTTGAAGTAAAGTCGAAGAAGGACCACTGAAAGTTCATGCCACAATGACGCACACTAGAACAAACAACAAACAAAAAATTGTTGGCACAAAATTACCAACCACAAACAATAGATAATAGGCACAAATACCAACAACAAACAATAGATAATAGGCACAACAATTACCAATAAAAAATAAAAAAAGTTAATAGGCACAATTACCAACAACAAACAACAGACAATAGGCATAACAATTTCCAATAACAACAAACAATAGATAACAGGCACAAATACCAACAATAAACAAAAGACACAACAATTACCAATAACAACAAACAATAGATAATAGGCACAAATACCAACAATAAACAATAGATAATAGGCACAATTACTAAGAACAACAAACAATAGATAACAGGCACAACAATTATCAACAACAAGCAATAGATAATAGGCACAACAATTACCAACAACAAGCAATAGATAATAGGAACAACATTTACCAACAACAACAAGCAATAGATAATAGATACAATTAACAACAACAAATAATTCATAATAAATACAATCAACAGCTAATTATAACAACAAACAAACAATAGATAATTGACAACAATTCACACCAGATAATTAAAGAGTTCAGAGTGTTGTGACTTCAGATCCAATCCTCAGGCTGGGAGGCAACATGGGAATGAGGAGGTTTTATGCTTGTGTCAGAGAAAAGTGTTCATTGCAGAAGTATGGTGTCATCATATTTCACTACTTGCAACATTGTCTGCCAGCAAATGAACTAACACTTAGGAACAATGATAGGCCCTAAACCTATCAGTTACAGAAGGACAGCTTCTGGGGCAGCATCCACACCTGGTCCCCTGTATCAAGGGTCAACCCTCAACATGGCCAAGCCAGGCCCAGAACATTTATTAGTTAATTGTAAACATATATTTGAACAAGATAAACGACCAAGTTATGTGTCTGTACTTGTGCTGTTATTGAGTCTTAGTTATTATACTAGTTTATGGAACCCTATAGGTAGCTAATGTGTTTAAATTCTAGGAATGTATGTAAGATTGTATCATGTAATGCTAATGTGTGACTAGGGGTATAAAAGACCCTGGAAAGGCCACTCTCGAGAGTCTTTTGCTAAATTGCTAATAAAGTTCTTCTTAATTTATAACCTAAATTACTCTGGTATTTAAGAATCAAGGACCTTGTTAGCTGGGTATTGACTCTGGTGGCAGCAACCTACCATACCTGGGGATTAAGCAGTTCTTAAAACCCCAACACCCTGGATACTGCAACAGCAGGCTGATCATTTGACCAGTCAATCAACACACACCCTTACCTGAACATGTTTCTCTGTCAAGGTGGGGCTGACTTCAGTCCTCATAGGGAGAGGGAGTGTTCTGCTCCAACTAAGAGTAGAAGGCATCTCCAAAGGAAAAATTAAAATTATTTCATATCTCACTGCTGAGAATGAAACAACTGTTATTTGGCTTCAAGAGACAAATGCCACAAAATCTGATGCAGATTTTTCAAAACCACAGCCAAAACCACAGTGATTCACCAGGCCGATGACATTGAGGCAGGAATTGAGGCATGGCATAATGTCAGCATGGTCTTTATGGATCTAGCTGCAGCCTACAAGACGGTGTGCCTCTGGAGACTTCCTCTCAAGTTGCTGCGCATGATCGCAGATGGTAATATGGTCGGTCTCCTTCATCATGGAGACCCTCACTAATCACAGTCTTCCAACTGAGACCTACTGATGACCAGAATTTTTGACTGAGACGCCTCCGCAACTGTGTGCTACAGGGATCCACCCTCTCTCCCTTTACCATCTATATCAGTGACATCCCGCAGACAAAATCAAGGCATTATGGTACACCAATGACCTCGCCTTACTCGCCACTTGCTCTGGAGCTGGAAGAAAGTTGAGGCGGCATCCAAACACAACAGCAGAGCCACATCCATCCAGGTATTTAATTATGAGCTAATGTATAACATTGGGCACTTACCCATAGGAGAGCTGCAGCTCCTCCAGTTGCTGCAGAGACCTCAAAACCACAGAGCAGTCCAGGTGGTCATCGGCAGCTTTGGCTGAGATGTCCTCTGACCTGGGGAAGATGATAATAATTATGTGCAGATACATGTAAGGGGAATAGAGTAAAGAGCGAGATGTCCTCTGACCTGGGGAAGATAACAATTATGTGCAGATACATGTAAGGGGAATAGAGTAAAGAGTGACCAAAGGATGCTTATGTTGGTGAAGGAGTTTGGTCAGCTATTTTGGTCTGCCGTATTGCTACACTTCTACTCATTCTGATTGTAGCTGTCATCATATTCCTATTCAACACTCGCAACACCAGGAGAATGAATGCATACTACCACACATATTTAATCTGACTATAATTCACTATTCGTTTGTCTGTGTCTGTCTGCATGTCTGTCTGTCTGTCTGTCTGTCTGTCTGTCTGTCTGTCTGTCTGTCTGTCTGTCTGTCTGTCTGTCTGTCTGTCTGTCTGTGCATACTCTATCTCCTCCCAAACTGCTGGAGGGATCTTCACGAAACTTTCAGGGATTAATTAGGGCATTTCACTGCACACCTGATGAAAGTTTTGTTCAGATCAGGTGGTTATGGATGTGATTTTGTCAATGGGTGTGGTTTGGTGACATGGAATACCTAAACTATACCTGAAATTTGGCATGTTTATTAATTGTGTCATGTTTGTTTAATTGATGAAATTAGTGTCAATAGCCCCTACATGTTACATAATGCAATGTTTGCTACTGCAGGTGGCTGACTTAAAAACCGCCTGTAGGGCGGGTTTTCTGCTTCTTTAATCTTATTTTGGTTTATCATAAATACTTGTGCAGCATTCTCATATTCTGGAAAGCATTATTCACTACCAATGAACCATGGTGCACAGAGTGTGAGATCACTATGAATATTGATACTTAGATTCATTGGAATTTGTTAACTTTGTTCCTTTTCTAAGTAGGAAGTCACACATTCAGAATCATGTGCACATAATACTGTATTGTCTTGCATAGACCCTTTACCAGCAGCAATAAAAGATATGATGCACCAGCAACACCCGTTAGGTTAAGGTTGATTGCAGTAGGCTTAATTTTAAACCACAAATATTCCTTGGAGTTAATTTTTAGGTGTGTGCTATGCCCGCTACAGCTCTAGCAAAAACCTCGTCATAATCCCTGAAGGATTCAGTGCACAATATTAGCCTGAGTTCTTCACTCCTCAGCAGCATGAAGTAAGGCTTCATAGGCCACTTGAAACAAATTGCAGCTCTCCATTCTTTAGTGTTGCCTTCTTGGCTTCTTCATTGGTGGAGCTGTGCAGTGATAATCAGTAGCACCACCTGCACAGCTCTCCATCACAGCTCTCCATCACCGCTCTCCATCACAGCTCTCCATTGCAGCTCTCTATCACAGCTCTCCATCACAGCTCTCCATCACAGCTCTCCATCACAGCTCTCCATCACAGCTCTCCATCACAGCTCTCCATTGCAGCTCTCTATCACAGCTCTCCATCACAGCTCTCCATCACAGCTCTCCATCACAGCTCTCCATCACAGCTCTCCATCACAGCTCTCCATCACAGCTCTCTCTCCATCACAGCTCTCTCTCCATCACAGCTCTCTCTCCATCACAGCTCTCTCTCCATCACAGCTCTCCATCACAGCTCTCCATCACAGCTCTCCATCACAGCTCTCCATCACAGCTCTCCATCACAGCTCTCTCTCCATCACAGCTCTCCATCACAGCTCTCTCTCCATCACAGCTCTCTCTCCATCACAGCTCTCTCTCCATCACAGCTCTCTCTCCATCACAGCTCTCTCTCCATCACAGCTCTCTCTCTATCACAGCTCTCTCTCCATCACAGCTCTCTCTCCATCACAGCTCTCTCTCCATCACAGACATAACAGCACTTGCCTTGTCATCAAGGCACTCAACTATTGGCCCCCCCACAGTCATTGTCGGTAGCTTTACAGGTTAGTTCTACATTGATGTTACTGCTGCGGCTGATAAAGGATTCTTAAGATTTGTATGACATTCACACTCTATCCCATGATCACATAGCTTTGGACATGACAGTGTATTCCCTATTCCACAGAGGCACCTCGGGTCTGACCCTCAAATGCCGACCCGACCCTCAAATGCCGTCTGGAATACTCTTGTTGACAGTGTCCTCCAATACTGCATTCTAATATATCTATTGCCATGTACTATAGGCCATCACATATTGCCATTAATATGCCATGCAGGTAGAGGGTGAATGCAAACATTAACTGTATCTAAAATTTATAATTTGTTCATTTTTTGTTGTTGGCATTATATTTTGTTGACGTGAGCAGCCTGGTAACATAATAGCATAAATTCCCCTGAGTGATTTTAATGCCCAAAGTTCCCTTCAAAACATATACCAAGCACACATTTAAAAACATAATACAGACCATAGAGAAGCTCTAACCTTACAAGTTCCATGAGTACCAGAGCTGCTACTATAGCCACCAGCTCACTGGCACACAGCCAGCAAGAGCAGTTGGTCTCCTGCCAACTGCTCAATGTAGAAACTGAAGACTTATCTGCCAACCTAACGCTGGCTCAAGTGGAGCTTAGCTTAGCTACTCTTGACAGCTGCTGACCACTTACCTTCAAGCCAACTCAAAGTACTCCTGTATGTCACACTGGACCAACACACCGTAATGGTGTTGTCTTTCTAGTTCCACCTTTGCCCTTTCTGATGGTAGCCCATGGAACCATTTAAAAAAATATAAATATATATTTTTTACTACTTTTCTATCTGCCATTTTAAAATCGGGTTATTACATCGTCAGATATTTACCAATTAGCACAAAATTGGCCAAATTACTGATTTTGGCCCCAAACTTCTTTTAAGAAAATTATTCTATACTAGAAACCATCTTGGAAGATAAGGATTGGAATGATATAAGTTTCATACAGAGCAGAGCAATGCAGCTGGAGCTAGTAAGGGAGAATCTTTGTAAATCTGGATGGTAACTTTCATCCCTTCGGTCTTAGGGCAGAAGGTCCACAAAAGATTCACTGGAAAAGATAAACAGTTTTGAAATAGTTAGCTAACTAAAGATATCTGGGGAATGCAACAAGATGTTCATTGTCGGACTGCACCCTGACTCTTCCTGCCTGCTGCAGCTGTAATACACCCTCCAGTACTATAGTACAGTTGGTAAAGGTGTATACATGCAGCACTTTCATAATAGTTGGTAAAGGGTCTCATTGTGTGACACTACTCATATGTGCATTGTAAACTATATAAATGCCGACATACATGATCACTCATCTCAGGACATCAGCACAATTCAACTTCAACCAGAAAAGTCGCCACTCTTCTCCATAGAAAGTCTTGCTACAACCTACAGGATCCTTTTGTTAATATAAAGTGATTATTTTTAATGGCTCAATATTCACTATATTGCTTTATTGCCCTTGGAACCTTGACCCTGGATGTGTTGAGACCGCACTTATGCCAGCGTATCCGCACCTCTTGCTGATTTTTTCTAGTGACAAATACTGACATCATTAGCATATAGCAGTCACTTACGCAGTGTAATTAGCAGATGTGTGGTGTGACACACACACACACACACACACACACACACACACACACACACACACACACACACACACACACACACACACACTGATGCACGAAACATAACTCACCCATCTCTAGATCCTTCCTCCTCCTCCAGAGTGGAAGGTTTATCTTGCAGAGGTGGAAGCAGTTGATTGATCCTCAAACATTTCACAAACTGACTGGACAGTCTCAGAAGGTCCTCCAGCTCCCCTAAGTTTGACTGACCTGGTACAAATTTCTCAATCATTTCCTGTGTGTGTCTTTCAAAGTACATGGTCTTCCAGCAGTGTTTGTGCTCAGATACATTGCATACGTCCCAGCGCTGTTTGCAACATCTCTTCCAGTAGCTCTCGTCTTCAATTAAAGGGGCAGTGATTGCAAGGGGGGTGGTGGTGGGTAGCTGAGTCAGCACTTTCTCTTGGTATGTGGGATATAATTCCAGAAAGAGAGGCTGAACTGTACATACACATGAGCACATAGCACAGGTGGATATGAAAGACCTGACAACCACCTAAAGTGGGCCTATCAAACAAACATTCAAAAGCCCTATAGCTGTGGTTTCATGCTAGTGATAACAATAAATGAAATACATTATTTAGTGCTGAGTTCAGACAATTGATATCAAATGTGTATTGTATGAGACTATGTGATTAGACCCCTGGCCTTCCAACTAGACCACATTTCCACCTGACTCTGCTCTGTTCAGGGACAACCAATGGGTTAGTCATTGCAATGAATCTGAAACCGCCTCTGGCTACTTGTTGAAATTTTACAGAGCTTGCTGAAAAATCCAAGCTTAGGATCCTGAGGCCAAGATATAATTATATTGAAATAGTTCCCAACAGGTTATACTTTCTACAACCTGTCTAATGAGCTGCTGGATTCCTAATACATAGGCTCAGCGAGCTGAGAGAGAATTCAAAGGTGTGAGTGAGGGATCTGAAATTGGAGGTTGCAGAGTTAACGTACTGTGGAAGTTCTTTACAATATGTTTGATGATTAACTCGATTAGAGGAGCTACTGTCTCCAAGTTCCACTCTGGATCCTCCGCTATCACCCTACGTAACAGGCGCTTATCCATAGCCACATTTCTGGAAGAGCCACTCATTTTCTTGCCTGAGGTTAGCTCTCAGACTAATACCCTAATACACTAGCTAACATTCGCACTACTTGACTTGCTATAAGTTGGAGCATTTAGCTAGCCTGTCACTGTAGTAGAGTTTAGCGTGAATTTTGTGGATAGGATGTTGGTAACTATGACAACCCCCCCCCCCCCCCCCCCCCCCAAAAAAAAACAAAAAAAAACAAACAAAAAAAAAACAATAAACAAACAAACTATTGGGCCCTATTAATTTTCAGGCTCTTTTTCCCCTTCTTCTTCTTATTTTGTATTATCCTTTCAACCTTTTCAATGCTCAAGCACAGTCAAATCCCCAACAGAACCTAATCTTCTACATCAGGAAACATGAAAATATCAAAATATCAAGAAGAGAGCATATGAACAAGGAGTGCCCTAATAGAATATGGATCCTTTACTCCCCTTGTACTTCTCACCAGAGGCATAGGAAAAGCAGCCACTGTGTGCTCCAAAATACATGCCTTGATAATAGCATCAAAGAGAGACCAGCCCAACAGTATCACCATAGCCTGGTAGTGGAATATGAACCAAATTCATATGGGGGGGGGGGGGGGGGGGGGGCAATGGACTTAGCATCCACTCTATCACAGAAATTTATAGTGGCGTTCAAAGATACAAAAGTATAGCTAAATACAATCTGGGGATTATAGCAAGTTTTTCAGTTTTTCGTATGCCAGCAAAATGTGCTCCGATGTCTCAAATACTTGAACATGTGCAAAAAATATTCATAAAAAATGTTCTATTCCAAAGGTAAATAGTATTGCAGTGTTAATTATTCATTACATTTTAAAGCACACTCAAACATTATTTAAATTTTTCAATCAGGATTATTGGTAATCTAATGGGCAAGCTGTGCTCTCCTCTGATTGTTGGCAATCTACCTTTCATGATGTACCATGTTTCCAAAAGGATTCTGGCCTTTCCAAAAAAAATCAACGGGCAAGCTGTACTCTCAAAGAGGCCATATGGCAATGTATTTGTGCTCAAATACAGTTTGGTGGGCATTTAGATAGCATAGGGCTACCATAGTTGCAGACTAAAAAAAAAGGACATTTTGGGAGGGATAGAGGAGGGGGGGTGGAGGGGGGTGGAGGGGTAGAGGAGGGGGATGGAGGGGTAGAGGAGGGGGATGGAGGGGGTGGTAGCATATTTTACTAGTGAACTTTTTGTGTGTGAAGGAGTATCATTAATATAATGTAGTGGGAGGAAAAATAGCATATCTAATCTCAGGCTCCTTCATTTTTATTCACCATAAAAGAGAATCGGCTCAATCTTTAACCCTCTATCTGACTACGGTAGAAGTATAAAATATTCATATCATCCATTTAATGCAAGAAAATCAATAATTTGGAATGGAAGAGATCCCACTTTCACTCACTCTGGTTAAAGATTTTTGGTCAACATGGCAGATGTGCAGTCCTGATGATGCTTCACTGTGTGAAATGAAAAGTTCACTCTACTGCACTAATTGCATTGTTACTAATTTCACAAAAATACTAAGTCCAAACACTGGGATTCTAATTCCTTTCCTGTTCTACTAAAAACATGAAAAATTGGTCTTCAGTTTTGTAGTGGATTTACATTTGGGCATTATGAGCTTTAAAATACAATCATCCAGTCAAGAAATCAGCCTTCAAAGGAAAGGTGGTAGGATTATTGATAGCGCACTGCACACAGTCAGGATAATTTATCAGAATAGAAAAAAAAAATTTTTTTTAATACCCACCACAATCCCACAACCACCTACCATAAGTAGTGGAAGGGGCATGGGGTCAGAGGAAAAAATATGCTAACTTCAATTTGCTTTTCCAGACCACCTCACTATGCAAGCAGGTGTCACTAAACTAGAGTATTTGGTGAAGAAAAAAAAGTGCAGCTATTTTAGTAACAAATATTTTTCAAGAAAAAAAAGACCAGAATTCTGGACATTTTCTAAAATCCTCCCGGACTGAAATATAATGACCAAAAGGGAGGACATGTCAGGGTAAAGCTGGACTATATGGTAGGCCTAATTTAGAGCCCTATGACCCCCAAATGAGGCTGAATGTGTTCAAGAGATTAGAGGTGATATAAGGAGGTTTCAACTGATTTCAGCATGGACTTTTAGGTCAAATGATCCTATGGGGTGAATTTGTTTTTGTTTTTTTCATATGGCTTTTTAATTCAAAATTTCGTGTGGTGGTTTAATTCAAATTTTTTCTATAGGGTTTTAGGCCAAATTTCTCTTATGTGATTATTGGAATTCTACCTCACAGTATTACACCATCCTTTAAAAACATTATGGCCTTTCTAAAATAAAAAAAATAAAAAAAAAATAAATAAATAAATAAATAAATAAATAAAAAAATGTGCAAATTGTGCTGTCTACCGAATTTTGGCAATGTACCTTTCAGCATTACACAATGCTTCCAAATCTTGCGGCCCTTTCTAAAAAAAAATCAACAGACAATGCTAGTTACATGTCTACTTGTAAGAGCTACCATTATTTGAATGAAGCCACATTGTCTAGAAATTGTGTTTTGATTAGCTTAACCATGTTTCGTATTGACATTGACCTGGACAATGACAGTATTATGTGCTACTGCTTATGTAATTATCAAATTCTCCAGAAGGAATTGGGTTTTTTTTAATGTACAACTTCAGACCCTCCTTCCAAGGCGCTGTCTTCACCCATAGAAATAACTAATAAGATGGTTTAGAGAACAACAAAAGTTTTGTCTACTGTTCTAGCTTCTACACTAGAGCTGCATACACTAATAGCAGCAGCTCACAAAATATGATAGCTACAAATAGTGGATCCAGATTAGTGATTGGTCATTATTTACTATAATTTTCAATTTTTTTTGTTTATTTGTTTGCCATCTCCTCCCAGACACTTGGTTCTACATGTTTCAAATTTTCAGGGGTTAATGTAGTCATCCAAGGATGGGTTTAGGCAAGGTTTGGTGAACATCTGAGTAAAATCCTGTCTGTTGGGCTAGGGTTTTTTTTTGTTGTTTTGAAAACTTTCCTTAAAAAGAATCTCAATTTCATGCATGAATAACCACCTAGTTGTATTATTAGCACTACTAACCATAATTATGTAAACACACTCAAAGTAAAGTTAGGTCCAGACATCTTTCCTTTTCTTCTTTTTGAGTAATGTGGGCCCAAATATCTGGGGAGAACTGTGCCCAAACTGTTTTCTCTATTTGTTTATAGGCCTAATGAAGCATCTGGGAGAAGATACCAACAAATAGTGAAACAAATCTCAAATTACAGTAAGATGTCTTTGTTGGTTCATCATAGGACAGGTACTTTGCTAGTCAAAATGTTTAGGCTAAAGTCTGTAATTCCCATGTCACAGAAGAAAGTGGGGAAGGAGAAAAATTAAGGGGTGGATATGAGGGGGGGGGGTAGAAATGGGAAGAAGGGGGAAGAAAAATTAGGAGGAAGAAAAATTAAGGGGAAAAAAAGTAAAGTAAATTTTAAATGTCTTTATTGAGCATTGAACCAAAGACCTTGGATCATGAGCCTAGCTATTAATTACTGAGATGCTGTTAAAATAGAAAAGATGGGTAGACAAGAATAAAATATAAAATTTTCAATTAATTCAACAATCTGACCAAATCTCTGAAATAAGTTCAGAAAATACAATCACACAGACAGACAGGCAGACCAAAAAATATTATAAAACATGGGAGGGAGGAGTGTGAGTGTGAGTGAGTGAGTGTGTGTGCATGCATGCGTGCATGTGTGTGTGTTGTGGCAGAGTGGCTGAGTAGTTATGCTCTCCCACACCGGTCCACCCAGCTGTGATGGGTAGCTGGAATTTTCTGGGGTGCAAATTCACTGGCCATGGCTTGCTTGTCAATCAGCTAAGGGTTCAGGTGGGACTTTGGGTGCCCACACCCATAAGCTGAAAGTCTTAGCCAGTCCTCCTGCGAGCTCCTAACCCAGTTCCTAGAGTTTGTTTTCGCTGGCCCTAGCCCTGACTATGTCAGGTGCGGCAGCTAAAGACTTTACATTTATAATGTGTTTGTGGGTGGGTGGAGGGGGGAAGTGGTTGGTGGGAGGGTGTATGTATGTATGTATGTATGTATGTATGTATGTATGTATGTATGTATGTATGTATGTATGTATGTATTACATGTTCACTTTTATTTTAGAAATCTACATGTCTTCAAAGCAAACATTTTTGTGACTACAGCCTATCAAAAATGGGCCAAAAAAGTGCACATAGGGCAGTTTTTCGCTAGTACCTAGAAACGTCAACTCTCTGTCTATCCGACTTCAAACTCCTCCCAGAATTTTAGTCAGTGGCCACAAAATATTTTGGGCATAATGTGGCTATCCTAGCTTATTCTTACTACCAAAAATTTTTTCCTGAAAGTGTCTATTTTTATTCCTTTTGTATTATATCCTCTTATCTTTTTCCTTTTATCCTTTTTATTTCTATCTTTTCACTTTTATCTACCCCCTATCTTTTTCATTTTATCTTTTCTCTCTTTTTTTTCTATCCTTTCTTTCTTCAATCATTTCTTCTTCCCCCCTCCTTTCTTCCTTCTTTCTCCCTATCATTTCCTTCCTTCTCCCTTCTTTCCCCCAATCTTTTTCTTTCCTTTTTCTTTCCCCTTATTTAACCCTTAGTCCTTTCTTTCCTGCACTCCCTTTTTCCTGCATTCCCTTTTTCCTTCTTTTTCTTCTTTTCCCGCCACTCTTTTTCCTTCCTTTTCTTTTTCCCTCACTTTTTTCTTCCATCTTTTTTTTATTTTTATTTCTTTTATTTTTTTTCTCTTTCTTCTTTCTTTCCTACCTTCTATCTTTGATCTACCTTTCCTTTTTTTGCTCTAACTTAAATGAAAGTTTTTAATGTAAGAACTTTCATTTAATACTCAATATGATGATACACTTGCTCAATAGTAGACTATACAATGAGAAAACAAACCATCTCGTCTATTTTTAACCCCCAAGTCTCAGCTAATTTTTTCCCTTCTTAACATTAACAACAGAATAGTATCCACTGTCAGATCCAGATTCAGTTATAAACAATATTAGGTCATGACAAATTTCTTCTTTTTTAAACAAGACTGGAAATTTCCAGCCCAAAACCCGCTCACTTATGATTTAATGTTTTTACTTAATAATGGCTTAATGGGGGGGGGGGGGGGGGGTGGAGGGTAGGAGGGGAAAAAAATTTCAAGCATGACCAGGAGTTGAACCAGGGTCTTAGCACTAACCATGGTTGGAGGAAGTTTTATAGCAACAACCAGATTCCCAAGAAAGTAACATTTAGATGCTGAGAACTTGTTTAAAAATATTTTATGATAAATACTTTTTCAGACAATACTATATAGTTTTGAATTACACCTTTTGGCATCTTTCAGCTGAGTCAGTCCACAGCAGGCCCAGCTGAGTCTGTCCATGGCAGGCCCGGCTGAGTCTGTCCATGGCAGGCCCGGCTGAGTCTGTCTACGGCATGCCCGGCTGAGTTTGTCCACGGCAGGCCCAGCTGGTTGTACATATCTGTAGCTCAAGAATGTATGGAGCACTTAAGCCCTAATGGGACTTTCCAAATTAGAACCTGAATAATGTAAGCAAACTATCTTGGCTTCACATTTGATTCATTCACTATTGATCACTTTAAAATGCAGTATCACTAATTTAGAATAAAGTAAAAAGTTTCGAATAATAATTATTTGAAGGTAACATCAATTTGTTTGGAAAAGTAATTATTTGGGGGTGATTTCAGTGAATGGATGCACTTTGCAATGAAATTATAGGTAGGCATACATGGACAAATCAATGACAATTACAACATCACTAGTTTAGAGGAAAAAAAGTAAAATCTTCGAATTACTATGTGAAGTCAACAAAGATTTGTTTGGGGAACAAACAGTGGGAGTGGTTTTAGTACATGAATGCTCATTGCAATGCCAGGGAAAATAATAATTACAATAAAAAAAAATTACACAGAATGTACTACATATGTTTTCTTTGGGACAACAAATATTCATTAAAGGTTGAACAAATACAGAACATGTCAAAAATGTGGGGGGGGGGGGAAGCAAATATTCAGGGGGGAATAAATATTCATTGACACCGCCCCTTAGTATATGGATAATATTCGGATAATATTTGGATAATATTCAGTTTAGCAAACACATGTTACACATAGCATTACTGGGTGACCCTTGTTATGTACAGGCTGAAGTTAGACAACCTTAAGATGAAGTCTGGAAATATCTGGGCAACAATGACCAGCAGAGAAAAGAAGTTATCAAAGAAGTGGCTGGCAGAATGTTACAGTGTGGACCAGGCAGCTGACTTGTTGGCTATGGATGCCGCAGTGAAGACAATGCCGAAGCAGTTGGCTATTTTCATACGAGACCGGAACTTGAGAACAGCTAAAGAGGCGGCAGAGTTAGCTGACAACTTCATGGCAGTTAAAGAGTGGAATTATGAATCTCTTCCAGATCCAGACAGAGCAGGAGGCAAGTCATCCAGGAAGGATGGGTTGAAACAAGCCAACGAACAGGATGGTAGGTAGAGACCTTCCAGTCCAAAAGCTGATCAAAGAGACAGAGGTGTGGTACAACAGAATTGAGACCAATCCAGTGAAGCTCCCAAGGATAGCTGCTCAAGCAAATCTGGATCTGACAAGGAACAGCCAGGCAGTCAGTGGAGACAGAAGCCCAAGTTTGATGAGAAAAGGAGACCTAGGTGTTTCCAGTGTAATGCCTATGGCCATTTGCAGCTGAATGTCATACCAAGCTGACAGGATCTAAGATCAAAGCAGAAGTGAAGTGGGTGAAAGCTTTCACTCAGCAAGAAGAACTAGATCTGGTCGAATCCCAAGTTGACAAGAGTTCTACAGTGTGTGGAACAATCGGAGGACAGAAATATAAGAATATCCTTTTAGATACGGGTGCTACACGGATTGTGATGAGCAGAAATTTAATCAGCCCCAGCTCCTACACTGGAAGGAGGAAGCTAGCTCGAGGATTCAGTGGAGACAAGCAGTTTCTCCTGATAGCGAGGACCAAGGTACAAGTAAATGGTACTGAGCACAATCTTGAGGTATTAGTGGCTGATGGGTTGAGCCATGATGCTCTCCTAGGAAGAGATGTCCCGGAGCTATGGGAGATAGGCAAACATCTTCTTTATGATGATCTTATAGGGATGATGAGCAGTAGGATCAAGCAACTGCAACAGCTACCAACCGATTTCCATGAGCCAGAGAGCCAGGAGCCTACAGATTCTGAGGAAAGTGATGTGAATGACAATGATGAATGCCCATTTGACAGGGAAAGTCAAGTGAAGTATGTCCTACCAGATGAGCATAACAGCTCCAGTGATGTGAGAGAGTCTTCGAATAACTCAGACGAGTTCTCAATGCGGGCACAGTCGACAATTGATGGATCAGAGATGGAAAACATAATACCCCAGAAGGATGAGGAATTAACATTCACTACTGCAGCATCCCCACCACAAACCAAAATGTTAAGGTTGAGAGAAAATTGCAGTGATCAGACATCAGACAGCAGTGCGAGCAGGCAAAAGGCCAGAGCTGACTATGTTTCCAGCAGGCCTGGACATCATCTTGATGTTTCTGCTGAAGAACTCCAATGTGAGCAACAGATAGATGAATCTCTTAAAGTTTGGAGAGAGAAAGCAAATGCAGGAGATAACCAATTCACCTTTAGAAACTGACTTTATACAAGAGGACTAAGGACCGGCTGAATGATGAGGAGATGTGGCAGCTGTGTGTACCTCTGCCATACAGGTCATGGGTGCTCTCACCGGCACACAGGCCAGGCACCTTGGAAGAAATAGAACTCTCCAGAGGGTACAAGATGAGTTCTGCTGGCCCGGCCTTTTCAACGAAGTCACACAACTGTGCAAGGCATGTCTGGACTGCCAACTAGCTGACAAACAATCTCCTCCGGCACCACTCAGACCACTTCCAGTGATTCATACACCATTCCAACAGATTGGGATGGACATGGTGGGACTTTACCCACCACAGCAACTGGAAATCGATTCATCCTTGTCATAGTTGACTATGCAACCAGATGGCTTGAAGCTTTTCCTCTCACATTCACTGACAGTGAGACAGTGGCAGATCAGCTATTTCTGCTATTCACTAGAGTTGGTGTACCCAACCAAATCCTGACAGATTGCGGGCCAAACTTTGTGAGCAGACTACTCAAGGAGCTATAGAGCTCCTTGATGTTTCCAGTATCACCACAACTCCCTATCATCTACAGATGGACTGGTGGAGCGATATAATGGGATCATCAAATCTATGATCAGAAAAATGTCCAAAGTATGGCATGGCCAGTGGGATTTAGCCCTGCCATTCCTGCTAGGAGAACTGAGGAGATCTCCAAGTGCAACTACAGGATTCACCCTGTCAGAACTCCTCTATGGAAGACAGATGTGTGGACCACTCCAGATGTTAAGGCAGAAATGGACCAGTGATCAGGCAGCTCCGACAAGCATTGTGGAGTACATGACATCAATTCAGGACCGCCTGAGTCAGATGAAGGAGCTGGCAGAAGAAAATGAGATAAGCAGCAAGGACAAGCACAAGATTCACTTCGACAAGAAAGCCAAGGTCAGAAGCTTCCAACCCAGTGAATTTGTACTGGTGAGAACACCTTTGTTGTCATTGAAGATGGAAAACGAATGGCAGGGTGCTTACAGTGTCATAGAGAAATGTGATGAGACCACATATAAACTCAACATGCCTGATCACCCAAGGAGGAGAGTTAAAAGACACATCAATCTCTTGAGAGAATTTATCTCCCCTACTGCAGGATGCATGATGGTTAGCACAGAACCAGACCTAGATTTCGGACCTTCAACAGAAGGAAGGAAGGAAGACCAGCCTGGGATCAGTGACAGGCTTGTGGAACAAGAAAAAAAAGAGTTAAAGGATGTGCTGGATGAATTTCAAGACCTCGTGCATGGAAAACCAGGATTGACTGCAGAGGCAGAGATGTGGAGACGGGATCTGCCTACCCTATTAGTTGACCTCCATACAGGCTGGATGCAGTCAAGTCCAAGGCCATGGATGACGCTGTGAGAGAACTTTAAAGCTTGGAATTGTGAGACCTTCAAGAAGCCCCTGGGCATCTCCGGCCCTATTGGTTGCTAAACATGATGGCACTAAGCGAATGTGTCGACTATAGGAACCTCAACAGAATAAGTATCTCAGATCCCTTTCCTTTTCCCCTAATAGAAGAACTTCTGGACCATTTAGGAAAGGCCAGGTAAATTTCGACATTAGTTCTTCTAAAGGGTTATCACCAAGTACCAGTATATGCTGACTTAGTAGCCAAGACAGCATTCATTACTAGTCGGGGCAAGTGGGATTATCTTGGCATGCTATTTGGACTCAAGAATGCACCGTCAGTATTTCAAAGGCTCATGAATGCTGTTGTAGCTGATATGACAGAGTATGCAGCAGAGTACTTCAACGATCCCATTATCTTCAATGAGACATTCGGGGATCACATACAGCACCTGAGGACTGTGTTACTAAGATTACAAGAAACCGGTTTGATACTCAAATCAGGAAAATGTTTCCTTGCAGGGAACAGCTGCTGTTTCTTAGGCCATGCGGTTGGGGAAGGCCAAATCCTACTATTAGAAGCTAAAGTCAAGGTGGTGGTCGACTATTCTCTCCCCTTGAAGAAGAAAAATATGAGAGCATTTCTTGGATTAACAAACTACTACAGAAGATTTGTCCCCAGCTACGGAACCATAGCAATACCTTTGAATGATGCTACCCGGAAGGTAGCTCCAGATTGGATCGAATGGACACAAGAACGACTTCAAGCTTATAGCAGCTCAAGTATGCTCTGACATCAGACCCAGTGTTAGTGAGCCCAGACCCAAGCAAACCATTCAAGTTGCATACGGATGTGTCAAGAGTTGGCATTGGGGCTGCCCTCAGTCAACAAAGAAGAACATTGACCAGCCAATAGCCCATTTCTCCAGGCGACTGAAGGCACCAGAGACTCGATATACAGTTACAGAGCTGGAGTGCCTGGCAGTAGTGGAAGCAGCCAGACACTTCAGGGTGTACCTGAGTGGAGCAACATTTACTGTGGTAACAGATCACCAGAGCCTACTATATCTTGACAGGATGAAGGATGACAATGGACAACTAACTAGATGGTCTCTTGCTCTCCAACCCTATCCCTTCAATGTGGAACACAGACAAGGGATTTGGCATCAAAATGCAGATGGACTCTCTCGACAGTCCTGGGGTAGTACAGGAGAAAGACTAGATGTCTCACCTTCCGAAAAGAAGAGAAGGATGTCACATAGTGACTTCTGTACCAAGGCTGAACCCAAGTAACATTAAACAAGGATTGAACATAGACATTATGTATGTATATATGGACTGTATTGGTTACTCATGTGTGAATTATTGTGGTCACATTCATTAATTGTACTGTTGGTGTTTCATGGTGGTAAGAGTATTTAAGCTCAACCACCACAAGTTTCTGGACGACCTTTACCTTTTTGGAGTTATTTTTTAGCTAGACTGCTGGTGTGCAGCAAGTGTAACGTACTTCAGAATAATATTTGCTAACTATATGAAGTCAATCTGTGGTGGACAGTAAACCACCTGGTGGCAGAGTATCAGTGTCAAAATAAGACACAGATTCAGACAGATTTGGTTTAGGTGGCAATTGCTGGGGTGTACAGTTTGGTACGCGCAATGACAGAATAATTATTCATTTCCCCCCCATTCATTTCTAAATCCTTATGCCATAGGAAAGACCTTTCTTGTCAAAAAGTGAGTAGGTGGTTTAAGCTACAAGTACCAATGACAAGTACACCAATCATTTCCCTGCTTTATGACAGGTTAACAGGCCATGTTGGTAGGATTCTTAAGGACCAAAAGAGGATTTTAAGTATATCATGTCTTGGTACCTGCTACCCTTACACCATTCCTTTGAAAAAGCTGGATGCTATTACAGTGGCAGTGGGGCTGCTTCAGGGCATAACACATACAAGAAATTCTCCATGAAATTCTGACTATCAGGGTTCAGTTTTTGTGGGGAGATTACCCAAAGAATTTTGTAGGTTACTCAGCATTTCTAAGCTAATCCAGCCTCACTCTGTATCTAACCTGCACCTCCACTGGCACCCCAGTCTGCATCACCCCAGCCTGGACCAACCCAGCCTGCATCACCCCAGCCTGGACCAACCCAGCCTGCATCACCCTGGCCTGCATCACCCCAGCCTGGACCACCCCGGCCTGCATCACCCCAGCCTGGACCACCCCAGCCTGCATCACCCCAGCCTGGACCACCCCGGCCTGCATCACCCCAGCCTGGACCAACCCGGCCTGCATCACCCCAGCCTGGACCAACCCGGCCTGCATCACCCCAACATGCATCCCAACCTAGACTGCCCCACCCCAGCTTGCATCAGTACACATGTATATATGCATGTTCAGCCCCCTCTCCCACCTCCCCCTCCCACCCCAAATCTGCCCACAGGATTTCATTATTCACAATATTCTTATGCACATTTGATTATGAAATTGACATGAGATGATGAGTCGACATTAATTACACTGGTACATTATAATTATTAGAAGAATTCCATTAAATGCTGTTTATGTTGAAGTGCAGTTTATGATCTGTCTACAGATTGTTTTCTCTGAGAAGCATTAGGCTTGTCCCCTTCCTCTTTGCCTCCACTTCCACTTGCGGACACCTTCCGTTTTATTGAAGAATTTTTTCTCTTGCTAGAGGGACTTGAGTATTCACCTGTAGATGATTTCTTGTAACCAGATACGCCCCCTAACAACCACTTGTGCTTGAGACACTGAGAGGCGGCCATTCTTCTACGAGGATTCCGTGAAAGAGTGTTGACACATATGAAATCCTTGCAATCAGCAGTGAAATGTAAAAGTTCTTTTTGACTGATGTCCTGTGTCGATGCTAAGGTGATGGCAGAAATGGTGTTTTCATCAGTATCTTTCAAGAATGGAGAGTTGCCAGTAACCCTGAAATGAAAAGGTATGAGTCGAGTGAAAATCACACTCTATACTATGGGCATGCATCATTTCACATGCTACCTACATGTAACAGGCAAGGACCCCCGTACTCCAAATATCGGCCCCTGTAGTGAGAGGTTGTAAAGTTACAGACTCTGGGGCCAGAAACTCCACCCCACAATGAGTGAGGTCTGTGAGTTGGTTGCCAGTCTCAATGTAGCGTGCGTTACTGAACCCTCCAATCTTCAGGTCACTATAGCCGGAGGTGAGAAGGACGTTGTCAGGCTAGAGTGGGGAGGAATCAAGAGTTTGGTTATGTGAAAATGGATATGGAAAGTGGATATGGAACAGGTATGAAGAGAAGGCTGTGCGTGAGTGAGTGAGGTATAGTGAGAGAACTAGATAGCTGGAGAAGATGGCAGATTAACATAAGTAGTATATATATCAAGTAAGTATATATCTATCTATATCTATAAATAGATAGGTACAGATTATATATATATATATATATACACTAATGTTAATCTGCCATCTTCTCCAGCTATCTAGTTCTCTCACTATACCTCACTCACTCACACACAGCCTTCTCTTCATACCTGTTCCATATCCACTTTCCATCATTCATCCCAGAAAATCTGGTATTGTGTATTTGGGTCCTTCCCCTCATCACACCTACCCTCCCACCCACTCTCTCCCCACCCACTCTCTCCCCACCCACACTCTCCCCCCACCCACACTCTCCCCCCACACACACTCTCCCCCCACCCACACTCTCCCCCCACCCACACTCTCCCCCCACCCACACTCTCCCCCCACCCACACTCTCCCCCCACACACACTCTCCCCCCACCCACACTCTCCCCCCACCCACACTCTCCCCCCACACACACTCTCCCCCCACACACACTCTCCCCCCACACACACTCTCCCCCCACCCACACTCTCCCCCCACCCACACTCTCCCCCCACCCACACTCTCCCCCCACACACACTCTCCCCCCACACACACTCTCCCCCCACACACACTCTCCCCCCACACACACTCTCCCCCCACCCTCCCTTCCTCTCTCACAGTGAGGTTGACATGAATGATCTTGGTGTCATGGAGATATTGCAGCCCTTCTAATATCTTCCTGAGCAGTCGAGTGGTAGTGTACTCAGTGAGCCCAGTGTGTGAGGCTACATACTCAGCCAGTGTGTTCCCACCAACACTGCATAGGAGAAGAGGGATGTTGACATATGTATGTACACACACACACATACATACATTGTCCATACATCATGATATACGTATACACACGTCATGTATTTTCACTCAGAAGTTGTTTGAGGTTTTCAACACACTCACTATTCCATGACTAAGACAAATCTTCTGCTGTTGTCAAAGGAGTCCGCCAGCTGGACAACACGTGGGTGGTTCAGCTCCCGCAACAAGTCTGCCTCCTGACGCACTCTGTCCTCCAGTCCATCACCCACACTCACTGCCACTATCTTGGCTGCATAGGCGTAGTCAGTCATCTTCTCCGTGCACTTGACAACACGGGAGTAGCTTCCCCTGCAGACAAGAACAAGGTTGTCACAGAACATTCCTCTGTGTGTGTGTGTGTGTGTGTGTGTGTGTGTGTGTGTGTGTGTGTGTGTGTGTGTGTGTGTGTGTGTGTGTGTGTGTGTGTGTGTGTGTGTGTGATGCCATCATAAGCTAAGTTTATTGCCATTGGTCCTGGATTCATCCAGGACACTGCCATCATGGTACTTCGTACCATGGGCAGCTTCTAAGTTCTAAGTGTGTGTGTGTGTGTGTGTGTGTGTGTGTGTGTGTGTGTGTGTGTGTGTGTGTGTGCGCGTTTGAGTGTGTTGTGTGTGCATGCGTGGAGCCCTGACCCCGGGACTGCGGCATTACACTTCTGATCTCTATATGACATTGCTAGGCAACAACAAAACAACACACAATATATATATACAACATACCTGTATATTTCTTCACCAGTCTCATACTCTAACTCAAAATCAGACAATTTCATTCGAGCCAGCTCGGATGTTGGACTGTCTGAATCATATTCGTGGTCCATCTCTATGGTAACAGGTTCAGTGGGTTCGGAAAATGGGCTAGCACCCACATCATTAACTGCTGCGACTCTGAAGATATAGGCCACGCCCGGTAGAAGATCATCAACCACGTGGGCTGCCCCTTCTAGCCCAGATGCCACCAGTTCCCACGTGTCAAACTCTATACGACTACGCTCCAGATTGTATCTGGAGATGTGGGTGGGGCCACAGGTTAATGGGCCAGGTGGGGGCAGCCAGGAAATGAGGGCGGAGTTATAGCTGCCAAGGATAATGGTGTTGACATCAGTAGGAGCTCCAGGCACAACTAGAGACAATAGAACAAGAGCATTCCCCATCAAGCCACATCATAAAACAGAAAGAGGGAGGGAGGGATGGAGGTGGGGGTGTGGTGGAGGGATGGAGGTGGGGGTGTGGTGGTGACACATGAAGTAATTTTTTATCTCTGTATTGCAAGAGAAAAAATGTCTAAAACAGAATCCTCTTCATCACCTTCACACACACACACACACACACAACCATTGACCCACTCCTTCACTGGCAGAGACTAGCCAATTATCACTCCACTTGTGATGAGTGGGTCATAATATCACATTGCTACCATTTAGGGGAATAAAAGTAGTGAGACCCTTTACCTAGCACAGTCAGTTGACATGAAGAGGTTACAGAGCCGAGACTATTGAGAGCTGTGCATGTGTACTTTCCCTCATCTTCCAGTTGAAGTTCACTTATTGTAAGTGACGTCACATCTCCACTCAGTTCCACCACACGGCGTCGTGGGGACATGGTGATCTCCCCCGTGCCATTGTGTTGCCACATGACTGACGGGAGGGGAGCCCCTGTCACCTTAAACTGGAGGGTCAGAGCAGACCCCTCCACCCCCTGCACTTCAGACACACCATCAGACAAGCAAGGAGCAGCTGCACACACACACACAGAGATTATTTATGAGCAAGGTAATGTTAAATGGGTTTACTACAGTGAGTATTTCTAATGATCACATGGACATATACACTCATAGGAGCACACCTTCCCAAGTGCAGTTGGTCTCCCCACATGTGACACACACACACTCTACACAACCTCAAATAGCCTCCTGTCTTTCTCATGGAAGGAGAGGGCACAGCCATACATAACAACTACAGAGCTGAAGAAAGCATCAAGACTGGCCACAGACTCAGGGAACAACCCACATAATATTGGAAAAACTAATGCATAATATGTATTGTATTTGAGGCAAAATTGTGTGTGTGTGTGTGTGTGTGTGTGTGTGTGTGTGTGTGTGTGTGTGTGTGTGTGTGTGTGTGTGTGTGTGTGTGTGTGTGTAGTGTTGCAAGTACGTTGGCATATGTCTTGGAGGGCCTCCCTCCTCAGTTACCATAGCAACACAGACAGACTGCACATGCTAACATGACATCATATTGGAATTATTAATTTCACTGAGAGTAACACATGTACTGATGAGGGACCTGATCTAAAAATAGTCCATTGGGTGAATCTTTGAACATGATCCAACACGAGTGATCAGTTATTTCTAATTACAATATGGGACATCATCTAAATGAATGTCAAAATATGTCCAAGGGCGGAGGGAATGTGCTAAAGTCAGCTAAAGCCAATTAGTGTTACACACCTTCATTTTTCGCCTGTTCCTCAAAGTCTGTAGGAGTGGGGCTTGAAGACATCATGGACTTTGGACCAAACACTGTCGAATCATCAACAGCAACAGCTGAGGTCTACAAATCAACACAAAAGCATTATACATCACATCATGTGATAGGTAGGCTAGATCACATGTTACTCACAAGCCACTTCCTTCGAGCGAGGAAGGATTTAAGTTTGGAAGTATCAAGTTTGGCCATGAGCCAGGGGGAGTTGGGGCGGTCCCCCACCCCACTCAGCATCTCTATCCAAGGGTGGGAGAGGACGTCACCAGCACAGGGACGACCCCTGAAGTACCCATGGAGGATGAGGGGGAGGAGCAAGGAGAGAGGATGAGGGGGAGGGGCACGGAGGGAGGATGAGGGACAGGGAGGGAGGATGAGGGGCGAAGAGAGAGGATGAGGGGGAGGGGCAGGGGCAGAGAAGGAGGATGAGGGGAGGTGAGGGAGCAGTGAGAATAGATAGGGGGAAGAGTGGATGGAAAGAGGGAGTGGATGGAAAGAGGGGAGGATTAATAGGAAGGAGATTGGGTATAGAGAAGTGGAGGTGTGTGTGTTTGAGTGGGTGGTGAGGAGTCAGGGAGGGAGAGAGCATCACAACATTGACCTTGCTACAAAAGGAATGTGACAAGCTTCTTACTCTGGAGATTTCTGGAATAGAGCAGCAATGAAGTCTTTGGCCTCCTGAGAGATGGCCTCAAACTGCTGGTAGGAGAAGTTGTATTGAGCTTCCGTTATCTTCTCCACCGCTGCTTGGATGTTGTCAGCAAAGAAAGGAGACACACCACTCAACCTGGATGCGTGGGTGTGTGTGTGTGTGTGTGTGTGTGTGTGTGTGTGTGTGTGTGTGTGTGTGTGTGTGTGTGTGTGTGTGTGTGAGTGCGTGCATACAGAACAGAACAGAACAAAATAAAAATATGAAGTGGTCATGGGGTGTCATGTGACTTACATGACATAAGTGATCACGCCCACACTCCACATGTCTGCAGCTAAAGTGGGTCCTTCCTGCCCCACAATCTCTGGGGCACTGAACTCTACGGACGAGACGTAAATGGTTGTGGTTTCATTCAGAGAGAAATCCCAGGCTGAACCAAAGTCAATTAGCTTCACACGACCATGAGCCAGCAGGACATTCTCAGGCTGTGAATAGAATGTCATGTGATGATCATGTGATGCTATGCACAGATGTGATGATCATGCACAGTTTAGGCAGTGTGCCAGGTCTCAAAACAAGGGTTGGCATGTGTCACTAAATGGAAATGTGGGGGCTGACATGTTTCATTTGCTGTCTTCATAAGCAAATGGCTGTGAGGGGGCCAGCCCCTACCACACTCTGTGTGAGAGCCAGGGATGATGGAACACAAACATATTGGGGGGAGGTGTCTGCCTGCTGTGAAGAATACACAAGCATGCTTATGATTTCACTTGGGAGTACAGGGGTTGACAATGAAGTAACACTGAAGTGGCACAAGACAACTCAGTTGTGTACTAGTAGCTCCTGGGGCGACCATTAGCAGGAACTGCATCACTATAGACCAGCCAATTGCCACGACAACATTGTGTAACACATTGTCAGATAAAGAGGAAAAGAAGCGTGCAGGCTCCTGCATAGCTACTAAAACATGACTTTTGTGTTTAATATTTCTACAGATTGTATATAACAGTTAGAGCTTTACTCTGTGGAGTATGTAAATTAGCTGTGCGTTGTACTCAGATTTGTTGTTTGTTGGGTTGCCATTTCATTAGTTACTGCCTATGTACAGTGTATGTTGATTAACTGTGTGTTGGACACTTGTGTTTAGTTGTTTGTTAGGTTGCCATTTAAATAGCTACTACGTACCCATGTACATCGTATGTTAAATTATTAACCGTATGTTGGATACTTGTGATTTGTTGTATGTTTTGCCATTTATAATTTCTATCTCATTTTTGATGTGGCTCCTCCCCCTGCACTTGACTACTTAAGGGAGCTCCTGAGTGGTGGTGAGAGCCAGAGCTTCCTAACTTGCAATGAAGATAGCATAGTTGAAAATCTATTTGACTTCAGGGTAGCATAAACTCTACCTAGCATTAGGTCTACCTGTGGTGGCAGCACCTACAGAGGAGACAGAGGATTAAAGCTTTCTTGACCCACTCCACCTCCACCCCCCCCCCCCCCCCCCCACACACACACACTACATGCAGGAATCATGCATTCTATTTTGATAAGTACTTCTTATTTGGCTCCAGCAGCCACCCACCAGCGGGGTGCAGTTTGCCACAGTGAGAGAGACTGGTGTCAACACACACTTGAAGGGTGTGTAGTCTTAACTAGCTGTTACATGTTTACACCATTTAATACATGGACCAGAGCCAATGAAAATCTACACATGCACACAAATAGTACGGAAGGTTAAAGGTCCAAGCAGAGATTTCTTACACTCCATGGGGACTGGGTCGTCTGTGATGGATTTCGACACACGCATGAACACTCACTGACCACACTTCAGAGTGTGTGACTAGTTGTTGTCAAATTACAGAGTTGAACAATGATGTACAACTCACTCTGATATCAAGGTGGGCAACTCTGATCTTATGCAGTGTGTCCACCGCTTGGAGGAGTTGGGAGAGGTAACCCACAGCAACGGCTTCGGTCAGCTTATTTTCAGCTACCACTGTCTCAAGAATTTCTCCACCTGGAACACTGCACACACACACACACACACATACACAGACACACACACACAGACACACACACACACACACACACAGACACACACCATAGTATAATCACAGCCATCCAGTCATCTGGCTTCACCTCCCCCCCCCCCCCCCCCCTCCCACACTACACATATGTATTATACAAACATACTATTCAGTGATGATGATGAGGTTTCTCCCTCTTTCGAAGGAGTCTTGATACTCAAGGATGTTAGGAGATTTTCCAGCAACTTTCTGCAGAATCTCAACTTCTCGTTTGATGCTGGCCTTCTTCTTACTGCGGAGACGCACATACTTGGCACAGAATATGCGGCCACTCTCTCTGTGCTGGCAGCAGTGCACAATGCCAAATCTCCCCCTGCACCAATAGCAGAGACAGGACAGGACAGGACAGGATGTGGTATACAGTGCAGTCTGGCTCTCACTAGAGCTAGAGCCTACACATCAGTGTGTGTGTGTGTGTGTGTGTGTGTGTGTGTGTGTGTGTGTGTGTGTGTGTGTGTGTGTGTGTGTGTGTGTGTGTGTGTGTGTGTGTGTGTGTGTGTGTGTGTGAACAAGGGATGCCAGCAACACCATGGGAACCCTGGGGGGGGGGGGGGGGGGGAGGGGCGTACGTATGCACCCTTGATTAAACTAAATCTAACTATGCCTCTCTTTTTTTTTTCAGTTTATGCCAAAATTATCATTTGAAGTTCCCATTTGTACAATGGTCTGATTGGTAACAAGTATTACATGTGTGACATTTATACATTGCCACATGCATACACAGCAGGGTTACACCTTACCCTTTCAATATCACAAGGATATGATGCAACTATTTCCTTCACTATCACACATCATCATCCTACTTATGAGACCACCACCAAATAGAACCACTTGGAAGCTCTAGCCCACACATGCACAGCAATACTGTGCACATGCACATGTATCTGTCCCCATGTGCATGGCTAAGACGGCAAACAATGCCTTGCCATTGTCTTTGCAGCACATTACATATGTAGAGACCTAGTGGTTACTGATCATAAATATTTATAAGGAGCAGCACAGTGGCAACAGTCAACAGCAACACCAGGGGAGGTCCACATGCCATACCTCACTCACCTGCCCAGTTCTTCATTCATGATGTCATAGCAACTAATGGATCCTTTAGAGGTGATGGATTGCCTCGTATCGTCAGTCGCAATGTCATCCTCCTGCAAGTCTACACCACATAAACAATCTTGATTAATAGTTTAGTCTTCAGATATCAAATATAACCAAAGGTCCTCTCCCCCCACCCCCTTCCTTCCTAGTTGTATGCTACCACCATAGAATCAGAGGATAATTCATTATATATCACTCTCAAAGTGCTTCAGTCAGAACTGACCTTTGACCTCCTCACTGGAAGAAGTGGTGCTAGCAGCAGCAGCAGCAGTCTTGTTGCTGCCAGATGAGCCCAGCAATCCTCTGATGCTCTTGGTCAGCACAGAGTCAGAGGGCTCACTGGGCGCACCAAATCCATACTCATTCACAGCAGAGACACGGAACTTGTACGTGGTCAACGGCTCCAGAGTTTTCACAACAAAGAAGCTTCGTGGCTGCTGCACAATTGGTTGCCAGAGGTCGATGCCTTCTTGGAACATTTCTACTTGGTATGAGAGTATAGCCACACCCCCATCCATGTCAGGTGCCGCCCACTTGAGTTTCACAGATGTGCTGGTGACCTTCGACACCACTGGCTTCTGCGGTTCACTTGGGGGACCTAATTGAATTAAATATGCCCCAAGGACAAGGCACACAGTCAGTCACATGATCCACAACACTAACTAGCACACACATTCCTTCCCTAAGACCAACACCTCACTCACTCACTCCCAGAGACATGTGGAGCATGCAGGAGGTTAAAGTGTGTGATTGCAGAGTGTGGGTTGAACCATAATGGTTCACGATGTAGGTCTATAGGCATGGATGCATGCATGCATGCATGCATGTGCATGCTTTGTGTGCAGTCTAAGTATACATGTCATGTAGCTTGCTAATTGATCAACAATGATGATATATGGAAAGTCCCACACAGAACTTAGCTTCAAGAAATCGTTCATTATTATTACCATGATAACCACACTGGGTTTTATATATTGGTTCAACTGGTCACACCCTCAATGCATGCACACTGTTGGGTTATTGTTGCTTCTACACACACATGCACACACACATGCACATGCATGCATGCACGCACCATGCAGGCTGAGAGCCATGGTGGTGGAGTCACTGCCCATGGAGTTGGTGATGAAGCAGGCATAGCAGCCCTCATCATCATAGTCCAGGTCATGCAGCTCAAGCACGCTCGAGGTGGGGCAAAAGGTTATCTGTCTGCGATTGTCAGAGGTAATGATTTCACGGTCATGCTTCCAGATCACAGAGGGAGGAGGGCAGCCATTGAAGGTACAGCTGATGGTTGCCGTGGCACTGGTAGAGACATTGAGGTCAACAGGATGCATGGTGAACTTTGGAGTACCTTTGAGAAAGAGGGTGACACAGAGAGAGGGAGAAATGGGATGGGTAAGAGTAAGCATCAAGTAACAGAGTTGAGTACAATAGATGATGAAGATGATTGAAGACAGCGGGTTGCATGATCCTCCCCCTGGCTCAATCAAACACAGCTGTGTTGGCAGTAATTGCACAGCTGCACATTGGCCTATATCAATACCTCTAGTGTGTGCTAGTGTGTGCTAGTGTGTCATCACTTAAGCATTCTGTGTCAACCATGTGCGCCCACCCACCCACTCCTTCTCTAGTCACTGACAGTCTACTGGAAATTCACCACTACATGTACAACTCCTGCTCTGCCAGGCCTGCTCTGCCCTGTGCATGTGACATCATGCAAGCAAGACATGACTCACACATGCACCATAGCTGGCCTACTACCAACACATGTCATATGTATGAGTATAGCTATATCCCCACAGACAACATGCCTCCCTCCCTACTTACCTACCTACATACACTCAGAACACCCATCATCACTGTTTAGACTTATCTCCCTCCCTCCCTCCCTCCCTTACTATCCCTCTGAAGTCCCTGGACTGAGTTCTTCTTGCGGAGGTAGGAAGAAGGTATGCTGCCCTCCAACTGGTTTGAGTCCATAGTGCGCACACGCAGCTTGGGGGTGTCAGCTATCACTTCTCTTGCAAGCTCCACCACCTCTCCCGGCTCCAAGGTCACATCATCCTCACCCTCAAGAACAACGCACTCCATCACCACATATTGGGTTCCCACATATTCCTGCAACAGCACACAAAACAACAGCAGCAGCACAACATCACAAAATCACAAACTCCACACCAAGTGAGCAGATGTCCTTACACATTTTTTAAAGTGAAGAAAAAAGGATTAATTATTTTAAAATTTGATTAATTAATTAATTATAGTGTTAAAAAGCAAACAACCAGACGTCTTCTAAATGAACACTAATAATTTTAAAAAACCAACTGGCAAAACCAACAGACAACATCATTTTCAAATCTTGTGATTACTGCCAGAACATGCATGCTTGTGATGTGCTGCATTGTTCTCTCCCTCACCAACCCCCTAACCCTCCTCACCAACCCCCTAACCCTCCCCCCCCCCCCCCCCCCCCCAACCCTCTCCCTCTCCTCACCATCTCCACTGAGCCAGGAGACAAGGAGCGCATCCCCCCGGAGGAGCCTGGTCTCTTGCACTTTCTCCTGGACCACTCCTTCTCCCTGTGCCACCGACCACGAGACAAGCTGGCACCACCAACCAAGTCAACTGGCAATGAGGCACTTCGAGAACGTAAAGCCATTTCTGTGGAGACGTTCTTCTTGGCTCCTTGTATGAGGGAGCCCGAGATGTCGAGCCACTGTTCCCTCACACTAGACTTCTTTGCACAGAGGAGGAATTTGTTTCCTGTTGAGATGTCATACACAATCAAGTTCCTTTGGTCACTGTCCATGTCGTGCACCATGGAGACACTGTGGAGCTGTTGGGCGGGGCCAGAGAAGGAGGGGGGGGGGGGGAGAGAGGAGTGAAATGAGATTTAGAAGGAAGGGAAGATCATGACAACTAACTACCACAGAGCTACAGCCATGACACTCTCAACAACCATGCCACCATCAACAACCATGTGCCACTATCAACAACCATGTGCCACTATCAACAACCATGCCACTATCAACAATCACGCCACTATCAACAACTGAGCCACTATCAATAACCATGCCACTATCAACAACCATGCCACTATCAACAATCACGCCACTATCAACAACCGAGCTACTATCAACAACCATGCCACTACTGGCACTAGGCACACAATGCAACACTCAGACACACCATCAACTGCTCCTTGACTGTGTAGACCTCCCTGTCTTCCTTGAGCCTTCTCTTGGTGATCAGAAGTGCTCTTTCAAACAGAAACACTCGTCGCTCCTTGAGAGTCTGCCGGTAGTTCTCCTGCGTTAAGAACAAGTCCTGCAATATCAGTTTTCCGTATTTTTCAGCCCTAATTGGAACGTCAATTAGGCTGAGGTGGATGGCGTTGTTGGCTCGTGTGGAGATGTTTCTTGTCACTTGCAAACCACCCTCAATGTTTCCAGCTGGTAGCCCAGCTCTCACACTATCAGGCAAAGAAAAACAATAAAACATGAAGATCATGTGATGCACTAGATCATGTGATGCACTAGATCATGTGATGCACTAGATCATGTGATACACTAGATCATGTGATATACTAGATCATGTGATATACTAGATCATGTGATTGTTAATGAAGAGAAACAATCAAATAGGAAGAGCTGGCTGTCAGTATAACAATTTGTTCAAGACTTTTCTGTTTTGAGTTCATTACTTGCCAACCTAGTTGGGTCATGAATAGAGCTGATGGCTCCCATCAAGTCTACTTGCTTGAGACCAAAGTGCATGCATGCATGCAACACTCACTCTCTAGTGACCTCTCAACTCTCACCTGTATTTCTGAAACTCAGCCAGCAGGAGCCCATATTTGGTGATGCGTTGCACTGGGTGGATCAGGTAGTCAGCAAGCTGCTGTCTATCCTTCAGCAAGGTTCTCACTTCCTCAAAATAGGCAGAGAATTCTTTGTAGATGTCATCGGATGCAGCTTTGTTTTGGCAGTAGGAGACGTAGAGGGACAGCTCCTGTTCATGCTCCACAAAGATATCTCCTAGCTTGGTAGGGTCCTTCCCACACTCGAGCAGTTCAGGTAGGAGTGTGCTGCAATAATGGAGGGAGGGATGAAAGGGGAGGGGCTTGGTGGAAGATACAACTGGGTGCTCTCTATGGGTATGTATAGTCTGTGCAAACACACTACAAAATTAAAAAAATTAAAAATTCTAGCTGGTACAAATTTCCCAACTGTATCTTCACCAAGAATACCCTGCACCCCCTCCCCCCCCCCCCCCCCCCCATCAGCTCTAACAAATAAATTACTGCATTGCACTTGTGTAAGTGCTACCATGGCAACGACTCACAGTACCTCTTATGGAATAAGTAGATGTCCTCCAGGTTACCAAATAAAGTGTTTTTGAGAGCTTGCAATGCCTTGGGTGATGAGTCTTTGTTCACATTGGGGTCGTAGTTCTAGCAAAGGCATGAAAAGAAACAAGTGGTGTGATTGGCTGATCTTCTGTGTCCACTGATAAATTACTCACCTCAAGACAGAACTGAAGTCTCTTGACATAGTCTTCTTCAGTCTGACACAACTCTGAGAGCACATAACTGTAACACACAGCAGCAACAAGCAACAAACACTTCAACAAGTAACTACAGCTGTAGAATAACGCAGGCCACTCAAAGAGGACACAAGCAACACTGAACTGAACGACAAACACTACTCATAATTCACCTCCTCCTCTCCTCTGCCAAAGATCGTTGTTCCTCAGTATCACACAGCGTCAGGGTCTCAGGTGTCAGGACAGCAGGGGAGACGCTACTCCTCACAGACATCTCTGTGGACTCATCAGAGGAAATGGAGAGGGAGTAAGTCCGTGGCATGGAGCCACGTGGTGAGCGATTACTCTCAGCTGCTCCACGCCCCTCCACATAGGGAGTGAGGTAAGGAAGAGGCACCCATCCCTCCACATCAGTGCGAGAAGAAGGGCAAACGAGACACCAGTCATTCTTGGACTGATCGAGAACTTCGACCACCTCTCCTTCGTTCACACTGAGCATGCTTTCATCCGTAGCCTCGTAGTTAGCCAGCACCACATACTGGGGGTTGCCTGAGGGCGGCTGTTCATACATGGACACACAACAGAGGTAAAGAAATTACTGTCAACCAGCATTTTATATAAATCATGCTCTCTTTTTCTCTCCCAATACTTCATATTACATGCACACTCTCTAAGACGTGGCTTCTGGGTGGTGGCTAGCTAAGGTGTCAAGGTTGTGAGAGTGCATGATGTGTCTTCAGGGAAACAGACAGTGCACAGAACACCACCAACTAAGCACATACCCCATCCATCAGATACACATAAACATCTATCTCAGCTTGGAAATACTCCATGCAAGTGGAACAAGATTCTGTTGTGTTTTCTATAGGATTCATATTTATGGTTGTGTTTCTGGTTGCACACTGGATTCAATGATACGCTGGATCCACATCATGCTATGTTGTGGCAGGTTGACATGAGTTGACAATACATACCACCATGGGAACACACACACACACACACACACACACACTGGATGAAGTTGAGGTAGGTTGATATAGCTCCATGGAGACATGCAGGTATTAGAATGGTATCCATGCCCACACCTGAATATGGTTGCTATTAGGCAAACACCAATCACTGGCCATGCCCATCACTATCATGCCGACCATATGCCACACTCACCAACAGCCAAACTACTACTGACCACACCCACATTGACCACACCCATCCCTAGAAATAAAGCCTATCATAGTATAGTATAAGGCCACGCACACACATGCACACCTGCAAAGAGAGAGAGGAGGGAGGGAGGGAGGGAGAGGGGAGGGGACTTGAGAGCATAATCCCTCACTCACATTCACTGTATTTCTTACCATACTGGTTTGAGAGACATTCCTTCCAGCAAACACTTCCCCAAGTCCATCTCCTTCAGTGACGTCTGTAGTAGCAATGGAGACATCCAAAGTGTCTTCAGGAATATCTGTGAGAGAGGAGAAATGCACATGACGATTAGAACGCTTTCGCTTTCTTCTCAACATCCGTTGAAACATCTCAGCTTTGTACGCCCCCCCACACACACATGTACTTGGCACCACAAGTATACAAGTATGGCAATGGCTGCAAGCAATTATCAGCTCAACCAATTTGTTGAAGAGTGTGACAATTGGAGACTAGATGAATGGAAGCTACTATTCTGTAGGAGCTTGATAAAGAAGAAACTAGATATTCCTCAGAGAATTAGAACAGACTATTGTGCGGGAACCTGGAACAGTAGCAAACTATTTGGCAGGAGCTTTACACTCCACCCACAAGTGAGCATGCTCAAGGCAGGGCCAGTGGTGAGCACATACACCAGACCTATCAACTTGCTAACTCTTACTAAGTGGGTTTCAAACATTCACACAGAGAAGATAATTGCTTAGTTTTGAGTGTAAAGTTGTTAAACAGTGTTAATAAGAGTGTGTTTGTGTATGTATATTTTCAAGAGACAGGAAGTACTCAGTGGCATGGTGAGGTCACATGCAGTCAACCACACTAACTCCGGTATATATCAGTCAGAGCCATGCTCCATAGGAAATATAATGGCCTTCACTCTCAATGTAGCTAGGATAACACATGCACAAACCACCTGAAGTGCCTGAACAGCTGTTGGTTGTGTGGAGAGCTCCAGAACCAGTCCAATGTGGTGTGTGTGTGTGTGTGTGTGTGTGTGTGTGTGTGTGTGTGTGTGTGTGTGTGTGTGTGCGCGCGCGCGTGCGTGCCATGGCAGGCAGGCAGACAGACACAGTGTAGGGATGTCTGCCTAGTGCTACAGCCTCAACCCTGCCCCTGTCTAGAGGTGGTAGGAGGACACTGTGCAGAGCATAAGCTAATCACACATATACCGTGCTGCCATGAGGATGGCCACGCCCACATGCCACCGAGACAAATGAACCCAGTTAAGCATTTGACTTATCTGCTTTACCAGAAAACTTATAAGTATGTAGTAACTGCAGTCTACACCAATTAGTTACACAGCAAGGTGGAGTGTTTCCCCTGAGCCTCTTTGTCTCTCTTCAAGATAATCAAGTTTTCCTCTACAGCAACTGTTAGTGTCGCTAGCCAGACCCTTTACTCTCTGAACCACCAGCAGTTTGTGAGGAATGGTCTGGTCTAACTTTATACTTGGTTTTGTTTGTACTAAATCTGTCGTTTTAGCAGATGGCATGCGAAAAATATAATTGGAGTGGGTGTTCTTCCACCACTTGTTCTAGTAGAAAAAAGATTATTTACTTCAAACAAAATTGCCTACTTTCACATTATTTATAGAGTACTTTATAAAAAGTCTATGACCCCATACTTATGGTGCACTGCTCATGCGAGAGCTTCAAGATGCAGTACACACACAAACTAAACCAAGTACATTTAGCCCAGACCCTGGCTTAAAGGGTAAAGGGTCTGGCTAGCCACACTACACAACCTCAGGCAGCAACCAATTAAGTAGCAACTGGAAGAGGTGTGACTTTTCTCACATCTTCTCTCTCTATTCAGAAGAAACACCATCATCCAGCATAAAGTGACTTTAATTTACCTTATTAACCAATGGAAAATATTTCACCACACATGCAAGGGCAAATGAATGAGAGTTTAAAGCTCTTAGTCACCTGGTGATTGGTGGAGCACCTCTCTATGTGAACTCAAACTGAAGAACTAATCTGATTGTTACTATCAGCAGCCACTGTATTACTGGTATATCAATCAGTCTAAGATATTGAGGAGAACAGCAGCTCAAATGACTCAACACCAGTTTATTTCACCTCCCAACTGTGAACTCTGAACCTACTTACCCACCTCCCAGTCACCACTTGCTATGTCTGTGTTCTAGTAAAGCAACAGGCTAATAATATACTGGTCCTTTATGTTTAATGCCATGGCAACACACATGAATGACATACCATTCAACCATTCTACACCACTGTGCGGTACAGAACATAAGCTGCCTATTGGAAAGCTAAAATGAACAGTTAGTCATACCTGCAGAACTTGATACCAAATCTCCACTTTCAGATGTTGGTCCAGTAAATCTGATTGTTATCTCCAAGCCACCAACACAAGCCACAAAGCTGAGATAAAGCCATTCAGCTGAGTCTGGCACCCTCACTCTGTAGTTTTCCATTTCTCAGGGGCCTCAGTCTATCCCGTTACAAACCGCAGCAGTAATATTTCAATAGCAGGCCCACACTAGCTAAATAAATAGTAAGAGTAGGAAACCCAAACCAACCAACCAGGTTTCCAGCTGTGCACCTCAGTGGCTGCAATGTTTCACACTCAGTACTTCCCAAGGGGTGGGTGGAGTGCCACAGGAAATTAGTGTCACAGGAAACTGGTATCACAGGAAATTGGACGCTTGGAGATTCAGCTGATTTTCATAGGAAAGAATGAGTGCTTTTCTTAGGATATTGAATACTTAAACATATTTATTTTGGAAATTATAAAGCTTAGAGCATTTGGAGGCTAGATAATTAGCTATGAGCTGTTTAACTATTAATGAACTGGAGAATTACCTCCAGACTTGGAACAAGAGAAAACAGCATGTTTTTTTTTTAAAGGAATCCATTCAGATAAGATTGGAGGAAGTCACTTTGGCAGAGATAAACATTGGTACACAGTTAAGTGAACCTTATTAAGAGATAGGAATGGTTGAAGATGTGAAGAAAGTTTGTTCCAAATTTGATACATGCCGAAGGGTAAGTAGGAGAGGTTTCTAATTCTAATTAAACTATGTTGAAGTTCCCTGTTGATCACCCTGTTTCTCTCAACCCATCCCAAAAAAACCCCTAGGAAATGTGATAAATCCACTGCTGAGCTCCACCCCATTCCCATCAAGGAGAAAGTGTGGACTGCCATTGGTGTTGATCTGATAGGTCCCCTACCTGAATCATCCAGAAGGGAACAAATATAGTACAACATTTTCCTGCTTCTTCTCAAAGTGGCCCGAGTCAGCAGCACTCTGAACAAGACTGCTGTTGGTATAGCCGACTTTCTCTCTCCATGTTGTCTACTCACCATTGCAGTTGCAAGAGCTGTTGCTTAGGGAGAAGATCCAGTCTCATGCAAATAAAATCAAGCCAATACAAGGATGCATCTTTCCACCATTTCCTCATGAATTTCTTGATGAGGGTACAAGTGTTAAGATAAAGTGTAGAGAAAACATCCCCATTGATTGTCACTGCAAGATGCCCACATTATAGATGTACTCATGATACAATGATTATCTGTACAAAATGGTTTCATGCTAACTGTGAGGAAGTACCAAAGAAATATTAGATAATTCTGACATGGAGTGGTTTTGTTCCTACTCAAGCCTGTCAGTACTCGCATAGCAGAAGCCTAGCATGGTAGAAAATGGTGAGGCAGTGGTACTCCCACCAGTCCACCACCCTGAATAAGAAAATAAAGGTTGTGTGGAGCTGGTTTTGCACAAGAAATATTATGCAAGGAGATAACCCTCTACACAAATAGAGATAGTAAGTGTGGACATGCAATCTTACCAGGCCAACTTGTGTGCTCTAGAAGCCTCTGAGATCACAGAAAGCTTGGGGGTTGTGAGCAGTATTAAACTACAGGTCTCCACTGGAAACTCTCCATGTTGGAGATGAAGATAGCCTCTACATGGCCTCTACTAGAAGTAGCCTACAAGCCAAACCAATGTCTTCACCACATCTACAGATTACTACAGGACAGAGACAGAGTGTATAGTGTCCTTATCAGGACAGGCAGCGATTCCCAATAGCTGCCGTATGTTGAGGTCTAAAGCCTGGTTCACAATATGACAATAGCTCATGGTTTTGTTCCCTCCCGTCACCTACCATCTTGTCGTAAATTTGTGAACATCATCCGTCATGCTCCGTTTTGTCAAATGTAATCAACCGGTACTTGATGTTGGAATAGAATATGGTTCTAATCCGGTGTCAGTTCAAGTGCATCTGACCAATCAGATGTTTTAAATATGCCCATGCCTCACTGCTAGTGGAGTATGCGCAGGCCTCAGGTCAAGTTCAAGTGGTATTTTTTCAAGCTGAAACGTTGAATTGTGAACAGAGCAGACAGTAGGAGACATTAAGGATGAAATGGAGATGAAAGGGAACAGTGAGCAGTCGTGAGCTAACATCATATTGTGAACCAGACTTTAACAATGATGCAGCTTCACGTTGAGGGCCTCACCACTGGCAAGCTCAATGTGGAATAGCTAGCCATAAAAAAAAAAGGTAACAATAATTCTACTGCAAGAAATGGATTTAGAAAAAAATAACTTATTGAAATTGCAAGGGTATACGTTAGCTGGATACATAGCCAATTAGCTGGATACATAGCCAATTAGCTGGATACATAGCCAATACACATAGCCAATAAACACCCAGTCACCATTCAAAATTACATCTCCTGGACATCAGCAGGTCAATCTGCAAAATATGAAGAAATGAAATGGGTAAGAACCAAAATGCAAGATACCTCCATAATCAACATCTACTAACCACCACTGAAAAAGCCGGACTATACATTAATACCAGACACACTCCACCCACCATGTATGCTGGCTGGAGATACTGCAAGTTACTTGTTGCAGCAGCCAAGAAGAATGAGCATCAACCAATAAAGAGCGGGATAGTACAACAAACAATTTTTTTTTGCAGGCTAAACGAAAAGTACAGGGAACAATAGACAGACAGTTGAATATAATTGATCCACTCGACACACTCCAGAGCTGTGTGGCCTGGCAAACCATCAATAAGCTCACAGGTAGGTCCACAACTCCAGACCAGTGCCATATAATTGCAAATTCAAGTTCGTCCCAGCTGCTGAGTAATGGTTGCTTCCCAGGAGCAGACAAGAATTTCACTAGGAACATGTCATCAAGAGCTACAGCTACCCGAACATCAAGCAGGTTTTTGGAGCAGCAGATTAACAGCAGACCAGGTAACCATGTTGTGTCAAGACATCAAGGATAGCTTCCAAGCAGGTAAGAAGGCTGCGGCCATCTTCCTGGACCTCACTGCTGCATATGACATGCCCGGCTCCGTGGACTCCACATGAAACTCCTGAAGAGCATGCTGGACAAGCACATGGTGAGATTCATAGTGGAGATGCTCAACAACAGCAAGTTCTGGCCACACACTAGTAATGGGGAATGAAGCCGAGTACAGCAACTTAATAACAGGGATCCACAGAATTCAGTCCTGGCCTCATTGTTGTTCAATATTTACATCTATGACCTGCCAGCAACCCAACCCAGTGGAGGAAATATGGATATGCAGATGACCTGGCCATTCTACTCAATAAGCCATCCTGGGAAGCAGCTGAAAAGGGCCTCATCGAGAAATTAAAGATCCTGCCACAGTACCTGACCAACTAGCCCATCAAACTCAGCCTAGGAAAGACCATGTCATCGATGTTCCACCTAAACAGCAAGGAAGAGGCATGTGAGCTGAAGATCATGGTAAACCAGGCCCTAGCCCTAGCCCTAGCCCTAGCCCTAGCCCTAGCCCTAGATCATGGTAAACCAGGCCCAAATGCAGTTTGAGACTGTCCCTACTTACTTCAGTGTAAAGCTTGCCATAATGCTGACATTTAAACAACACCAGAAAGGCGGCAAGGCAAGTTCAAATTTCTAGCTGGAGCAGCTGTGCCAGAAGCTATGCACTATGAACATTATCTAGCACTACTTCAACAACACTGCTGGACACTTTCTACTTGTGCCTATCATACGTGCAGAATTCACATGGACACTACATACCTGTCCTACCATGTTATGTTGCCTTGTTGCAATTATATGGCCACACTAGCCCTGAAGACAACAACAACACACACACACATATACATACATACACACACTCTCCCTCTCTCTCACACACACACCACTCTGTGGATTGTACATGGCTATGAGAGTTTGTAAGAATCAAGAAAACTACCTGTGGAGGAAGGAAGAAAAGATAGCTAGGGATGGTGTTGGGATGGGGTTGGGAGGAAACATGTATCCAACAAGAAAACTTTACCACTGCCGTCCCCATTGTCTGGCTGCAGCATGCTGGTCTGCACCCAGCCTTCTCTGGCCCTTTGTCCGCCTTCTTCCTCCTCGTCTTCTGGGATAGTGCTCACTAACCACCAATCGCTCCTCTTGGAGTCCAGTACTCTCACTGGCTGATCACGCACCAAAGATAGCTGCTCCACACGGTCCGCCAGCACCTCGGCCATGGTGAAATATGGAAACTGAATGCTAAACATCTGCAGAAGTAGTTGGGGCAGGGAGGGGAGGGGAGGGGAGGGGAGAGGTGGGGGGGGGGGGGAGGGGATAGGAGGGGTAATGATAAAGAGCACAGGGAGGAATGGAGGAGGGAAGACAACGCCACTCAGGTGTGATTATCAACAGCATACAGTCAGTGTTGATGTCTTGAGTTTTTATTCAAATCGATTAAAAATGAAAGAGCACTGATAAGAAAGTTACTTAAATTGATTTATGCTTCACTTGTGCCAACTCACTCAAACACAAGGACATACACACACAATCACACACACACACACACTATGTATTGGCAAGTACCAATAATAATATGCCTCCCCACCATGCCAACTACCCCTTACCCCTTGTAGCTGCAGCTGGGATGGTTCTGGGACACACCCATCTGGCCCGGCAAGAAATGGTGCTTGGTATAACTCCTTCCTATTCAGCTGCACCTCTGAAGAAGTGTGCCTCCTGATAATGAATACACAGAGAGAACAATCAAGCAACGAGGGGCGGCATACACACATATGCATGTACGCACACCACACTATGCACACCACAAACATAAACATTCTAGAAATGATCCACCTGTGGTAAGATTTACAGCTAATTGTAATATGTCAGGGCAGTCCGCCCCACCCACCCACCCACCCACTAGTTGCAGCCACATCATCAGACTGGCCCACACTGTCTCACTTACTTCATCATGAGGCTGGCCAGTTCTCCGGTCACATCCACGAAGGGTTCAGGGGAGGGTGATAGGGTTCCATCAAGAGCTTGTTGTTCCAGGTAATTGGCAGGGACCCACCCTTGCTCCTGGCTATCTATTGTGACCACCAGCCACCAATCAGCACGGGAATTGTCCAAAACCTGAGAATGAAATGAAAGAGTGTGATCATATGAATAATATGGGTGTAGTTTTTACATTTACACTGTAGCCAGCCAGTGTGTTCTATTCGGTAGACATGGATTTCTAATAAATAACTTGATATTCTTATACCTGCTAACATATCAATATATCAATGTAATTAAAAAGGTGGAAATAATTTGATCAAAATTCTCCCAAAAATCTCTGGCCCAGTGATCTCAAGGAATCCCCACCCTCAACTCTGATTATTACAGCTACTTTCTCAGGCCTAGTCAAGGTTTGCTACATGGATTACTGGAGGGAGTGTTCATATCTGACTAATGGTCCACACCCCCACCCCCAATATTACAAGCAAGTCAAGATTGAAGTGTTACCTCTGCTAGTACTGTTAGCAAACCCTCCAGACAAGACTGTACGTTAGAACAAACACATACATGAACTGGATATACAACAGTAACTCTGTATAATGTGACGTGGTGCAGAGTCCTCCCTACCTGCACACACTGGCCTGCTTGCAGTGACACATTGGACTCCTCCACCCCATCAAAGTCTGCCACAGCAACATACAACTCCAGTGCCTCCAAGTCATCCAGCGACATCTGGAGGGGACATCAACAGCAGTGGAGTGAATGAATAGACATGCTCTGGCAATTCACTGGATTTGTGAGGAAGGCTGATTCCCCGTATATAGCACATGCAAGCAACAAGACACACCTCCTTGTCAACAGGACACACATCCTTGTCTTCAAATGAGCTTATAATGCACATGCACGTACATAGCCATCTAACAACTGCTTGAACTATCACCTTTGAACTGCATATCAATAGTTAATTGATGTTGCTGAAATAGGTGGCCACTTAGGCAATCCTTGATGAATAAATCAGTTTATATTCTTATGCCAACTTCCTCTTTTCTTCTAGATGTAAAACATTGTGAAATGCATCCACCTCTCATGCCAGGGAGGGGAGGGGAGGGGAGGGGAGGAGAGGAGAGGGGAGGGGAGGGGTGGGGAGGGGAGGGGTGGGGAGGGGAGGGGAGGGGAGGGGTGGGGAGGGGAGGGGAGGGGAGGGGAGGGGTGGGGAGGGGAGGGGTGGGGAGGGGTGGGGAAGCATTACCTTGTTGACGGCACATTGTAGCTGACTCAGCTCTCCCATCTGCCTGACCCCTTGTAGGTTGGGGGGAAGGGAGGGGTCAATCTTGATCTTAGGGATGTTGGGCTGTGACATGGTGAGAGTGGGGATCTGTGTGGATATGATGAAGGGAGGGAGGAGGCAAAGGGGGGGGGGGTGTGTGACCAGTACTGCACAATAATAGGTGGCACTTGATAACTATATTCAGAGTTAGCATTCAACAATCTTCTCACAACTTGGGATGTCATAACACACTGTAACACACTGTAACACACTGTAAGTATATACCCTATTAAACATGACTACACATTGTAGTTGAACAGTGTGCCTTGTTTGTTAATGATCTCACCCCAATGAGAAGGAAGGTGGATGAGAGAGATTGAGGAAGGAAGGAGTGTGGAGTGGAGAGAGAGAGAGAGAGAGATAGAGAAGAAAACAAAAGGAGATGAGTGAATAGAAAGAATGGAAGTAGTGGAGTGGAGTAGAGAATGGAGTAGTGCATGCAAGAAAAGCTATGAACCCGAGTTGTAACTATAGCACAATGTGTGAATACAGCCACCACTACTCTAGTGATGCTCACCATCATTGGGTTGTAACCTAAAAACCTCAGCTGGTTTTGAGCAATGGGTGTGGTGTTTGGACTGAAAGACGTAGGCAAAGATTGGAGTGAGCATGATAGCTTCTCATCTACCATCAGAGGAGGCAGTTGGTGATGGTGTGACTTATGGGAGTGGTGTGAGAGTGGAG
>OZ017786.1:373837-409489 GCA_963969325.1 Lycopodina hypogea | reverse complement strand
CTCACAACTTGGGATGTCATAACACACTGTAACACACTGTAACACACTGTAACACACTGTAACACACTGTAACACACTGTAACACACTGTAACACACTGTAACACACTGTAAGTATATACCCCATTAAACATGACTACACATTGTAGTTGAACAGTGTGCCTTGTTTGTTAATGATCTCACCCCAATGAGAAGGAAGGTGGATGAGAGAGATTGATGAAGGAAGGAGTGTGGAGTGGAGAGAGAGAGAGAGAGATAGAGAAGAAAACAAAAGGAGATGAGTGAATAGAAAGAATGGAAGTAGTGGAGTGGAGTAGAGAATGAAGGAGTAGTGCATGCAAGAAAAGTGCATCCATTGGTTTCTATGAACCCGAGTTGTAACTATAGCACAATGTGTGAATACAGCCACCACTACTCTAGTGATGCTCACCATCATTGGGTTGTAACCTAAAAACCTCAGCTGGTTTTGAGCAATAGGTGTGGTGTTTGGACTGAAAGACGTAGGCAAAGATTGGAGTGAGCATGATAGCTTCTCATCTACCATCAGAGGAGGCAGTTGGTGATGGTGTGACTTATGGGAGTGGTGTGAGAGTGGAGGAGGAGGTGGGGCAGGAAGACTCGACATCTCCATGCTGCGCTCCAGTGGTGACGATGCATCAATGGGATATGGACATGATTGGTCAGACTCACTAGCATCTCCATCTTTAGCGCACAAGCTCACATCCTCTGTGAGGCTTATGTCACTGTTGCCATACATAGAGGCTGGGTTGTAGAGGTGTGATTGACTGTTGGTCATGAAGGTGATGTTTGTCAGACTAGTGAGACTTGGTGTGTCGGTGCCTATGCTGGAGGGAGGGAGGGAGAGAGAGGCTTGGCTCTGGCAGATGGTGCTCTGGGACACATTCTGAGAGAGGCTAGTCACACTGCTGGCCAGCATGGGGGCAAAGGAGTGCAGCTGGGACTGGCTGTTGCTGCACACAGAGGTGAGGTCTGAGAGGTTGGCCATACTGGGAGTGGGCGTGTCCAAGTCAGTGGGAAGAAGAGAGAGAGAGGCCTGACTCTGGCACTCAGTGAGCTCTGAATTGAAGTCCTCTGCCAGACTGACCTCACAGCTGCTCACCGGAGGGGGTGGACTGTGGATGTCGTCCAGCTGGCTATTGATAGCAGACGTCAGGTCTGCCAAACTGGTGGGAACAGGTGTGATGGTGTCCAGTGAGAGAGGGGGTGTGGTTTGACTTTTATCTATGCTGAGCTCTGTGTTAAGTTCCTTGCTGACCATGTCCTCGCTGCTATCTGGCATGGGGGGAGAGGTAACGAGCTGTGGCTGACTGCCGGTGATGTACGTGATTTCTGACAAGCTTGTTTGACTAACAGTGAAGGTGCCGTGATCTGGAGGTGGAACAGAAGAGAAACTTATATCTGTGGTGATATCTGTGCCACTATCGTCTTGCATAAGAGGTTCCTCTGTCTCTTTCTCATCCATCACTACTGGGATCACTGGCTCATTTGAGGTGGAGTACTCTGCTGGAGGTTGAAGCTGGGAGTCCAGAATTGCTGGCCCCATGGGGCCATCTATGTCATCACTCCCCTCAACAGCAGATACAGGAGCTTCTTGTCCAGTGGCAGCTTCTGTCTGCTCCTGTTGTTGGTCTTGCTGTTGCTGTTCTTGCAAAACAGGGTTGCTGTCATTTGAAGTGGTTTCCTTGGCAACTGCTAAAAGTGGAAACACGAAAGGTAAAATGGATCTCTTCTATTTTCTATATTCCTCTCTCTTTCTCTCTCTCTCTCACACACACACACACACCAAAGACAACATAAAAAAATCACAGATACGTAATAGGCACACACTTGTAGACACACAAACACACACACACACCTTTTCGTGCATGCTGTAGACATTGAGGAGGAATGAACCCTTCAACCTGCTCCTCCCCCTCAAATCGGGGGAGAGTGAGCACCAGCCATGCTGCCTTCTCACTGTCATCCAGTACCTCCACCATCTGCCCCACCTCCACCGGTATAAACCCATCTCCCTCCACAGAGGAAGCCAGCGTCACCATGTACACATCCTCGTCATGCTGAAGGGGGGGAAGGAAGAGGAGGGGGGGGGAACATACATAACTATTACAAGTCATGTTTCACTCTGTATGTATCACATGTGCACATGCATGCAGATATATATATAATTTTGAGTGTGTCTAAGTCTGAATCAGTTGAGAAATGGCCATTGTTATGTATGCAACTGACACTGCACCGACCATTAGTGTTGGGAATCAGATGTTGGTCATGGTCTAATCATTCCAGCCATGAGACCACTTGATTCCCAATCAACTGTCATGAGAGTAAACCACACCCCACATCACAAGGCATACTGTGACCAAGAGAGGTCTGGGAGATATCTGCAGTAATCCATGTATACCTAAGGAAACTATGTCATCTGCAAATACATAGAATCGACAAGGACATTGGATATGTACCACACCAGAGAGGAAAGGGAGGCAGGGTGGTGGCTATTGAACTCACAACTGCTGGTTGGGAGTAAGTTACCTTGAACACTACACCAATTTTGATGGTCACCATTCATGAAATTGATGACAATATTGTCTGATTGGTAAATTTGTTGACAGGTCATGTGATATACTCCAATGTTCCATTGTTTGTTACATTGGTGTGTGTGTGTGTGTGTGTGTGTGTGTGTGTGTGTGTGTGTGTGTGTGTGTGTGTGTGCGTGCGTGTGTGTGTGTGTGTGTGTGTGTTGGACGATGAAGGCTGTGCATATAAGACGTTTGAATTCTTTTCATAACCGTTGTATTCGGACAATCCTGGGTGTGACGAGGTACCAACAATGGAATGAAAGATTAACATCTCAAAGACTATCACATAGGTTTGGCATGCAGCACTCTATCTCTGATATCATTCTGGAGCAGCGTTTAAGATGGCTGGGTCATGTGGGTCGCATGGATGAAAAAAGCATGGATGAAGAAAGCATGGATGAAGAAAGGCTTCCAAATAGATTGTTGTTTTGGGAGCTTAACATGATGAGACCATGCCACGGGACAAAGAAGAGGTGGAGGGATGTTTTGAAAGTGGATTTGCAGGCAATTGGTGTGTATGATAGATGGTATGAGTTTTGCCAGGACAGGAAGGGGTGGTTTCATTTGTGTTTAGATAGGGTAGAGAAAATTTCAAATCCAGGCGATGGAACACCTGCTCAGCTAACAAGCAATCTGAATTAAGAACACTTAAGTTGTGCCTGTGGAAGGAAATTTCGAAGACAAGGTGATCTGACCAGACACCAACATTTCTGTGTGATGCGGTCATAAGCAAAGTTTATTGCCATTGGTCCTGGATTCATCCAGGACACTGCCATCATGGTACTTTGTATCATGGGCAACTTCAAGGTGTGTGTGTGTGTGTGTGTGTGTGTGTGTGTGTGTGTGTGTGTGTGTGTGTGTGTGTGTGTGTGTGTGTGTGTGTTTTCCAAGCTGAACAGACCCAGAGCAGACTCTGAGCAGACATGACCACAGTCCCTTATATAGCCATGGGAATGCTGTGGATGTCCATTAGCTTAATCACTGGGAAAAGTTTAGAACACAAAAACTAATAAGAGTCCTTTTGTACAGTACACACCACAAATGTGGAGAACCAGAAATGGTTACTAATGTCCTAACATGACCTCCAGCTACTGTCGTGAGTACCTGTTGAGGTCAATGCCACCACTCTTACAACCTTCCCAAGGTCACCCAGGAGCTGAGCTAGGCAATGGTACAACCTACATAAAGTGACACTCATGTAGTAGTTGGCACTTCACATCATACACTCTATTTGCTAACTGCATTCTAAAGTGAAGAACAAAGTTATAGCACATACTACATAGTGGCTCCCCTTTTTGCTGCATTTACAGATCAACGATAACTAATTACTTCCATGGTGGACTGCACACTGCATATATGAAATACCAGTACTGAGTTGAGTCACCGCATATGCTGTAGTCTATCTATAAAGTATTAAATAATTTGATTTGAGATGTTATCTACTTTGAAATCCTTTTCACAAAAGTGATTTGATAGGCGGTTTTAATTAAGAAAAACTCTAAGAAAATCAGTCAAATCCGAGATTTTTGTGGCTTTACTGATGGGAGGAAGTTTACATTATTTCAAAGTTATGGATTCTCAACCAGGGGTAAATTTATCCCCTGGGGGTAAAAAAAAAAAAAAAAAAAAAAAAAGGACATGTAATGGAATAAATAATACCAGCTCCTCTAGTAAATATATTGGTTGGCTCAATGAATCAGAAGGGCTGCCACTGATAACACTTCTGGCGTTGCTGTTCGATTTTTTCTTAGTGATACGAATGAACTATATATATGTATATATATATATATATATATATTCTTTCTTCATCAAAGTATACTATCACATTCATGTAAAACTTTGATAATAAATGTGTTTTCTTATCTTCCTTTTTTGGAGCCTTTATGATGGCCATGCATTTTGTGAATGGGAGTAAGCGGTTAAGTTGAAATATTTCAGGCTGAGGAGGTTTAATGATGTAGGAATGGTTAAGAATCCCTGAGCTCTAAGTGAAAGATTGAAGGATTCTGAGAGACCATTTCTGCTAATCACCAATTTGTAATTGCATTGTGTAATATGACTCTATTAATTCGTCTTTGGAAATTATAACGTGATGTGTTAGAAGATTAATTTGTGTTCACCAATTGTATTATGTTGTGATTTATTGATTCCTATTGGCTTATTAATCCTATTCATGTTTCATTATAGGCTTAACCACCTGTGCTAATTAGCTTACCTATATGATTGACATATTTTTGTGAGTCATTTAATCTTCTCCGAGTTCTGCTTTCTGGCAGTTGATTCAGTGTGCTTCACTATACAGTTTAGTAATTGCTATAACTGCATTCATCTATTGAATGTGCTGGAGTAGCCCTAAGAGGGTTGCACTGCTGCACTCACTCATCCTTTGAGACGAGGATGAAATTATAGCTGTTAAAAGAGCCATTGTGTTACATTTCTCTGCTGATTCAGGGATACTAACAATCTCCACTGTTCCACACCCCCAACACCAGGTATTACTCGAGGCAATGAATCTTTCCTTTCCTCTTCAGACCCATCTCCTTTGTCAGTGGGAAGGTCGCTTCTATCTACTGCTTCATTCCATAAACATTGCCTCGCTCCAATCAATTTGTTTGTTTTATAAAAAAAAGCAGGCAAAAGATGGCAAAAGATGGCAATGGTGATCTCCTTCATAGATGTGTTTACACCAAGTGAGGGCAGTTGGTCTTCTTGAAAGTGTGTGCAATTAGGTACTTCATATTTGAGGTACTTACTCTCAAGGGGAGGGGAGGGGTGGGGAGGAGAGGAGAGGAAAGGTGTTGTCTCGTCACTGAAACATGGTGGTTTGCATAGCTCTGAGTGCATGTATCTAGGTGAGTAATGTTTGTTTACCTGCTCAGGAAGGTACCGTCCATTGGTAGAGATGGAGGCCACATGGATATCAGTGGGCAGGACAGTCGAGGTGGAGGAGGTGGTGCTTATGATAGAGGAGCGTACCATCACTCTGCATCAAATGAGGGTGGGAGGGAGGGAGGGAGCAAGTGATTGCTCCATATCACAGCTTTTACTAAAGAGGTGTCCACATTCATCTACACTAAACTATTTCCATTTGATTATAATGAGGTATTCTCAGTTGAACTCATATACGAGCTGATCAGCTCACATCTACTCATCTGCCTGTACATACGACCAGCAGTGCAGAGATTGTGCCAGACCATCCCACTGCTCTACAGCTACAGTACAAACAGGAGAGCTGCATTAGAAGTGCTGCACTCTTGAAGCATGCATAGCATGTGCACATGTCCAAGTACGTCCAAGTGAGCTAAGTTGAGCTATGGTGAGGGTGAGGGATGGTGAGGTAAAGTGACCTCAGGCGAACTGGCTGTGTGACTCTACTGTGCTGCTGAATGTGCCAGACTCACCTTGTCTTGGCTGGCTCCTGGGGTAGATTAGTCAGTTTGTCCCCTTCTTCCACAGACATGTTGGACACCTCCTTAGACTCCCTGCTATGACGACGAACAGATAACCTGCGACATATGGAGGACGAGCGCTTCAGCCATGTCCCACCTTGTGAGTGTGTAACTGTGGTGGGGGTGGTCAATCCTTGGAAAAATGGAGGAAGTGGAACTTCACCCTCATGCACTAGGTTACCTACAAAATATTGTGAGATCATATGATAATCATGTGAGTGATACAAGCTGACTTCAAACTTGGCATTACATGTGCTGCTTGTCAATCTGCATTATTGTATGAGGCATAAATTACACTCTGCATCAGATGTGCTATTGAGTGCTACTCTGCATTACAGCAAGTTACCAAAATCATGCATTCAGCTATTACAGATGCCCTTGGAATCTTAAGGCTAGAGTGATCCCACAGTCTTGGACTAGAGCTAGAGTAATCTCACAGTCTTGGACTAGGGCTAGAGTAATCCCACAGTCTTGGACTAGGGCTAGAGTGATCCCACAGTCTTGGACTAGGGCTAGAGTGATCCCACAGTCTTGGACTAGGGCTAGAGTGATCCCACAGTCTTGGACTAGGGCTAGAGTGATCTCACAGTCTTGGACTAGGGCTAGAGTAATCCCACAGTCTTGGACTAGGGCTAGAGTGATCCCACAGTCTTGGACTAGGGCTAGAGTGATCTCACAGTCTTGGACTAGGGCTAGAGTGATCTCACAGTCTTGGACTAGGGCTAGAGTGATCTCACAGTCTTGGACTAGGGCTAGAGTGATCTCACAGTCTTGGACTAGGGCTAGAGTGATCCCACAGTCTTTGACTAGGGCTAGAATGATCCCACAATCTTGGACTAGTGCTAGGAATAGCATAGTATACTATGCATCCCTGCATCCCTGCATTAGGGTTGGGGGAGACCACAGTGAATCACATCAACCATGATAATATTCTTGTGGCAGTTCTCACTTCGTGATGTGTCTCTCTTCTGCAGGATTGGCCACATCTCCTGGATCCACACCCCTTTAATCAGCGTGGGCTGCTGATGGGTGGCCTAGGAGGAAGAGAAGAAAGCAGTCATGACCTCCTTATTCCTCACTTTCCCCCCTCCCACACCATCACATAACCATACATCCTCCTCTCCCCCTCCTCCCTCACTCACTTGTAGCACTAGCAGATTGTCTGCTGCTAATCGTCCTGCACACAAGGCAAACTTCTCATCGTCAGACTTGTACGTCTCCAACAAGTGGAGATCAGAAGTCTAGATAAAAAAACATGAATAATTTAATGGACAGACAGACAGACAGGCAGACAGAGTTTCTCACATCTAGTGATTCACAGAACTCCAGGTAGGTTCCCTTGCAACGTTCCTTGCGCCTCCTGGCTACGACCACAATGTTGGGGTGGAGGAAAACAGTCATCACCTGTGCTCTATGCTTCTTCCCACATGTGTTGTAGACAAGGAACTGTTCCTCACAGATCATGTGGCCATCAAAGACAATGTCATGTGGACATCCTCGCAGCTTAGCCATGGTGGCTGTGTTGTCCACACGCCGGAGCACACGCATCACCATCCTCAATGTCTCCTGGAGGTGGTGAAGAGACAATATATAAATGAACAAGGAGAGAGAAAACAACACAGGTTTGCAGTTTGTACTATTTATCATCATTCTATCATTACTACTCCTACTATAGGGCTAATATATGACTACTACTACTACTACTACTACATGCCCACCATAGGACTACTATATGACTACTATTACTACTACTACCACCACTAGCAATACAATAACAATAATACTGACAAATAAATTTGAGAAATACTATTACTACTACATTCATGATATTAGCACAGTAGTAGTAGTAGTAATAGTAGCAATAAATATAGGGTAATGATAATAGAAACAGAGATAGTAACAGTAAAACTAAAACAGTAGCAGAGCAATAGCAACAACAAAAACAAACACAACACAAATAGGAGAACAAAAAGGGAACAGCACACTATACATATTTAGTGCCAATAACGAGAGGCCTGGATGCCGCTTCGCTCAAGCCACCAGTTGTCCAACCATCAGAACTACAGTAGTTGTGCTTGTCACATCTGTCCTATAACTAATCAAGCCACCAGTTGTCCAACCATCAGAACTACAGTAGTTGTGCTTGCCATATCTGTCCTATAACTAATCAAGCCACCAGTTGTCCAACCATCAGAACTACAGTAGTTGTGCTTGCCATATCTGTCCTATAACTAATCAAGCCACCAGTTGTCCAACCATCAGAACTACAGTAGTTGTGCTGGTCACATCTGTCCTATAACTAATCAAGCCACCAGTTGTCCAACCATCAGAACTACAGTAGTTGTGCTTGTCACATCTGTCCTATAACTAATCAAGCCACCAGTTGTCCAACCATCAGAACTACAGTAGTTGTGCTTGCCATATCTGTCCTATAACTAATCAAGCCACCAGTTGTCCAACCATCAGAACTACAGTAGTTGTGCTTGCCATATCTGTCCTATAACTAATCAAGCCACCAGTTGTCCAACCATCAGAACTACAGTAGTTGTGCTGGTCACATCTGTCCTATAACTAATCAAGCCACCAGTTGTCCAACCATCAGAACTACAGTAGTTGTGCTGGTCACATCTGTCCTATAACTAATCAAGCCACCAGTTGTCCAACCATCAGAACTACAGTAGTTGGGCTTGCCATATCTGTCCTATAACTAATCAAGCCACCAGTTGTCCAACCATCAGAACTACAGTAGTTGTGCTGGTCACATCTGTCCTATAACTAATCAAGCCACCAGTTGTCCAACCATCAGAACTACAGTAGTTGTGCTGGTCACATCTGTCCTATAACTAATCAAGCCACCAGTTGTCCAACCATCAGAACTACAGTAGTTGTGCTGGTCACATCTGTCCTATAACTAATCAAGCCACCAGTTGTCCAACCATCAGAACTACAGTAGTTGTGCTGGTCACATCTGTCCTATAACTAATCAAGCCACCAGTTGTCCAACCATCAGAACTACAGTAGTTGGGCTTGCCATATCTGTCCTATAACTAATCAAGCCACCAGTTGTCCAACCATCAGAACTACAGTAGTTGTGCTGGTCACATCTGTCCTATAACTAATCAAGCCACCAGTTGTCCAACCATCAGAACTACAGTAGTTGTGCTTGTCACATCTGTCCTATAACTAATCAAGCCACCAGTTGTCCAACCATCAGAACTACAGTAGTTGTGCTTGTCACATCTGTCCTATAACTAATCAAGCCACCAGTTGTCCAACCATCAGAACTACAGTAGTTGTGCTTGCCATATCTGTCCTATAACTAATCAAGCCACCAGTTGTCCAACCATCAGAACTACAGTAGTTGTGCTTGCCATATCTGTCCTATAACTAATCAAGCCACCAGTTGTCCAACCATCAGAACTACAGTAGTTGTGCTGGTCACATCTGTCCTATAACTAATCAAGCCACAGGCTGTCCAACAGACAGACACCATGGACACACCCACAGGTTGAGGTGTGTCCTGGTGGGACCCCCAGCCCATGTAAAATCCAAGAATCAACTTGTGTTCACATACATACCAAGTATTAAGTATGCACGTACAAATACATGCCAGCATAGATATTCTAGTATATAAATTGGAAACAGATAAAATTACGTGAAACAACAGCGTTACGCATACCAGATATTATCATAATGTTATCCGTATACTTAGAGGCGCAGTGACCTGAAGTGGCTAAATTGGTAGTCTAGTCGGTAAATGCCTTAAGTGTGGCACTGTTGGTGGGTGAGTTTCTGGAAGATATCAAAGTAATAAACACTCTTAACAATTATTTGAATATATATATATATATCTAGGGATCAATACTTCCTATTACTGAGCAGCAAGTTGACTCTGAGAAGAAAAATCCCACAAAAGATGGATTATTTTGACCGTTTTATGGTGTAGCTACCAAAAAAAAACAAAAACAAAAAACAAAAAAAAACACACACACACAATCATTTCATTTCTTCTCTCTTTTTTTTTTACTAAGCAAAGCATTGAACTTAGACAATAGTAGCCAGGATGAAAAAAAAAAGGTATCTAATCTTACTTTAAAAAAGAAATACAAAAAAGCTGCACTGTACTACACTGCACTGCACTCACTGCACTACACTACACTGCACTGCACTACACTACACTGCACTACACTACACTGCACTACACTACACTGCACTACACTACACTGCACTACACTACACTACACTGCACTACACTGCACTACACTACACTACACTACACTACACTGCACTACACTGCACTACCCTACACTACACTACACTGCACTACACTACACTGCACTACACTACACTACACTACACTACACTGCACTACACTACCCTACACTACACTGCACTACACTGCACTGCACTACACTACACTGCACTACACTGCACTACACTGCACTGCACTGCACTGCACTGCACTGCACTACACTACACTGCACTGCACTGCACTACACTACACTGCACTGCACTACACTACACTGCACTGCACTACACTACACTACACTACACTACACTGCACTGCACTACACTACACTGCACTACACTGCACTACACTGCACTGCACTACACCGAACTACACTATACTGCACTACACTACACTACACTGCACTGCACTACACTACACTACACTACACTGCACTGCACTACACTACACTACACTACACTACACTACACTGCACTACACTACACTACACTGCACTACACTACACTACACTACACTGCACTGCACTACACTACACTACACTACACTGCACTGCACTGAACTACACTACACTGCACTACACTGCACTACACTACACTACACTACACTACACTGCACTACACTGCACTGCACTACACCGAACTACACTATACTGCACTACACTACACTACACTGCACTGCACTACACTACACTGCACTACACTACACTGCACTACACTGCACTGCACTACACCGAACTACACTATACTGCACTACACTACACTACACTGCACTGCACTACACTACACTACACTACACTACACTGCACTACACTACACTACACTACACTACACTACACTACACTGCACTACACTGTACTGCACTACACTACACTGCACTGCACTGCACTACACTGCACTGCACTACACTACACTACACTACACTGCACTACACTACACTACACTACACTACACTACACTGCACTACACTACACTGCACTACACTGCACTGCACTACACCGAACTACACTATACTGCACTACACTACACTACACTGCACTGCACTACACTACACTGCACTACACTACACTGCACTACACTGCACTGCACCGAACTACACTATACTGCACTACACTACACTACACTGCACTGCACTACACTACACTACACTACACTGCACTGCACTACACTACACTGCACTGCACTGCACTACACTACACTACACTACACTACACTGCACTACACTACACTACACTACACTACACTACACTACACTACACTGCACTACACTACACTACACTGCACTACACTGCACTGCACTACACCGAACTACACTATACTGCACTACACTACACTACACTGCACTGCACTACACTACACTGCACTACACTACACTGCACTACACTGCACTGCACTACACCGAACTACACTATACTGCACTACACTACACTGCACTGCACTACACTACACTACACTACACTACACTGCACTACACTACACTACACTGCACTGCACTGCACTACACTACACTACACTGCACTGCACTACACTACACTACACTACACTGCACTGCACTACACTGCACTACACTGCACTGCACTGCACTGCACTGCACTACACTACACTACACTGCACTGCACTACACTACACTACACTACACTACACTACACTACACTGCACTACACTACACTACACTACACTACACTACACTGCACTGCACTACACCGAACTACACTATACTGCACTACACTACACTACACTGCACTGCACTACACTACACTGCACTACACTACACTGCACTACACTGCACTGCACTACACCGAACTACACTATACTGCACTACACTACACTACACTGCACTGCACTACACTACACTACACTACACTGCACTGCACTACACTACACTACACTACACTACACTACACTACACTGCACTACACTACACTACACTACACTACACTACACTACACTGCACTACACTACACTACACTACACTGCACTGCACTACACTACACTACACTACACTGCACTGCACTGAACTACACTACACTGCACTACACTGCACTACACTACACTACACTACACTGCACTGCACTACACTGCACTGCACTACACCGAACTACACTATACTGCACTACACTACACTACACTGCACTGCACTACACTACACTGCACTACACTACACTGCACTACACTGCACTGCACTACACCGAACTACACTATACTGCACTACACTACACTGCACTGCACTACACTACACTGCACTGCACTACACTACACTACACTGCACTGCACTACACTGCACTACACTACACTACACTGCACTGCACTACACTACACTACACTACACTGCACTACACTACACTGCACTGCACTACACTGCACTACACTACACTACACTGCACTACACTACACTACACTGCACTACACTGCACTGCACTGCACTACACTACACTGCACTGCACTACACTACACTACACTGCACTACACTACACTACACTGCACTACACTACACTACACTGCACTGCACTACACTACACTACACTGCACTGCACTACACTACACTGCACTGCACTACACTACACTACACTGCACTGCACTGCACTACACTACACTACACTACACTACACTGCACTACACTACACTACACTACACTACACTACACTGCACTACACTACACTGCACTACACTGCACTGCACTACACCGAACTACACTATACTGCACTACACTACACTACACTGCACTGCACTACACTACACTGCACTACACTACACTGCACTACACTGCACTGCACTACACCGAACTACACTATACTGCACTGCACTGCACTACACTACACTACACTACACTACACTGCACTACACTACACTACACTACACTGCACTACACTGCACTGCACTACACTACACTGCACTGCACTACACTACACTACACTGCACTACACTACACTGCACTACACTACACTACACTGCACTGCACTACACTACACTACACTACACTGCACTACACTGCACTGCACTACACTACACTACACTGCACTACACTGCACTGCACTGCACTGCACTACACTACACTACACTACACTACACTACACTGCACTACACTACACTACACTACACTGCACTACACTGCACTGCACTACACTACACTACACTGCACTGCACTACACTGCACTGCACTGCACTACACTGCACTGCACTGCACTGCACTACACTGCACTACACTACACTACACTACACTACACTACACTACACTGCACTACACTACACTGCACTACACTGCACTGCACTACACCGAACTACACTATACTGCACTACACTACACTACACTGCACTGCACTACACTACACTGCACTACACTACACTGCACTACACTGCACTGCACTACACCGAACTACACTATACTGCACTGCACTGCACTACACTACACTACACTACACTACACTACACTACACTACACTGCACTACCCTACACTACACTGCACTGCACTGCACTACACTGCACTACACTACACTACACTGCACTACACTACACTACACTACACTGCACTACACTACACTACACTGCACTGCACTGCACTGCACTACACTACACTACACTGCACTACACTACACTACACTACACTACACTACACTACACTGCACTACACTACACTACACTACACTACACTACACTGCACTACACTACACTGCACTACACTGCACTGCACTACACCGAACTACACTATACTGCACTACACTACACTACACTGCACTGCACTACACTACACTGCACTACACTACACTGCACTACACTGCACTGCACTACACCGAACTACACTATACTGCACTGCACTGCACTACACTACACTACACTACACTGCACTGCACTGCACTACACTACACTACACTACACTACACTACACTACACTACACTGCACTACACTGCACTGCACTACACTACACTGCACTACACTGCACTGCACTACACTACACTACACTACACTACACTGAACTACACTGCACTACACTACACTGCACTGCACTACACTACACTACACTGCACTACACTACACTACACTACACTGCATTGCACTACACTACACTACACTGCACTGCACTGAACTACACTACACTGCACTACACTGCACTACACTACACTACACTGCACTGCACTACACTACACTGCACTACACTGCACTGCACTACACTGCACTACACTACACTGCACTACACTACACTGCACTGCACTACACTACACTGCACTGCACTACACTACACTACACTGCACTACACTACACTGCACTGCACTGCACTACACTACACTGCACTACACTACACTGCACTACACTACACTGCACTACACTACACTGCACTACACTGCACTGCACTACACTGCACTGCACTGCACTGCACTACACTACACTGCACTGCACTACACTACACTACACTGCACTGCACTACACTACACTACACTACACTACACTGCACTACACTACACTACACTGCACTGCACTGCACTGCACTACACTACACTGCACTACACTGCACTGCACTGCACTACACTACACTACACTGCACTGCACTACACTACACTACACTACACTGCACTGCACTACACTACACTGCACTGCACTACACTACACTACACTACACTACACTGCACTGCACTACACTACACTACACTACACTACACTGCACTACACTACACTACACTACACTACACTACACTGCACTACACTACACTGCACTACACTACACTACACTACACTACACTACACTACACTGCACTGCACTACACTGCACTGCACTACACTACACTACACTACACTACACTGCACTACACTACACTACACTACACTGCACTGCACTACACTACACTACACTACACTGCACTGCACTACACTACACTACACTACACTACACTATACTACACTACACTGCACTGCACTACACTGAACTACACTACACTACACTACACTAAGTTTAGAAGCATAAACTACCCTGGATACAAACACCAGAAATGCCACATCAAGAACTTTCATGAATTTCCACTGGGTATGTACAAAGATGTGACTAATTGAAAAGGATCACATGCTCCCCCCTGCCATTTTAGGGACTAAAAGGGTTTAATGACTGAGTGACTCAGTTGAGAGCTAGAGTTCATCTCCATTTTAGCACCATAACACAGATAAGAGCAGGATGGGACATCATTCTCAAAAGGTTTTTATTGGCATTTCCAATCCATATATCAGAATATCTATGATGCTAATAACGCAGCACAAATAATATAGATTTATAGACATATAAAATTTTAATGCATTATAGATTTTAGTGGCCATTATTTTGTTTGATAAATTTAATTATATTCAACAAGTGCGTTCCGTTATAGGTTATGTTGATGCTTAACTATTAGTTGATGCAAGGAATAGGTATCAACACACATGCATCAACACACAGGCCGGCCAGACAGAGACCACACCCACCTTGACCACACTGATGTCACGCTTGTGAGCACAGTGACAGAGATCCCTAAACATCTCCAAATACTGGACCAAACGAAGCCTGGGACTGCAGTAATGACCCAAGATGTCTGTCTCATCCCCCAGCTGCCGCTGGTGATCCATAAAGAATGACCCACCATACTCTTTCAGAATCTTCAGTCCTCGTTCCATATTGACAAGGAATGGAATGTAGACATTAAAGCCATCCTCATTCTTGATGAAGGTGTTGCACATATCTTGGAGTGAATTGTCATCCATAATGAGTTCTTGATGCAGCACTCTACACAGGCACACAATATACAATCACATGACACACCATCACATGATACAGTCACATGACACAGCACATCCCTGTATGTACAGGCATCCAGCAAACAATCATGTGATAATCATATGACACAAAGTTACATGACACACTGTCACATCATGCACAGCCACAGCAGGCAAAATAAACATAACGTACAGTTTGTGCAATTTTCTTGTGCTATTGTGGCAGAACAACAATGGTGTGAAAAACAAAAAAGGAACAACAAAAAAGGAACAACAAAAATTTTTTTTTAAATTTCAGCTACAGTTTAGTTTAGTTTTAAGGCCTGTCCATACTACAGGGCTGTACCTCTCTCCAGCAACACTAGTTTCAAATATTTTCTTGCTGAACCTTCTTTACATTACCTGCGGGAGCTGAATAATTGGCTGGGCTGGTTGATTGGTTTGCGTCCACCTGGTATAGAAACAGGATATTTTATTTGCTCGTATACACTTTATTCAGTCTCTTTCCCTCTGCAATGTCATAGCACAAACAGAGGAGAGAGAAAGCTGTTAGTAGCTAACTCCTATTAGCACTCATCAACAATAAAGCCACAGGAATATTAAATCAAACTGAGCCGCTTGAAACCTACACTTCTGATGGTTTCAGGTGGAACCCGCTGGGATGAAACCAGGGTAGTGTGGAAACTGTTCCAGACACAGGTGAAACTGGTTTTAGTGTGCAGTGTGGACAGGCCCTTAGGGTATTTAGGTGCAGGTTCTATTTATTTTAGGGTATTCAGCAGCAGAAGTTCACTCACTAGGAGGGCAACTGCCAGTGGCCAACGGACTGCAGCATGCACACTGCAGCATGCACACTGCAGGATGAACAATGCAGCTGTGTGCAAGCCTTGCCCCTACAGTCTCAACTGGAGCATCTCTGTTTGAAAGGCAACTAAAAAAAGACCCCAAAAAATGCAACGAGAAGTACAACATAGACCGTATGGGGGGAAAGGTTGACTTTCACCATATGTGGGCATCATGAATATCATCAGTGAAACATCACACAACTTATACAACTACAGGAGTAAGCATACTCCACGAGTCTCTCATCATACACAGACATACTCCACCTCACTAACCCTGGCATACTCCTCACACACTACACTACACTACATGCATGCATGCACACACACACACACACACACACACACACACACACACACACACACACACACACACACACACACACACACACACACACACACACACACACACACCACCACCACCACCACCACCACCACCACCACAAGGTAACGGAAGTACTTGCTAACCGGTGGAAGAGGTGCAGGTCTTGCACATTGGCCATGATGGCAGTGTCTCCTCCATGCAGGAAGCTAGGGAGGTGTGGGGAGAAGAAAAGTGGGAGGTAGCTCTCTGCCAGAACCTCCAAAGAATGCAAATATGCCTCCTCAGAGAACAGTAGCTCCTGTAGCACACTACTCAGATTCTTCAAAGGGCGTGAGTCTGTTACATCATTATCAACTTCTCCGTCAATCTGGTCATCTTCATTCCATTCCAAAGTTTGATCCTCGAGCCATTCCAAATCAGATTGGTCAAGCAGGCTGGAATCAAGTTCAGAAGTATCACTCAGATCTGATCTGGAACTGCATTCCTCTGAGTTTGGGTCGTTGCTGTCCGCAGTTGCGGTGACTGCCAGGCGGTAGTGGTGGGGAGGAGGAGGCAGTGGGGGTGGTGTGTGGAAGGGTGAGAGTGTGTGAGGGGAGGGTGGGCGTGGAGGAGGAGGTGTGCATTGGGGGGAGGGACTAAGGACCGATGAGCAGGGGAGGGGTGGTCGTGGTGGGACAAGATAATCCAGAGAACCATTGTGCTTGCTTGATTCCACTGCCGGCTCTGTGGTTGAGCTCTTGTTCATCATCTCAGGGGCTGGTTCCTCCAAGGGCAACATATTGACTTCAGAGGTTTCTTTGATAGGCAATGTACACTCTTTAACCACAGGAGACTTGTCTCCATTCCACATCTCCTCTGCAGTGCCATGCCCAATTCCATTCTGTGCAGTGTGGCTTGTTGGTATCTCACTATCAGTTCTGTCCTTGCTGTTGACAGAGAATGACGATATATCTAAGATAGTTTCACGGGATAGAACAGGTTCACCGTCAGCCTTCTTATCGCTCAAGGAGGCCTCAGCATTTCCATTAAATTTAGATTGTTCTTTCTTGTCTTTTAATGCTTTCAGATTTGAGTCGGTGTAAGATCTCCCTCTGGATTGGGAATCAAACATCTCACACAGACTTGATACTTTTCCCGTCAAGTTCCCCCACCCTTTCCCCTTGCCCTTCATCTTGAGGTTGACCTTGCCGTTGGAGGTTGGTGGAAGGGTTGAGGGGGACTGGGGAGAAGAGGGAGGTGAGGGGTGAACTCCGTTCATTGGCTGTGGAGACAAAGATCGCCTGGGTTGAGTGGAGAGTGAGCTAGACCGAGAACGTACACATTCAGCCACCACCATCATCACATCAGCTGTGCTTGTCTCCTCCTGTGCTCTTGCAGAGTTGGCACTATTGGTGGCATGTTCCTCGTTGTCCCCATTAGTCATGCCAATGGTGACTATTTGCTGCTTTGGAGGTGGAGTGTGATCTTTGATGGTTGTCCGAATCACAGTAGGTGTGGTCTGCATCTCCACCATAGGAGGTGAGGACACTAATATGACCGGGGGTGGGGATGTTGGTGCAACATTCAGAGACATACTTGTATCACTCTCAACAGCAGCAATGTCAATCCCATTGGTTTGTGTCTTCTCTTCTCTATTGCTGGGTTCTGGAGTCTTCGTATGGAGGTGATTGGGTGATCTGGGAGACCAAGCAGGACCATCTGGTACAGTAGAAGTGAGGTCCTCCAATTCACTTGTCTCAAATAGCTTCTTGATGTCTTCGATCTTCTTGGAGCGCTCTGTCTTGGACAGGCCCTTCCTACGAAGCTGTACATCACCATTTGGATAATTTGATGGCAATGTGTCATTCCTGTTCCTCACAATCTTCTTCTGTGCTAGAGAACCAACGGTGTTTGACCTTTGTCTCATCATGACAGTGGAGCTGGGCCTGGTGGTTGAAGTGCCATTCTTCTTCAGAGACACTCCCTCGACCTCCTTGCTCCTCCGGTTGAGAGCAGCCACTTTGTCCTTTACAGGAACCACATTGCGTTGCTTGACTACTTTAGCTTGTGATGAGGTGGTGGGAGCCATTATGTTGCTCTTATTCCTCAACTCGACTGCTGTCTTATTATTGCCACTTCCTCCTTTCTTTCCTGTGCCCGCTTTCTGGGGGGCACTCCGAGGAGCTGAGGTCTTGGAGTTGACTGCAGAGCGGGACAGAACACGAGTCTCAAAATGTTTCTTGTAAGAATCAAACAGAACATTGAGGGCATCCAAGCTTTCCTTCATGGCAAGCTCGCTTGCAGATGCAGATGGACTAGGTCGCTTATCCTTCAGGTTGGCAGCTGCTGACTTTGAGGAATGTGCCTGTGGGGCATGGGAGATTTTGAGTGAGAGGGTGTGGCCTCGGTGGGAGAGGTTGGAGAGCTGGGTGGAGATGGAGGTGATCTTGAGCTTGCTAGGCAGATCTTGCCCAGAAAAGCTGAGGCAGAGTTTGATGGCCTCTTGCATGTCTCCCTCCAGCTGGACACACAGAGAAAAGGATGGTAAATAATGGCTGTTCACTTTCATTCAATTCCATTACATCACACCATACACATGCACACACACAAGATACATACGCCTTGACTGATGACGTCTACAAAGACTGTGTCCCAGTCCTCCATTACAACCTTGCCCTGTACCAGAACAGTGTAGAGCAGAGGTAGGGCTAGGGCTAAAATTAGTGAGATGGTTTACGATAAATAGGGCTAGGGCTAGGATTAGATAAATGGTTTGTGCTTGGGCTAGGGCTAGGACTAAGAGTGGAGAGATAGTTTGAGCTAAAGTTAGGGCTAGGATCAGAGAGATGGTTTGGGCAAACACCAGCCCTGCCATCATTGTAGCACATGCACACACAAAGCAGAGTACTTTATTGATGGAAATGTGCATAAACTAAAATAGATGCATACATGTGTGTCACTGTGGTATAGTAGAATGGCCACACCCACCATGGCATGCATCAATAGAAGGTAATACACAACTCTTTTTTATTATGTTTTTTCTCTCTCTTACATTCTTGGCGGAGTGGTTGAACCCCACCAGGTCGTCCAATAGATTTTTACGCTCCTTGAAGCGAATCTGGAAGTCATCATGAAGATCTTGGAGTTTGTCTGTAATCTCCATCACATCATGAGTCTTGGAGTGATTGTTACTGACCAGTTGGTCACTTTGCAGCAGTAGCATCTTCACCTCCTCAGCAGTACGCTGTGTGTATGTGTGAGTGAGTGAGTGAGTGTGTGTGAGTGAGTGAGTGAGTGAGTGAGTGAGTGAGTGAGTGAGTGTGTGTGAGTGAGTGAATGAGTGAGTGTGTGTGAGTGAGTGAGTGAGTGTGTGTGAGTGAGTGAGTGAGTGAGTGAGTGAGTGAGTGAGTGAGTGAGTGAGTGTGTGTGAGTGAGTGAGTGAGTGAGTGTGTGTGAGTGAGTGAGTGAGTGTGTGTGAGTGAGTGAATGAGTGAGTGTGTGTGAGTGAGTGAGTGAGTGAGTGTGTGTGAGTGAGTGAGTGAGTGAGTGAGTGAGTGAGTGAGTGAGTGAGTGAGTGTGTGTGAGTGAGTGAGTGAGTGTGTGTGAGTGAGTGAGTGTGTGTGAGTGAGTGAGTGTGAGTGAGTGAGTGAGTGAGTGAGTGTGTGTGTGAGTGAGTGAGTGTGTGTGAGTGAGTGAGTGAGTGAGTGTGTGTGAGTGAGTGAGTGAGTGAGTGAGTGAGTGAGTGAGTGAGTGAGTGAGTGAGTGAGTGAGTGAGTGAGTGAGTGTGTATGTGTGAGTGTATGTGTGTGTGTGTGTGTGTGTGTGTGTGTGTGTGTGTGTGTGTGTGTGTGTGTGTGTGTGTGCACACACGCGCGTGTGTGTAACACACCTCAGCTCTCTTCTGAAATTCCTGGTGCTCAAAGAGAAGGTCCTCAGCTGTCTCAAGAGAAGTGCCAGTCTCAGTGTGATTCAGCAGGAACTGCTCAGCAGACTCCCTCAACCACATACACACCTGGACACACCACACAGTGGACTGGTCACAGCCATCTCATACCCCCACATATCTCACACCCTCCACCTTCACCAGCACTAAACACAACCCCACCTGCTGACAAAGAGATGCCTCGCCCACTCACCTGTTCACTGGTGTGCTTGAAGGTGTGCCAGTCCACCATCTCCATCAATACTCTCTCTTGTTCCTCCCAGTGTGCAAACAGCTCAGGAGCACGCCCCTCCAGGTCTCCCAGGTCCACGGCTACAGATGTACAGACCCCACCAACTGCTAACTTGGGGGCCCCACGGCTACACAACACCTCTGATGTCAGAGTGAGAAATGCCTCCCCTGATCAGACAATAAAACATGGTGCAGTTAAAGAATACACAATAGTATTTTAATAACATTGTTTAACCCCGTGATGTAGATATGGTGCGTGTTCCTAAGAGCCATTATCACATGTTTCAACCCAGTGTGACGTAGATTCAGCATGTCACCCTAACAACCACTGCCAACCAAGTGTAGATCCAGTGTCTATCCCAGAGAATTGTTGCCACCTTACTTCAACCTGCCTCAACCCAGTGTGGTGTTAGTCCAGTGTGTGTCCCCATAGAGCTATAGTCAACCTACTTCAACCTGCCTCAACCCAGTGTGATGTTGGTCCAGTGTGTGTCCCCATAGAGCTATTGTCAACCTACTTCAACCTGCCTCAACCCAGTGTGATGTTGGTCCAGTGTGTGCCCCCATAGAGCTATTATCAACCTACTTCAACCTGCCTCAACCCAGTGTGGTGTTGGTCCAGTGTGTGTCCCCATAGAGCTATAGTCAACCTACTTCAACCGGCCTCAACCTAGTGTGATGTTGGTCCAGTGTGTGTCCCCATAGAGCTATTGTCAACCTACTTCAACCTGCCTCAACCCAGTGTGATGTTGGTCCAGTGTGTGTCCCCATAGAGCTATAGTCAACCTACTTCAACCTGCCTCAATCCAGTGTGATGTTGGTCCAGTGTGTGTCCCCATAGAGCTATTGTCAACCTACTTCAACCTGCCTCAATCCAGTGTGGTGTTGGTCCAGTGTGTGTCCCCATAGAGCTATAGTCAACCTACTTCAACCTGCCTCAATCCAGTGTGATGTTGGTCCAGTGTGTGTCCCCATAGAGCTATTGTCAACCTACTTCAACCTGCCTCAATCCAGTGTGGTGTTGGTCCAGTGTGTGTCCCCATAGAGCTATAGTCAACCTACTTCAACCTGCCTCAATCCAGTGTGATGTTGGTCCAGTGTGTGTCCCCATAGAGCTATAGTCAACCTACTTCAACCTGCCTCAACCCAGTGTAATGTTGGTCCAGTGTGTGTCCCCATAGAGCTATTGTCAACCTACTTCAACCTGCCTCAACCTAGTGTGATGTTGGTCCAGTGTGTGTCCCCATAGAGCTATAGTCAACCTACTTCAACCTGCCTCAACCCAGTGTGATGTTGGTCCAGTGTGTGTCCCCATAGAGCTATTGTCAACTTACTTCAACCTGCCTCAACCCAGTGTGATGTTGGTCCAGTGTGTGTCCCCATAGAGCTATTGTCAACCTACTTCAACCTGCCCCAACCCAGTGTGATGTTGGTCCAGTGTGTGTCCCCATAGAGCTATAGTCAACCTACTTCAACCTGCCTCAACCCAGTGTGATGTTGGTCCAGTGTGTGTCCCCATAGAGCTATTGTCAACCTACTTCAACCTGCCTCAACCCAGTGTGATGTTGGTCCAGTGTGTGTCCCCATAGAGCTATTGTCAACCTACTTCAACCTGCCTCAACCCAGTGTGATGTTGGTCCAGTGTGTGCCCCCATAGAGCTATAGTCAACCTACTTCAACCTGCCTCAACCCAGTGTGATGTTGGTCCAGTGTGTGTCCCCATAGAGCTATTGTCAACCTACTTCAACCTGCCCCAACCCAGTGTGATGTTGGTCCAGTGTGTGCCCCCATAGAGCTATTGTCAACCTACTTCAACCTGCCTCAACCCAGTGTGATGTCGGTCCAGTGTGTGTCCCCATAGAGCTATTGTCAACCTACTTCAACCTGCCTCAACCCAGTGTGATGTTGGTCCAGTGTGTGTCCCCATAGAGCTATTGTCAACCTACTTCAACCTGCCCCAACCCAGTGTGATGCTGGTCCAGTGTGTGCCCCCATAGCAATATAATCACCTTGCCCTCACTGTCTATGTATGTTCAGGAACTGTGACTGACTTACGCTATATGCAACTACACTTACATCATATATAAATCAAATCATGTGTATTCACATGTCACTTAACATCACTCATGGAGGGTCACATGATAGTCACACATCCCTCACCTAAATCCTTTGCAGAGTTGTAATCAAGGTGAAGTGCTTTCACTAGGGGCTGTCCAATTTCTAGCTTTTTCTGGGCAGCATCCATGGCAACATCAGAGGGCACCTCCTTGCAAACAAGATCTTCCAGAGTTTGGAGACAGGAGTCCAACTAGACATGATCACAACAAAGTCATAGTCATAGTGTGTCAACAATTGTACCAGTACATTAATAACTGCAGTATCAACAAACAACTCTGGAATGAAGATTGACACTCCTTTGTGAAATGAAACAGGTTGCTTGTGGCGTTGGCACGTCCACAATGACCACACAAAACAGTGAGTGTATTAAAACTCACATGTTTGTACTGTTTGCAGAATTTTGAAAATTTCTCAAGCACACTTGAGCACTGCTGCACGATGTCAGTGATCCTGTGACTGCGCCCTGACACTAGCGCACACAACTTAGCAATGGCTGATGAGAGTGAGGGGGCCTTAGGAGAAAGCTGAGTCAGCAGATCAATGACACGCTCAACTCTCCGACATGTGGGCTCCAACTTCTCCAGGAACTCGTCATATTCTGCCTTGAGTGAGAGAGATTCCTCTGAGCTGTCATGGAAGTTCGAGTGTGTGGCAATGAAGGCCTCATACTCCCCCTCCAACCAGCCCAGGTACTGACAGTGAAAACAACAACAACAACAACAACAACAACAACAACAACAATGAAAAGACAAGGGTGAAGCAAGTTGTGATTATGAAAACTCACAGAACCTCAGAATAGAGCAAGTGCATACCACACATGCTCCCTCCAATGATCAATAAACAGTGTGGGATAAACACTGCACACAGGCATGTGTCTCTACATCACAACATTCACTTACATATATGAACATGTATGTACACATATACACGTACATAATTTATAGGATATCTCTGACATAGAGCAGACACTATATTCTATGCCATGCTTAGCTAATTGATGTCTGATTAGATGTATTTGATTAATCTAGTTCAATTAATGGAGTTTGATTAGCTGAGTGTGATTCGTTGAGTTTGATATGTTGAGTTTAATTTGTGCAATTTTACTAATGAAGTTTGATTAGCTAAGTTTGATTAGATTGGACAACTATTGAGATCACTGGGTAGTCATAATCCATTGAATAGTCAACACACATTATACTCTTAGTAATCACAATCAATTACTTCCACATGTACAGGTGGAGTAAATCACATGTACATGTGGAGTAAATGTGCATGTGATTAAATGGGCATGTGAAGTAACTGTAGACATAACTTTACTAGAGTGGCCTCCCTCTATATATTTTAATTCATTCAGAGAACCTACACCCATCACACAGTAAAGATGACATGCATTGCAACAGACCACACCCATCATGCATACCTCATAGGCCTCTTCCTCCAGCTCACTGAACTTGTCGGAGTCGCTCTGATTCACCACCTCCACTTGCATGGGCTTCTCAACCCGACTAACTCTGGTCCCGATGGGAGACTCCACCACTGTGCCCCTTGCCCCAGACTCTGCTGGTGTAGGTGACAAAGGTGACAACTTCGATGCCAGTGTGTCCACTTTCACACCATTAATTACATGATCATCACCTGATGGAGTAGCTTGATTACCATTACAATTGGGACCTTGGGACTGATCCATGGGATTCTTTTTCTCCCGTCCTTTATTGCTGTTCCATGCCTCCTCCCACATTTCATCTATTCTCCTCTTCTTCACCTGCACCGATTCCATGTGGCCACTGATACTGGTCATGGGGTCCTGTGAGTCCACCGGCGGGTGGCTGAATATCTCCACCAAACCAAGTCCATCTCTGATCACATTGTCAAACAGTTCATCTAGCTCCACTTTGGATGCATTCAGCTCATTCAGGTAAGAGTGGCCACCACCATCCTCTATAGCCCGAGGGGAAAGGGCGGAGACAAGGTAAGAGGTGCAGCTGCAGATCTGAAAGAAAGCACAAATAGAGTATCTGTGTCACCTCCACTCATACTACTACTCAACCATCAAACAATATGCATGCTCACTAGCCCTGTGTGAGGTCTCTCTCTATATTAGACTGACCACCTAATCCTGCAAGGGGCAGGCAACAGTGAGTTGGAATGTACCAACACACATATCTCTCTGGTTCAAGCCTCAAAACTTTGCTGGCCCAATATCTGTTAGTTAGCCACACCCTATCAATGAGCGAGGTGTTACTATGGTATATAAGACAGACATACAGATGGACAGACAGATAGACAGACAGACAGACAAACAGACAGACAGACAGACCGACAAGCAAAAATGGTGGGTGTAGTGATACAGAATAACATCTTTTAGAAATCTTCTCACCTGTTCAAAAGCTGTATGAAATGAGAGTGCAAGGTTCAGAACAGAACACCTGTTTTGCACACGTTGCAAGAACTTGTCCCAGACTGAACTCAAGCTGGTTGTCTTCCTGGTGAGGTCCGACCTGAAGCCTGTGATCTTAGCCTCAGTATCTGCAGCACTGACCTCCAGCTCAGAAACTTGGTCTGTGTAGGATTCAGTCTCAAGACGAAATGTCTCAAACTCCAGTATCTGCTTTTCTATGGAATCCCGGTCCTCCCCGACAACAGAGAAAGTTGGAAGTTGCTTGAGGCCAGTCTTTTGTAGCCAGAGAAGCACATGCTCGATCTTGCGCTCAAAGTGACAATAACAGATGAACTCCTGAAGCAGCGCTTCCTGTTGTGGCAGGATGTCACGCACCTCGTTGGTCCTCCGCTCCAGTTCCCCTATTTTGCAGCGCAGGTAGATCTGCGACTCATACACATGCTCGTTTAGTGTCATGAACTCTGATTCCAGTAGCACTGGACGTCCCAGCCTCGTCACGAGGGACCGCCCAATGTCCAGACATTCCTGGGCCTTCTGGAAGAGCTGGTTTCTGTGCTCTGAAATGTTGTGCAGTTTCTGTTCAACAAGTTCTGGGGTCTTGGGCAGTTCATGAAGGGGACGCATCCATTCCTTGAAGTTGGCCATCACCTTAGCAACAGAATATTAACATCAACAGTGATATTATATTATAAAGAGCAACACGCACAATGTCAACAAACACTTGCAACACAAGACCTGCAACATGCCTACAGAGACTTGCAATACATCAACACACCCAAACAAAGAACACCCATGAGACCATGTAAAAAGGTGGAATAGGAGTGGATTTGGTGATAGCATGGAATACACTCTATCTCTAGAGGTAGCTCTTTGCCCTAGCTCTGGCCCTGGTCAGCAGGGAGCAGTTTTGTTTGGATAGATGCTATGCTGCATTCCTCTTAGCCCTAGCCCTACCATACATACACATGCAGACTTAGGATAGATACACACCACAGATATACACATACACCACAAGGTATCCAATTGGCACTATGTCACCATAAGTGGCACCAAGTAGTTTACTGTGGCGACAATCTGATCATAAAGTGGCACCAGGGCTTTTTAAACAGCTCCCTGAGTACAAACATTCAACTATTGTCAATTAGCAAACAAACAAAAAAAAAGAGAACAAACTGGCGATAGGGTTTTTTTTTTCTTTTTCTTTTCAAGCCACTTCACGAGTACAAAAGCTCTTAAACTTGTCGCTTAGCAAAAGATAACAACAAAAAAAAAACAGTTATTTGGTTAAGTATAATGCATTAAAAAAAAAAGTAAATAAAAAAAATTATAATATTTTTTTCCTCCCTTTTTAATCTTCAGCACAGAAAGGCACAATTCAATTGATAAATTTTCATGTGAGAATGTAGACATCCAATACAGGCAATAAATACACTAATAATAGCATTCTTCATTTTGAGTAAGAAGAAACTGTTAACAAAGATCCTGTGGTCATTTACTGTCATTTGTATGATGATTAGGTAAAATACAGAATCCTGTCAAATTTCTCAATTTTTTAAATCTTAGTATATATTAAACTTTTTTTGACATTTGTCTTTCAAATTAAGTTGGAATATGTACAAAATTGTATATAAAACTTTAGCAATGTTTTTGCATAAAGGGCTGGCTGGATTGCATGAGATTTAAAGGAATATCTATAAATATTAGTATCATCTAGAATTTGATTTTAATTTTCCTGTTCCCTTTAAACTCAATGATGCACTTCATCTGAAGGGGTAAAAAACAGGTATGATTACAGTGCTAAAATATCATTAATTATGTTACTAGAAATTAAATTTAGGTGATTAAATTGTAAAGTGGCACTAACAGTCCTGTTGGTGCCTATAGTTGTGGAGACAAAGCATTTTTGGGTGGACACGCCTGATACATGTGACAGGACTCCTGGTGGCCACATTCACCAACACAACATAACACATGCACTGGCATGTCTGTCAGGTCACCCACTCCAGTATAGCAATATGCAACAACAGCACCTGCATTCAAGATTAACACTATCTGTTTGACAACACCCTACCTCTTCATGGAGGCTGTGAAAATGTCGTGCCATTTCCAATCTCTCCCCAACAGACGTTGCTCCTGACAACAGCTTCTCCCAAGATGAGTTGTGACAGGCCAAGAGAGAACTTGGTTGGGAATTCAGCTTAAATGATCTTCGACTTTTTTCTGCTGCTGATATGAGGCCACACCCATACTTGTACGATTTCTAACATAAGTAAACGGCAATTATTGAGACTGCATCCACAAGTTTGACCATAAAATAAAGAAATTTGGAGGAAAAACACCTCTGCTGTCGTTCACACAAACAGTTGAGATATTTGCATGATTTGTTTTCTTTTAATTATTTCCAATCTATTTATAACAATGCTGTTGTTCTTCTATACCAGTGACAGTCTGCACATGCTATGTCACATCCATGCCATGCTATGTCCATGTGCTGTGCTGACCTTTGCTGTCTCCATGAATCTAGAGTGTTCGTTGATAAGCTTGTCCACAGCTGCTACAGACACACCCATGTCTCCATGTGTGGTGGAGAGCTGCGACCTCATGTACTCCAACCATCTGGTCTCCTACATGCCACATGATCAGAAATTACATGTCACATTCACACATGAATGTCACAGTTCAGATAGTGGCATGTGCTTTTGTTATTGGTAGGCTTATCCAGATGCCTCTTGATAACCTATTCCCCATAAAGGCAGGCCAGGTGCTACTGCAGTCCCCCTCCCACCAATGATGAACAGCTGTTGCCATGGTAACCATAAACCTTGTATCTCATGCAGAATACACAATATATGTACAACGTTGTCTGTTAATCTTAAAGGGTCAAACAGGGTCACACTAGTTGGGTACTGTTTGTTTCATTAAAAAAAAAAAGTTTTTAGTTTTTTTTTGTTTCCTTGTGTTTCTTTTTATTGCAAAGAGCTGATTGGTGTAATTAAGTATGCTCACATGAGCTCACATGACCTCACATGATCCTAACCTGTTTTGCGTCCTTCTCACAGGTGTCTATCTGCTTGAGCTGCTCATCATGAACTTTCTGAGCTTCCATCAGTTGCTCGATTCGTCTCCGATGGTTCTCCACTTCCTCCTTCAACTTCCTAATGTGCTCAATTCCTCGATAGTAATCAGGACTCACCCCTCCCCCACCTTCATGCACCTCCCCCTCCTCTAATGCCTCGCCTGTCTTCATGATCTCCAGCATCAGCTCCAGAAGAGACCCCGCCTCCTCAAGGATCACATCTCCAATCTGTCGCAGCTGCTGCACCATGTCATCCTGCGGCTGGGCTCGGTCCTGCATAAGTGCCTCCTGCTTGAGGGAGGCAATGACCACCTTGCACTGCTCACGCCATTGGCCAAGGCTTGTGTGCAGACGCAGGGACATCTCCAATATACGACGCCTGCTCGCCATCTTGCCTTCAAAATGGGTGAACTTTGCACTCAGCTTCGTGATTTGTCTCTGCATGCTTGCGGCAGCAAAGTGCTGTTCTCCAGAGTAGCGATCAGCGCTGCGACGAAGCTGAGTCAACAAGTTGTACTGCAGCTGTAATAGAAAAACAACAGCATATCAATTCACTGCTGAATATTCCATCTTAATTCTCATCCATAAGCTTCTTCTATTAGTAAGATCAAAATTGCATAACTAACTTATCATTGTTGGCATAGCACCACATAGCCTCAGGATACACCCCAGGACACACCCAAGGATACACCCCCAGGACACACCCAAGGATACACCCCCAGGACACACCCAAGGATACACCCCCAGGACACACCCAAGGATACACCCCCAGGACACACCCAAGGATACAACCCCAGGACATAATGGTGGATATTCTTCATTAAATTGAAATAGTAGAAATAACTAACAAATTATGCAAGAGAATTAGCAGGAAAGGATGTTCATGCCCTCTCCATTGCCTCTAACTTGTGCTTGCATGTGCTATGGTCTATGTGCACAACTAATACCTCGAGTGTCCAAGAGGCTGGGGGTCCGACTGACAGACCTAATAGGAATTACTCAGTGAACCCAGCACAACAGAGATGGTCCCATACTATACATATATACCAACATTGTCTTATTCTTGGCAAGACTGAGGCATAGGACATGGCAATGATAGGCAAAGGCATTGGACAAGGCAGACATCCCAGCAATACTGAACATCCTTCAGGCAACTACCATCCTCATCCTCCATCCTTCCAAGTCTTTCATCTTTCTATTCTACTATAATTCATCAATCCTCCCCCCCCCCCCCCCCCCCCCCCAAACTCACCCTAGCTTTCCCCTCAGCTTTCTCGTGGAACTCCACCAGCGTCTGTACAGCATCCATGGAGGTCCCGATATCTGTCTGGCCCATGATCATGTCCTCACCTCTCGTCTTCAACCAACTTTTTACCTTCTGCACAGACTTCTCAAAGTTCCTGAGCTGAAGTGTCTGCTCCAGTGAAGCCTTCCTGGATCGCCATTCCTCCTCCAGCTCCGCCTGCCGCTGACTCATTTTCTCTAGCAACTGTCGGATGACAGCCACAGCATTGATCTTGTCAGGAGTCATAGCTGCTCCTGTTCCTGATTCATCTCGTTCCTAGGGAGGAGGAGGAGGAAGGGCAGGGGGAGGGGAAGGGCAGGGCGAGGGGAAGATGAGGGTGAGGGGGAGGAGGAAAGGGAGGAGGAGAGAGTAGGAGAGAGAGGAGGAGGGGAGAGAGGAGGAGGGGGGAGAGGAGGAGGGGGGAGGGGAGGAGGGGGTAAGGAAAGGAAAGGAGGGAGAGAGTGGAAAAGGGGAAAGGAGGAGGGAGGTGGAGGATAATGAATCCCAGACAGAGTTCAAGGCAGAAAGGGAAGGAACATCGCCTCAACTTGAGCAGACCAACCTTCTCCAGTGTCCGAAGTAACTCGCTTCCCTTGCGGTAGGCATCCTGAGGTGCTCGTCTGACCATATCCTGCAACGGGAGGTGGTTTTTCAGCTGGTCCTCAGCTGACTCCATGTCTATACCATCCTCCATCTTGAGCTGCTGCTCTATGTGAGTGGCATGCTCCATAAGGGAACCCACAAGAGACACAAAGTGCTCCAGATCCTGAGCAGGTAAGGGTACAACAGACACAGTAACCATCACTGTGGTAAACACATTACCGATACACCTGACATGGCTGCTCCTATCCATACAACGTTTCTGTCTATGGTATGTTGCACGTGACAAGCAACAGAGGAATGGCAGCAGTGAAACACAATTGGAATGGAGAGGACAGAGAGAACACAGAAGAATAGAATGTACGTCCTCTAGGTCCATGCTGACTATTGCACATCTTAGCATCTGTGACTCCTACCACCACATCAATAAACATAATTTTTAGCTGAAGTGATCATTTTTCCTAGTTTAAACCCCCCCCCCCCCCCCCCCCCCCATAGTGCCTGCTTAGTGCACAGGCACCCTGACTATGTCAGGTGCATGTGACCATGTTGATGGCAGCTAGACAATTTGCATTTGCGTATGTGGTGGGTGTACGTATAGACCCTGAGTTTACCACCAATAATAAACAGAAGGGATTGTGTGGTGAGCCAAGAGCCTTGCACTGAAAGGTCCATTGTTCTGTGAACAATTTTTTGGTTGCTGTCTGTCAACTTACACCACTGGACTTACTCCTGCTATATCTGGCTGCTATAAATGTTTCCCAAACACCATGGGGTGGGTGAGTGACAGCTATGCGGTCACCCTGGTGGATGGACGCTGCTTTTGAAATAGGGAACGTCTGCAGGATTCCATCTAGATGGCCATGTCTGAAATTTAGATTAGACAGACTTCCCAACTTTATGGTTAGACATATTTTTTCTTGTTCCACATAAAAGGAGTCTAATAAATTAGTAATGATTGGTGTATGTAAACTTTTGTGTTGTATTTGACTCACTGAAGATATTCACAATATAAATAGATAATTCAGTTGTGGTTTGTTGACAAACTTCATGTCCAGTAGAAAATCAATTATCCCAACAGGTGAGGACCAAGGGAGTTTGGATAACTGAAGTTGCAGGAAAATATCTTCTCTCCATCCACCAATTCAGAATCATGCCTAACCATGACATGTCACATGACCATGTGATGAGTAAAAACAGCGAATGCTGTCACTCCTTGTGCACTAATATATACATCGCTAAGTTTAGTTAGCTCATCAGAATTAGAGCCATAGCTCCCTTCTCTACTGCCTGTAGTAATGGATAAGCACTCAAGGCAACTGCCTTATTTGGGCATCAGGTTGCTGCTCAAGGAAATACTGATCTGAAGCAATTTCCCTCCTTTTCTTTCAGTAGAAGAAGTAAGACTAGCCCCATCAGAGAGATATATATATATATATATAGCTGCGTATATGCACAATTTCTAGTAATAGAAAACTCTGTGGACTGAAAAATGCCAAAATAAAATTTTTAAAATATATATTTACATGTTAGAATAAGTAGAGTCCGGATAACTTCCTTCCTACTGCACTTGAAAAATCTGTTGCTTAGCAAATCTGATACATCAAGCAAACAAACTCCCTAAACAGTTCTAAAGGCTGTAAGCATATTTAGGGCGGCCATCAGCTGGTCAAGAAAGACTGTGCAAGGAATTCTAATCTTGCCAACTGCACGCTCCAAATTAGCAGCAACCCAAAGGGACACTGTCAACGTTGACAGCTGACAGCAACTTCATCACCAACACCACTCCCACATGAGGACTGGACAGGGACCCACACCAGGCTCCCTACCTAACTCCATCACCAACACCACTCCCACATGAGGACTGGACAAGGAACCACACCAGGCTCTCTACCTAACTCCATCACCAACACCACTCCCACATGAGGACTGGACAGGGACCCACACCAGGCTCCCTACCTAACTCCATCACCAACACCACTCCCACATGAGGACTGGACAGGGACCCACACCAGGCTCCCTACCTAACTCCATCACCAACACCACTCCCACATGAGGACTGGACAGGGACCCAAACCAGGCTCTCTACCTATTTGTTACAATATAGTTTATTCAATCCAGAAAAGCTAGAGCCTTATATATATATATATATATATATACATATATATATATATCACATACTTTGACATAATTCTGCGTGCAATGAGCATGCTTTAAATTTCAATGCTTGAAGTTTTGTTTCATTCTTCCAAGACTGTTCTAAAAATTATCCACTTGCGTAAAATATACACATAGAGAAAAAGTACATCTGAGAAACTGAATTACCCCTGTGAACACAGGTTCAAGAGCGAATTATCCCTGTGAACACGGGGTCAAGGATGAATTACCCCTGTGAACACGGGGTCAAGGGTGAATTACTCCTGTGAACACGGGGTCAAGGGTGAATTACCCCTGTGAACACGGGGTCATGGGTGAATTACCCCTATGAACATGGGGTCAAGGGTGAATTACTATGTGAACACGGGGTCAAGGGGAGAGAGAGGTGGGGCTGACTGAATACAGTGTGAAAAAATATGATGAGTATCAGGAAATGTGCACAATGCAAGTCACTGTGTGTGTGTGTGTGTGTGTGTGTGTGTGTGTGTGTGTGTGTGTGTGTATGTGTGTGCGCGCGTGTGTGTGTGTGCGCGTGTGTGTGTGTGTTGTGTGTGTAAGGTAGTACTGGCAGAGAGACAGAGGGTGGGCCATGAGGGAACAGAAGCAAAATGTGTCTGTGCTTGTAATTAGCAACTGAGAGCATTGGCAAGGAGAGCCAAGGTCAGTCACCAAGTGCACCTTTGGCTAGGGGGCATTTAGCCCTGGCACCTACTTAGTGAGAGGTAGAACAGCCAATACATACACATACAGTACACCTGCCATAGCTTGATACATGCACACATGCACGCACACACGCAGCTATCACACTGCACCTGTCTCAGGCTGAGCCACTGCTCATGGTTGTAGGGCAGAAAGCCACCCAAGTCACTGGTGAGCTGACTACCATCCACATAGCGAGTCAGTTTCTCCACAGAAGACAACTTGACAGTCTGTGAGGGAGAAAGAAAGGGAAGGAGAGAGGGGAACAGACGTAGGTGGAGATAGAAAGGAGGGAAAAAATGGAAGGCCATGACACCATAAATTCCCTCTGGTGGAACACTCAGTACACACCCTTGCACCTACTCTAGTATATCCTTGTACATTACTGGCCTGTTCTGGTATGAACACTTTGCAGGGTCAACTTTAGTGAACTGATGCATGTGTGGGTGGAGTATAACTCTGCCCTACTGTACCATGTGACCCCTGATAATGCAGCTTGTTTTATAATCTAACATCATCGCTGCTCCTGATTTGCACTAAGACATCATATTTCACTGTAGTAGGTGGAAAAAGGAGACTAAAGGGTGATTGAAATGCCATGGCGATTATAATTTGTAAAACAAATTGCATTATAAAATTCCTTGAGACCTGAACACAAAGATAGTGTCATATCATTTTGGTATAGTCTAAGTAAGCTGTATTGCGTGTGTGTGTGTGTGTGTGTGTGTGTGTGTGTGTGTGTGTGTGTGTGTGTGTGTGTGTGTGTGTGTGTGTGTGTGTGTGTGCGCGCGCGCACGCATGTAGAGGATAGAGAAAAGTGAAGGCAATGAGGTAAAGAGCCCCCCCCCAGAAGAGTGTCATTTGCTGCTGCTATAGTTCACACACTACAAAACACCATACTAATATATGAACAGTAAACACCACACTAATATACGAACAGTAAATTCCAGCTTGGCCTTTTCTTTGTGGTGTCCTCGGGTAGATTGTTGTTTCTGCCAGAACTGTCCTGGCTGCAACAAGTACACCACATGAATCTGTCCTGGGAGAGCCTCCTGCAATTCATGTGATAGTCATGTGATGTAATTAGATGTTATGTGAGTGGCATGTGACATGAAATGTACCTGGAGAGTCCTCAAGATGAGTTTGGAACTGGACCAAACTGAAGTGCGGCCATCCACGATCACACAAAAACCTAATTCACGTACATCCACACTACAGAATGGGAAATAAACATATTTATATATGTGAATCAGGATTGGAAAAGGAAAAGATTAATTACATATTCATATTCACACCAGAATGGGAATGGAAGCATGGAAAATGTTGTTATTTATATCTAGATGATGATTCACTGATGTGTATGCTTTATTATTTGAGGAAATTCTGTTCAAAGGTGATATTTATGTATGCTTTGGTATTTTATTCAGAAGCTATTAGATATTAAAACTTCCTTGGACCTTTCTTGGTGGTCTAGTCTTGAATGAGTAACCACAAAGCTGTGTGTTTTGAGTGGACACTTATCTTACAAACCACACTATGTAATCACACTCAAACTACCTCAAAAAAAGGTCTGCAGATCTGGTATTTGCTAACATGGCATGCACACACGCAAGCAGCACACACACAACACACACACAGCCGTACAGAGTTAGCACTCCCTCTGGAGTCACCTGGTGTTCCAGCACACAAGCTGTCTCCCCAGTTCAGCTTGGTGCACTCCTCATGGTAGTCATGAAGATGTCTCATTAATGGAGAGAGGCCAAAAAGTTTAAGCAACCCTTGCACTGACAAATGTAGACTAGCAGTTGCACAGGTTGGTTGGTTGGTTCTACTAATACATTGCCACAATTCCAGATGGAGATGAAACCATCCAGTGCCTAATGAATTACTCCGACTGCCTGCCTGGAGCTTCCTGGCCTCCGTCCACACAGGCTGCAACTCAAGGTTGGAGCACCCACCATGCTGAGTGGAAACTTACACA
>OZ017786.1:361337-368837 GCA_963969325.1 Lycopodina hypogea | reverse complement strand
TACCTACCAACAGGCCTCACTACCTACCAACAGGCCTCACTACCTACCAACAGGCCTCACTACCTACCAACAGGCCTCACTACCTACCAACAGGCCTCACTACCTACCATCAGGACTCACTACAGCTCAGGAGATGTATCATAGGAGAATATGCACAACCATGAATATACTCAGACATTTCTATGGTTACTGTTTATCTTAAACCTTTGATCTCTGTTTCCAGTGGGTGACTGCAAAAATGTGGCAGCATTTAGCAGCGCTAATAGTGTAGCTCTGAGAAAGAACAAACTATTTGAAGAATGTGCATTGGTGAATTAATCAGCAACATTAATTCTGCCTCTTAATGTAGTAAACCACAGTTTGTTTTACTAAGTGCTCTTACGTCTAAACTTGAGGTTGCCCTAGCCCACCTATGACCTCCATTCTGTGGTATGCCCCATACAGTCGACGCATTAGCACATCCATAGTTAGCTAAGTCTCTACACTGTTTGTGATGCAAGGTGACCCAGAATGACCAGAGTAAGTGTTTGGCCGCCTTATGGCGCCAATGGTACCAGTCTCATTGCAATAGATATATTATAAAAGATCGAGGCCATTAGAAGGAGCTCGTGAAAACTACACGAACCATTCAGAGATAGGCACAACACTCTGAGATTGCTATGGTAAAGGGTTCTTGCTCTGGTCATGGATGTGACGCATACTGCCAATGTCTGTAACACATCCTTATAGTCAGCTATTAGCAGGAGTAGCACCTGCTGCTAGACTACGCCACACTTGATTGTATTAGGCGAGTTGACTTCACACTGTATTCAAGCCACCTGTACACTACATCACATCCTAGACCACATCATGCTCTTCTGCTAATCTGCTCAGTCCTGAGGAGCACAGTCCACGGCCGCCTGGTACCTCTAGTGATCAGTGTCTGCCTGTCTGCCTTCCTGGATGTACACGAGGGGTATTGGAGTCAATTAAGTTAGGATACACATTGTTGGGGGGGGGGGGGGGGCAGGTAATCCAACTGTGGGGAATCCCCATCTCTATGTCAGACCTAGTATTTTTCTCTTCTTTTTCTCATCGTGTCATTTCTCAGTGGTGAAAGATGCAGGAAGCAAGGTGCATATGTGTGTGCACATATTTGTCTGTCTATCCAGTGATACGTTTCAATATGAATTTCTCTCCATTGTTGCATTATTGTGTTGCCACAGTAACACCAGGGTGGATACAATCCAGGACTGCTGCAATGGCTGTGAGGACACACCCCTCTCAGTACAGCTGTCCTAATCCATAAGTGCCACTCCTACCCACGGTAGATATAATTGCTCTCCCAACTTCAACTATTCATGCTTGCTCCCCATCTCTACTATCATCAACATGGAGTAAGATGGAAGTCAGGAGTGGAAGTCAGGAGGTGGAAGTCAGGAGGTGGAAGTCAGGAGGTGGAAGTCAGGATATGGAAATTAGGAGATGGAAGTCAGTAGATAAATGTGATGCTTAAGATGGAAGAGGACCATTACCAGCCACACCCATTCCAACATGCCCCCATCCACCATCATATGAAGCCCTCCAGGATATCGATAAGCAAGCAATGTATCCACCCACACCAGCTTGCCTGCTCCATGAACACAATTTATCATTCTTGATAAGATGACTTCATGTTATAATACTCTGGACAATTCAATACTTGAGGTACACATACCAAAAGAGATTACAGTAGTGACAATTATCAATACTATCCTAGTAGCCATGAGACATACTCATGCACGACTCTAGTTACCAGGACAGGACACAAGGCTGTAGCAAACCGCCCATTTTCCTGCAAATAAGCTACAAGCAGGCAGGCAGGCAGATTGTGTACAAAAACTTATGAATTCAGAACTCTAAGATAGTACATTTTTCATACCAATATATGTATGTATGTGTGTGTATATATATATGTATGTCATGCAAGTGTGTATGCATCTTCAGGTTGTTGTCCACTCAGCATTGGTTATGGCCAGTGGTCTCGTAATGCACTCCACTAACCTTCTCTGTCATTTTTCCCTCCTTTTAGCACCCAGGAAGAAGCTTCACTGATGGACAACTCAGTGGGGGGTCCTGACAGAGCCCCCTCTGCCACAGGATGGTGAGTAGGGGCATCATGGGAGTTTGCCGAGGGAGGGTGCTGCCGTGAAGAAGCCACAGAAAAGCCACCTGTCACATGACCTTGCCTGGGCCCAGCCAACTCTCTCCTTGGAGTTGTAACAGCTGCTGACACTATTCCATCTCCACCAGTATCCATTGGGTGAAACTGCTTACTATTAGCAGTTGCCAAGTCAACCACACATTAGCCTGGGGGTGATAAACACACATACACACACCATAATGTGCACATCTCAACAAATTCAGTACAACTCTTACCAAATCAGTATGCTAAATGTGATTGCAAGTTTAGTTCCTGTGGCAGTCCAAGGAGCCACTGCTGCTCACAGGAGAGCCTAGTCACTGGTGTAGTGCAGTGCAGTGTGGTGTGGTGAGGATATTAGCAGCTGGAGAGAGGAATAGAGGCAGCTAGTAATAATATGGCTGGTGCACACACTTGTACCTTAGTGCTTCTACCTGTCAATGAACATTAGCTACTAACAACAGAACATAGCACCCTAGCCCATTCTGCACCTCACACTAACCACCTATTCCTCACACTGACCTTCTGCAGTCCCAACACAGTTATATTACGAGAAGGTTCAAACTCTTCAGGGACGTTACCCTAGCTTTACTTTCCTCAAAATAGCGAATTAGCTAACGCTGGGACGGAATGTACATGAGCAAAACACTTTTGGCACTTTTCCACTTGAGTAGGTGTATGTTGCCTTATAAAACCACAAAATATACAAGGACCTCCGCACAGCGCCACCTGCATAGGTTGTGACGTTATATTTCGTAAACAAAATTCATTGCACTTCAATTCCAATATTTGTTTTGGGGTGTGGGAGGGGGGGGGGGAATTGTTTTGTTTTGTTTTATGGTTGTTTTCTATTGTTTTTGTTGTTGTTGTAGCTATTTATACTGGTTGATGTTACCTGTGTTGTGTGGTTGGAGTGGAAATAAAGAAATTTGTAAATACGATCAGAAGATAACGCAATAACTGGTAAAGCCTGGTTCACAATGCGCGCACCGCATAGACGTAAGAACTCGTACTGTGCGTTGCGCACACTGTGAACATAAAATTTTGTCAGAAAGCCACGCAAGAAGTTTTTAAGATGAGATATTCGCGCGTTCAGAAAAAAATAATAAAGTATGAACTATGAACCCAGGAATTACCTTTCACCAGTCCCCAAGATTGATTTTGTCTAGTGTCTACTGATTCGGGCCCATTTCGCTAATTTGATGGCGCACCTTCAGGAACAATTGGAAGAACTGGAAGTATTAGAGTCCATGTTCTCTTCCCCTGGAGAATTTAAGATTGAGGACAGAGCTTCTTACGACCAGGCTATAGCCTCTCTCTCTAACCTTGCAATGCAACCCCCCAAGTGCCTAGTCTGCAGTGTTTGCATTTCTATCAAGCATTATGACTCAGAGGAAGATGACAGTGAGGAGGAGGAAGGTCATGCTATAGGAGGAGTGGCAGGGAAGAGGAGGGATGCCATAACCACACACTCAGTGAAAATCTCATTCAGGCTCCCCACCAGGTCAGGTCAGGACAGGGATGAGGTGAGGTGGCAGGGAACTCATTGTTGACCTCATGTAAGCAAGCATGCATGCATGCCATGATGGTGATGAACTGTGTGGTGCCCACTGTAGTGGACTCATGTAAGCAAGCATGCATGCATGCATGCATGCCATGATGGTGATGAACTGTGTGGTGCCCACTGTAGTGGACTAGTTGGACTGTGGCCAGTGGCCATGCTCCTATCAGTGCAGGCAACCCACCCACACAATCAGCCTCCAAGTAATTAGCATTGCTCTTTGTGCAAGATTATGGAATATAGTACCTGCTGGAAAGGTTTCCATGATAGTGTAGGCTTGGCTAGTGACCCGGTGTGACACCTCAGGTCATGTGACACTAATTAGTTTGTATAACATTGCATGACCATCACACATCCTCTTATTGTGCAGGAGTGTTGACTGACAATGTGGCGGTGTAAATATTAAATGTCAACAGACAAGACACAAATATATCTACTAAGTGTTATTGCCGCTTTTTCCCACTCATCCACCTTGTGAGTATCACTCTGTGCTGGGCATGTCCTTGGATATGGGCCTTCAGGCTAAGAGAGAGCAGCCAGTATCAGACTCCTTTATTCACAGCACTGGATGTATTGCATCACCAGCATGCAAATAAAGTGGGTCTGGTGACTTGCCTGTGCATTCCGTGTCCCAGCGCCAAAATGTCGGTGGCGACCAAATAATTTTATAATGAGGTCTTAAAGCAACCACACCTACCACCAGGTTGTAATTTTTTTGAAGTGACTGAATGTTTCTGACTCCATCCCCACTACCTGGTGCTCTGTATTTATGTGCTAAACATAAGACTTCATGAATATGTAGTTCTGGTTAACCAAATGAATGGATGTGGCTTGCATTCCACAGATGCCTATGGAATACAGAATACACAGGCAAGTCACCAGACCCACTTTATTTGCATGCTGGTAATGCAATACATCCAGTGCTGTGAATAAAGGAGTCTGATATATTTCTTTGATGTGGTCATCAACATGCACCTGAATTAGCCTGGAGGGTTGTACTGTCTGTGAGTTCAGTGTGGCAGCAGTGTAAATACAGCTGTACAACTGGTTGACCTGCAGTGGACTGTAGGGCATCACAAGGGAGCCAATGTTTGCAGTTGGGCTCCTGTGGTGACCATGTTAGGCTCTCTGATGAGGGAAGTGTTGACTGCATCGTATATGTGTTTATACATGCACAGGTATTTATACATGCTCATGTATTTTTTATATGTTTACAGACACCTTCATTTGCATGTTTAGTATGCACCTCAGCCGGGGGGGGGGGGGGGGGGTTGCTCAATTCTGCAACCTTTCTATATAATTGAATGGATGGATATCTTTGGTTCATGGTGTGGTTTAGCATTTGCTTTTGAGTAGTATTAGAGGTTTATTTTGGTCAATTGTGGGAGGAGTCAAACTGTTATGAATTCGTCGTTGTCATAAACTATTCAACCTCACAACGACTTTTTGTTGGCAATGTTGGTGAATGTACTTCTTGGAACTCATTGACCATGAAATGGGATGGGGGAAGAACGTCACCTCAATAAGGCTTTAAGAACTCTGTGATTTCATGCATGTGAGGGTTCAGTGCTGTGCAATAGGTCGAAGGAGTTAATGGTGGTCCCATATTTGCAGCCTTTAGCTGGCTTGCCTCTGTTCCTTGAGTGTTTTGCATTATTCTAAGGTGAATTAGTGGACATGCGTGAGCATGTATGTGTGATGGTGTGTGTGAGTGACTGTATGTATGATGGTGTGTGTGATGGTGTGTGTGTGAGTGACTGTGTGTGAGTGAGTGAGTCACTGTGTGTGTGTGTGAGTGACTGTGTGTGTGTGTGAGTGTGTGTGTTTGTGTTTAGACATAAGCAGTTACAGCACAGGATAAGACATGAGATGTGTAGAATTAGAAGAAACACTCTTTAATTAGAATGGGGAAGAATTTCTCTACCGGCAGCACTGCATGGATCTGTGTGCTCCACTGGCCCAACTAGTCCAGCCCAGACTCTCTTGGTGAACGTGGAGGAGTTCTCTGGCCCAACTAGTCCAGCCCAGACTCTCTTGGTGAACATGAGGAGTTCTCTGGCCCAACTTGTCCAGCCCAGACTCTCTTGGTGAATGTGGAGGAGTTCTCTGGCTCAACTAGTCCAGCCCAGACTCTCTTGGTGAACGTGGAGGAGTTCTCTAATTAATTGTTTTAGAAGAAACAGACATCAAACAGATTATAAGAAATGCATCAATTATTTGGCAGCTGCATGGAAGACCACTTCAGTCAGGTGGGATGTAAGAATGAACTTGAAAGTTGGTCTGCCACATTATGTTGCCAGGGAAACCAAACCACAGAGTACTATTTCCAGCACTGTTCTGTTTTTGGCAATGACTTATTGGGCCTTAATTAGGTACTGAGGTTCTGGAGAAGAATTCTTCCCTCCTATTCTATAATTTGGATTAACCTTTGGGAGAATGTTCTACCAAAAGGTCAAGTAAGGTGGAATCAAAGATGGAGAAGAGAAAGAAAATCTGGGGGGATAACTCAAAAAAATTTTTTTTTTTTACTGTAAGCACACGTAACTACCATTACTAGACCAAATAAACAGTAACTTGTCGTAGATGAGGGGGCGGAGGTGTGTGGTCACAACTCTGACACCAAATGTCATTTGCTTACTCACAAAAGCTGACCTGTGCAACTACCAAACCACCACTACCACGTACCATGTGCGCACACTAACACACACACACACACACACACACACACACACACACACACACACACACACACACACACACACACAATATCACCACCATAGTTCCTGCAACAGAATGTTGTAGTTATTCTCGCTAGCGAGACCCTTTACCCTCTAAACTGCCGGTGGGGAGGGAAAGGGTCTGGGCTGACTTTGTACTTGATTTAGTTTGTGTGTGTACTGCATCTTGAAGTTCTCGCATGCACAGTGCACCATAAGTATGAGGTCTAGCTAGACCCTTTTTTTAATGCACGTGAGTGATATGGAAGCGAGTTATTTTGTATTAACGTGGAATAATCTTTTTCTTTGTGTACAATTGGTGAAAGGACGCATGCAAATTATGGTTCTCCGCATGTCATTCGTCCAAACGACGGATTTAGTACAAACGAAACCTAATACAGTGTTGGACCAGACCCTTCTCACTAACTGCTTGTGGTTCAGAGGGTAAAGGGTCTTGCTACCAAGACTATATTATAGCCACTACTGAGAGTTTACAAGTCATGATGTAATTACTGCTCCTGCTTGACAGGCCCTCAAGCACCATTGCTCATGGCTGGATACTGGTCTGCATTCTTCCAGAGAGATCAGCTTCCTTTAGATAGATTGGTTCCCTCCAGTGGAACCAATATAACAAGAACACATTCCATGATCCATCATCTAATTACAGGAACACATACCATCCTGCTGCTCTCTGTCCACAATTAATAGAACTTCATAAAGAACACATCAGCTACTTCACCTTCTACAAGTATCAATCTATTGAGGGCACTAAAGGCCTGTCCACACTACAAGCAGGTTTGTACTACTCTTCAGCAACACCAGCTTTCAAACTTTTTCTTTCGTCCACACTGGCATAGGGCTGAACCACATTCCCTGCTTGGACTGAATAATTGGCTGGGCTGGTTGATTGGTTTGTGTCTACCTGTTATAGAAACAGGATGTTTATTTTCTTGTGTGCTACTTTATTCTGTCTTTTCCCTCTGAATTGTCAAGAGGAGAGAGTTGTTAATACCTAACTCAAATAGAGCACATCAAAATAAAGCCCACAGGAGCCCCCCCCC
>OZ017786.1:281750-356750 GCA_963969325.1 Lycopodina hypogea | reverse complement strand
GTAGGTTATGGGTGGGTGGGAGGGGGACAAGGATGGGTGCACAGGCAGATAGAGAGAACTTTAGATAAATGGAGAGATATGTAGGTAGGTTATGGGTGGGTGGGTAGAAGGCTTCAATGAAAGCTTGCAGTGTTCCCAGACGTAGAGTCAGCTGTAGTCACCGTGTGTGTGTGTGTGTGTGTGTGTTGTGTGTGTGTGTGTGTGTTGTGTGTGTGTGTTGTGTGTGTGTGTGTGAACATGGCTGAGGCTGTCTGCACAGAGAAGCAGGGGTGGTTCACCTCTAGGAGGGAGGGACTTGCTGTGTCTGTGACAGTCACTCTGTTGGTGGTCTTCTCTTCCCTCGGCTATGAACAGACTCAACCATGGCCTATAGCCACTTTACTCCAGGCTGGGGTCCATCATCTGTTAATGTTAACAACAGGTCTCCATGGAAACATAAAATCACAGGCCATAACTGGGTATCCTCTTTTATATGCACACATACACACGCCCACACCACACCACACCACACCACACCACACCACACCACACAGGCAAACCTGGAGTGGTGTGTGTGGAGGGCACGGGGCACACCACCAAGGAGTTCTACAACACCCTCAGACGGTGGAACTGGAAGTCTATAGCATGTCGGAAGAGAGAGGAGGAATCTTGCACAGACGTGAAGGCACTGAGGAGCATTGAAGGGTTTGAGGAGCTGAGGTTTGATGTTCATGGCCCCCGCCAGGGACATATGGACTTGGGCAGGTTCCTGCACTATCTCAGGGAGCACCAGCTCGGCTACATGTTCAAGGAACTGTTTGGGGTTGAAGGTCACTAAACTTCTAGTGGCAGTGCATGTGTTGGCATTCTTTTTTTTCCCTTCATCCCCCCCCCCCCCCCCCTCCTCTCTCTCTCTCTCTCCCTTTTTGTTATTGTGGTTTCGCTGCTTGGCCCTCTGGGCATTTAGCCAAATCATTTGAAATTTTTTATTTTAATTGTCAAATTTTAAAACTCTTTTGTGTTCCTTGTCCATGGCGATGATTATTGTAATAGTTGTGTACTGAATTGTAGTGATGGTGTTGAATATGATGTGATCTGTACAGGTAAGGAGGAAAAGGGGTGGAGGTTAATTAGTTCCTCTGCTCCAGAGGGAATAAGATGAAGAGGTTTGCTAACCATCCTTGGGAATAGAACTGGTTAGGACTATTATTTCACCATGAATGAGTGAATGAGTATATATGCATGTACACAGAGTGAGTGGGGCATTATGCAGAGTTACACTCCAGGAGGTCTAGCACTGAATGAGGTGGTGTGTTGCCAGTGTCATCACATCAGCCCCTACACACCATGTGAACATGTGTAGTTGGAGGACATCATTATGACATAGCCCATTCCATTTAATCTCAATTACGCTGTGCTAGCAGTATTGGCTACAAATTTCATGCCTGGTTCAATCACTGCATTAAATCATACATTAAGTTACTGATAGAGGAGGTCACTTCTTTCTTTTCTTGCTCTAGAACTTGAACACAATGGGCTGAGGCATATATTATACAGGATTTAAACCCCCCCCCCCCCCCCCCCAAAAAAAAAAAAAAAAAAAAAAAATTCTCTTTTTTGTTGAGATTTCGGACTATTCACCCTTCACTTTAAAAAATAAATAATATATATACATACACAATATATATATATATATATATATATATACAGCTAGCTAGCTAATTGTATAGACTATGTGGGGTCATCACCACAGGCACTGCCCGCACACCCACACAACCTATTGAGTGCAAACTGGACACAGTCAAACTATATTCAAGTCTCACCTCCTTGGGTAGGCTAGGGCTATATTTGAAGAATATTTCTATAAAGAAACCCATATAGCCCTACCCAAACCCTGGCCCTAGCCTAGTGGCATGTGAATAGTGTGCTAGCCCATACACTTAATTGAGTTAATCTCGGATGCCCTGGACTGAAACCATAAAAGCCACATCCACTCATTTGGTTAACCATGAAGTCTTATGTTTTGCTCATAAATATATAGCACCAGGTACTGGGGATGGCGTAAGGAACATGAAATGCACAGGCAAGTCACCAAACCCACTCTATTTGCGTGCTGGTGATGCAATACATCCAGTGCTGTGAATAAAGGAGTCCGGGACCTAGACTATAATTGAGTGTGGGTGTTCAGCAGTGTCTGTGTTTTTGATGGTGATGACCCCCCCCCCCCCCCCCCGCCAGAAGGGGGCTGGTAAACACAAGTATCACCACTGCAGAGCTAGGCAGCTATTAATTAGACTTCTATCACTGGTTGCAATAATTCACCAGCTGAAGCTCAAACTAACCACCACTGGTCTAAGCAACTAAACTTTCACAGACAATGAATGGTCACAGGCATTAAGAACCCTGTGGGTGTGTGCCACTTCTGCATGATTGCAAATAGTGGTGTAAATGAAAATTTATGCTTGTGAAAATCAAGTTACCCAATAGATGCCTTTGTTATCGGTTTTTTAGGACTAAGAATAAATTAGCATGATTATGATGCTTAAGAAATTTCATGTGTTATGGTAGTTAGTTCAGCTTAGCTTAGCTAGCTAGGCTTCATAGCTACACCCATCCCCAAACTTTTACGACCATTGAGCAGAGGTCATGAGGTGTTCCATCTTGAAGGAGAGACTGGGAGGAGAAAGAAGTTATCTTTTAAAATTGTATAGTGACAGTCAACTTCAGTTAAAATCTACTCCAACTTCAGGGTATGCAGCTTTTCTTACTCAAACAAACCTTGCTAATAAAGCAAGCTGCTTGTCTACTTAATTAAAACAAACTTTGCTAATCAAATAAGCATTCATGTCTACTTAATTATTATGCTCACGTTTAAAATAGCTGGCCATTAATTTTATGCTTATATTTCTAGTTTCTACATCTGTCCTTTCTTCACAGACTTAAATGACTTAAAATGACTAATACAAATGGGAAAAGAAAAAAAAGTTTTACGACTTAGCACCAAGAAGAGTAATGGAGGAACTATGAAGACAATTATTTTACCAGGGTAGAATAATTATGGTGGAATAATTACCATAAAATAGTTATGGTTGATATTTACTGTAGAATAATTAGTGGTGGATCTATGAAGTAGCAGGAGGGGTACTTTGAAAAGGAAAAAAAAAAATTCAGGAAGCTCACCCAGCTTGCATCTAGCTTGATAAATTCTGCTGAACAATGATGTTTTCAAAAGTTTAGAGTTGAATTCTATCTATAAATATTTTTTCTGAATTATCCACTGCAAGCAACTCCTGTGTAACCAGTTCTCCTCCTTTACAGTGATTGCTGAGGTTTCCTCCCCTTGAAAATACTACGTTTTACTATCTCAGCTGCACAAGAAAAGTTGGCTGTTTGGTTAGTAGTGGTGATAGGAATTGTGGATGTAGAATTTCTTGACTATTTCTGTGCTTTCTGGGATTTGCTTGTTATTTTTTATTTTAACTTGGGGGAAAGAGGTAAGCACTTGCCCATTGCCCCCTCCCCCCTTTCTCTTAGATCCACTGGTAAAGGATAATTTTGTGAAGTGGGCTGTAGGAGTATTTTGTGAAGTTGGTTGCCTGATCAGTAGTGATGGTAGGAATTGCTGTGGCTATTATACATTTTTTTTTTTTTTTGTGCTTGATTTATTGCTTTCTGGGATTTACTTGTTTATTTTTTAGTTTGAGAGAAATGTGTTTTAGGGGGTGGGGGATATGGGAGGCATTGCCACATTTCATTTTCCAAAGTAAATATAATGCATTTCTATTAATTAGAGTCCTTTTCGAATTTTTTTAAGTACAACTTCCTCTAGAGTGTCTTTTAAATGGGATCATATTACACCTGAATTTTCACATTAAAGTTATTTGTAGCACACAGGTAAAGGAATACTTGGAATGGTGGGGGGAACGTACATCCACATATTTTTGTTGTCAAAAATGAATTTTTAACTAATTGTTTGTGTAAAAACACAAAAGTTTGTTGTTACAACTAGGTGGGTGGCAGTTACTCATTAATAAGAAAGTTTATTTAATGGACCTAGCCCTAACCACATTCTCCCCAAATGGGGCCAGTGATCCTGTGAGCAACCCTGGAATACATTTCAGGATTATTGGTCCAGGCATCTGGGAGGAGATAGCAAATGTATACACAAGATACACAGACAAATTGCAAATTATGGTAAGATTTGTTTTATTTCACACTTACCTATGGATGTCTGTCAGACCACTCTAATGACAGGCCAGGCAGACTCAGACCGCCAACAGTGCAACATTTGAACATGTACCATACATGTATCATAGATCATTCTTATTTATTGTTCAGGCTTGGCGTATAAATGCTCTGGACCACCCCACCTGTGTTCAGTTGACCCTGTGGAACCTATTACGGATTATTATCTTTGATTAAACTTTGAGATACTTAACTGGCCTTTTAGCAGGTAAGGGAAACACTCGGTTATTCTGGTGGCAGCAATACCACTGTCATGTGCAATATCATTTCCCTGTGCGTGTGTCTCTGGCTTAGCCTGGCACTCCCCCAGCTGATGACTGAACGCTACCACTTCAGAATGAGAACATTTGCAGATAATAACAAAAACAACAAATTGATATGCCCAAGAAGATAAGAAGGATAGAGTTGATGATGACTTCATGTAAAGCTCCCGATGTATGTTCTGGACGAGCAAACACGGTCATTGTCTTCGCCTCCAGCCAACAACACCTTACCATCTGAGGTCAGAGTGCAGGTGAAGTTACGTAGTGGACATGGCAAAGCCCCCTCTTCCACCCACTCCTCAGTCTCGGGCACGTAGCGATGGATGGCAGACACCACCTGGCTCTCCTGGACTGTCTTGCCACCGAGCAGCAGCAGTGCCCCACCCACACAGAGTGGAGTTGAGTGGTTGCAGTTGGAGGCGGGCAGTGTTTTCCATATAGTCAGTGGGGAGCTCTTGGAGTTGATCTGAGAGACCAGAGCAGAGAGAGACACACTGTACACTTGCTTCACCACAACACCGCCATCGTCATAGCCACCCATGAGGTACCACTGCTCCCCCATCAGGGTGGACATCATGTCACACCACGGCTGCGGTGCCCTGGGGGCACTATACCACTGCTTCCTGTCCACATCCAACATGACGACAGATGACATGCTGCCACATGCCCAGCCACCCACCACCACCAACCACTGCTTGTACGCCACAGCAGAACAGCTGTAGCGTGCCGTGGGCATGGGGGGAAATGGGTGCGTCCACTGCCTTTTGCTGGCATCCCACATGGCCACCATATTGGAATCATTGTCACTCCGATCATGGCCACCTACCAAGACTAGTTGGTTCTTGACAACTGCCATAGCAAACTCTCGTGTTTTGTATGAAGGCAGCGAATGCCAGTTCAATGACTGTATGTCGTAGGCCATCACGATGTAGCTGCTCTCGCTGCCCCAGCCAACGTCTCCTCCTCCCACATACACTGTCCGCCCCACAGCCACAGACTGGATGTAGCCAGTCATGGGGGAGGGCATGTCCGGGCCCCTCGTCCATTTGACATGGAGGGAATTCCCCCGGACTTCCCCCACTTTCTAAGCAAACAAACAAATGACAATTGTATTTATACAATAGATTTATACACACAATGTATTGACTGCAGTTGTTAAGAGTGTGGGGGTGTGGTGGGGGTGTGGTGTTATGATTTATTGCAGCATATTCAGGAGTGAAGATTCACAATAACTTTGTGGTGTGTGCATTGAATTCAGCGGCAGGTCAGTACTAGAACACTGGAGAGGGAGAGGGAGAGAGAGAGAGATGAGCTGGGGCAGCGGACACAGCTTATATGGACTCCACAACCAACTGCAACTCCAATCCATTCTAATGCAAACTGATCCAATGTAACTTGATCACAAGTGCAAATGATATCACTTTGATCATTGGCGTACTCCTAACTTCTCTACAGAATAGTTGTGTGCACAGCCAGAAGGCCATGCCTTCAGCTACAGGGACATCCCTGACAATGCTGATCTCAGCAGAGTCAGACCTGCAGTGCATGGAGTGAGAGGGCTAGAGTCATCAGGACATGAACAACAGTGACATATCTCAGTCTCCATTCAACCACAAGTATGGATCTGTAATAGGAAGTCAGTGCACAACATCACACAGAGAATAACCTGAGAGAGTAGCTCCACTGAGGTCAGTCAAGGGGGAGCAGCCCATCATGTTTCATCATTTAGATTTCTGTTAATAGCTATTCTAAAAATTTGTTGAGGGTTGCAAGGTGTGCAGAGAAATTAGAATTATTTCTACTGTATGTTTGACTCCATTTCATTCAATCCCACTGAGCCTGTAATAGTCTGTGTCAGTCAGTGGTGTTTGACACCTCCCAGCACCACCCCTCCCCCCACCCCCCTACCCCTTGGAGTCCGAGTCTGGGAGTGTAGGAGGGTGGATGCTGGTGAGAATTGCTGCCGGTCTAATGCTATGGTTGTCATGTCATAGGATGGTGCGGTTGTCATGTCACAGGATGGTGCGGTTGTAAAATTGTCTGCCTCTCATGGCGAGTGGGTAATTAGCTGGGCGGCTGACAGACAATGTGATTAGCATGTCAGTCAGAGACCATATTAGCAACAGCAGATGTCTGAAACAGACTAGCATAAACAAACACCAGATCTCCCTCCCATGTGGTTGTGATGGCTTATAGATAGGACAGATATTCGGATTCCTCATGATTAACCACAACAAACAATTACAGCTATTGGTAATCAGGAGAGGTGAGAGAACCCTCCTTGATGTGAAACTGTGGTCACATGATGTCATTAGAACTCTGCAGGCAGGCAGGCAGGCAGGTAGCTATTGTGGTTAAATAAAATTAAAACCACCCACGCTGGGGGATGGAAATAAGTGCTTGAACCAAAGCCCACAGAATAGTCATAATAACACTAGGAGTTGTTTATTTCCAGGATATTTAAAAAAAAAGGTTGGGGGGGGGGGGAAAGCTTTCCCCTCCTATATTTCCTATTTCCCTCCACTCCTAAAATTGGGAAATGGTATATTTTATGGCTATCAGAAATTTACCTATTATAGTTCATTTTCCTTTTTCACTTTATAATTTTAAAAATCGATTACTTGATAAACTTTTGTTTTATTCTTCAATGATGGTCTTCAACTTTGTAAGAAGGCCCAGCCTTTTTTTTTTTTATACTTTCACTACAGCAACATACACCAATTAGCTGATACCACTTGAAGGATGTCTTCCTCACTTTTGGTGCCCCTTGTTGGTCCCTGCCCTGCAGCTGCTCTGTCAGCCGGCTGACTTCATGCTTCAGCTCAGCCAGCTGTGCCTCTTTCATGGCCTTCTCCTTCCTCGTATCATACTTGAGCATTTTGTTCTCCGTCTCCAGTGACACTCTGGAGATCTGCAGCAAATATTCTCTCCCTCCCAAATACATCCATCAGACTATATCTACCAAGTCAAGTAACTCACCTCTAGTTCTCTTGTTCTTTTCTCCGATGCCTGACATTGCTCCTGGGAGATGATTGGTGGCTTGAGGGTGCAATTCATCATCATACAATTAACTTACCTCCAAATATTTTATCTGCTTCTCCATTTTCCTGGCTTTTCCTTCAGCGGTCTGAAACCTCCCCTGTGGAATACGCATCAGGATAGAAGCTAAACAACACACACAGACACACACACAAGAGACACACCCACGGACACACACACACACACACACACACGCACACACACACAGTGTGATGGTTCCCTTTACCTTGCCCTCCACTATCTGCCTCTCCATCTCTCTTTGTCTGGCCCAACTTGTGGCCTGTGAGCACAGCACATAGAGGAGAATATAGAGAGTATATAGAGATAGCACATAGAAGAACATATTGAGAATATTATATAGAGACAGTAAAGAGGAGAGTATATAGAGGAAGTATAACATATAGAGGACAGTATATAGAGAACAGAGTATAGAGATTATGTAGAGGAGAGTATATACCGGTTAGCATATAGAGGAGAGTATATAGAAGACAATATACAGAGGACAGAATATAAAGGAGATTATATAGAGGCCAGCATATAGAGGTCATCATATAGAGGATATATAAAGGACATCGCATAGAGGAAATCATATAAAGTACAGTTTATATATGAATGTATATAAAGACATCACATATAGAAGAGAATAAAGAGGAGAGTATATAGAGGACAATATGTAGAAACAGGGTTGTGTTAGTGTCCTCACTTCCATCTGTGCGTTCCTCCCGACTGCAGACTGACACCTCCCCTGGGAACACAACTCATAGTAACAATCTTCAATGAACATGAGGACATTATCAGTACCTCCATTTCCTTGAACTTTCTCTCCAGATCTCTGGCTCTCTCCTGGGCAGCCTGACTGGCACCCTGCACACAGTCAAGGAGGACAGACCAGTACAATAACACAATCATATGTTGTTAACAATTAGTAGCAGCTGCTGTGGGCACCACACACCACACAAGTGCAGCCACCACACACCACACAGGTGCAGCCACCACACACCACATAACTGCAGCCAGATGATTCATTGGGAAGTACATGACATGGAGAAGTTTTGACACAGATCAATAGTTGCAGAAATCCTGCAGATAAATATTCATGCATTTGGTTAGAGTGTTTGGATGAAGAACACACCCTTGCAGTTTATCGATCCAAGATGTCACTGTCAAACACACAGGCACTGCTCAACACCCAAGCCTAATTAAGTGCATGGGCTAGCATGGCTGTCCTCCATGACTGTCCCCCCATGGCCGTCCCCCCATGGCTGTCCTCCCATGGCTGTCCCCCCATGCCTGTCCCCCCATGGCTGTCCTCCCATGGCTGTCCCACCATGGCTGTCCCCCCTGGGTATGGTTGGGCATGGCCATGATCAGGCAATCAATGGAGTGTTGCTACTCGGGGAAACATATTTGAAGCAGTTTGTGGACTGATGTTTCAGGATAAAATGATGGCCGCAAATTATTCAGAAAACGTATTTGAAGCTGACTGTGAACTGACATCACCAGGAAGGAAAGAAAAGAAGTGGGTAAAGGGGGAAATGTCCGGCCAGGAATTGAACCACTGGCCTTCCATTTGGAAGGGGGGGAAAAAAGAAGGAAGAGAAAGTAAGAAGAAATAAATCAGCCTGGGATACAAAACACAGATCTTCAGAGTGGAAGACCTCTGCCATAACCATTTCACCATTGTTATTCAGGAACTTTTTTTTTTGTATGGAAAATTGTATTTCTTTTTTCGCCACAAAGACGAAGGGTGCCATTAAAAAAATAATATTTTTTAAGGCTAATAACGTCCTACCAGACCCCCTAAATATCCCCAGCAAAATTGATCTCACTTCAACTAAATCTAGGGGCATTGAATCACGCTTCACAAACAGAGACAGCAACGTCATAAGTATGAGGCTTAACTTAACTCAACTTAAGTTTAACAACTTGTTCGGAGAGCACATACTGGCTAGTTGGCTACCTGGCTACCTGGCTACCTGGCTAGTTGGCTACCTGGCTAGACAGACATTATATCATTGATAGCCAACAAGCACAGCTATACCAATATCACATGTCTCTGTTTACAGTTGTCTTATGACACTCTGTAGAACATAGGGAAAGAGAGAGCATTAGAGTAGGTAAGGTGAGGAATGTGCAGTAATTCGGACACAGAAGTAGTTTGTGTGCAGGAGAGAGAGAGCCACTGGTGTACTGAGTGACAGGGTGGACATGTCTGTTTGTTATGACAGTGTAGGGAGGAAGGGAGGGAGGTGTGCGTGTATATGAGCAGGGACGTAAAGCAACACATCACAACTCCAGTGTAGACAGCCATTAATGTTGAACCTGCAGAGCATATCATGCCCACTCTCTCTGTATGGCAACAGCACATGCTCTCTCTCTCTCTTTTTCAGTAGTAGTCACTACATGCCCCAGAGGTGGCAACCAACTGACCTCATGCTCTCTGATTCTCCTCTCTGCATCCCGATACTGCTTCTACAAGATGGAGAGGCAGCACACTCAACTGATATACAGTTCCACCAATTGGTAAAGGATGGAGTGACTCACTTCCAAGTCTCTGGTTTTTTCCTCTGCAATCCGACATCTCTCCTGCAGAAATAGTCGATACCACATGAGCCCAAACACATCCCAACCCATCCCAACCCAACCCAACCCAATTAACTCACTGTACCTCTTTCATTTTCATCTCCTTGGCCAACAAAACCTTCCCTATCTCCAGCTGCTTGACCACACCCCCACCACACCCACCCTCCAGGTCCACCTTCAGGCCCCGCACTATGCACAGCAACTCCTCACTGGCCGGCCGTCTGCCTGGGGCATTGTGCAGACACTGCTTCACCAGCTGCACCAGGGGGCTAAGATGGCCGACCTGGGCCACCAACCTCTCTATGTGCACATCTCGACGCTCTACTTCAGAGCGAGCTAAAGTGTACTCCGGGTTCTTGGGGTCAGGGTATGTGCTTGACAGTAAAAGATCAGGAAAAACCTGTGGTGGTAACGTGTACATACATAGATGCATGCCACAACAGGTTTAAGACACACCTATATCTTGCACCTGTGTGATGGTGTAGAGAGAGAGGTGTCCAAATGAAAAGACGTCCAAGGATGGTCCGTAAGACTGACTGACATTCAATGCCTCTGGAGGCATGTACACCAGCGTGCCAGGTAGCTGAGTCAGCGTCCGGGTCAGGTGACCTGAGTTGATGATGCGGCTGTTGCCCATGTCAGTGATTTTGGCAACCATAGAGGAAGTGAGGAGCACATTCCTGGCAGTGAGGTCACGATGGACAACCGGAGGCTGCATGCTGTGCAGGTAGACCAGCCCACAGCTCACTCCCTCCTGGAAGGATACCTTAAGGAGGAGCGGCAGGTTAGGCACAGCCTCCAACAAGTCATCCAGACTCATTTCAAGTCTCTCCATGACAAGCAGAGGCATCTCTGTCCCTGGCAGGAAGCACAGACCAAGAAACTGGGTGATGTTGGGGTGCCGCAGACTGGCCATCAACTGACACTCCTCCTGAAATTTCAGCAGGACATTATCCACTCCTTGGTTCCCAGTTTCTAGGAGGATCTCATGCAGTTTCTTGGCTGCACACACAAGATGGTGGTACTTCACCTGGGGAGGGTGCAGTTATGGATGTCTGAGGAAACAGTAGCTACTAGCTTGTGGCCTTGTTAGTATCCAAGAAGCTGAGGTTGGTTAGTTCAACTCACCTCCAATACTGAGCCGTAAGATCCTGTCCCCAAAAGTTTGCCAGTTGGAGAAACGTCATCCAAAATGAACTGCTGCAGGTGCTGGGATTGCTGCAGGTGCTGGGATTGCTGCAGGTGCTGGGATTGCTGTAGCTGCGCCGCCATCACTTCTACTACCTACCGTGTTTGCACAGTAAAGTTTGAACCACTAGCCCTTACGAGTAAGCCCTCCGAGCAATGGTATGACATGTCGGGGTTGGATCTCCCAAAAATTACTACTGAAATCTGATACACATTTTTTACTGCATAAAAAGCCATGCTGGTAATCAATTCTGGGAAATATCTAACCGCAGACTGAAACCATGGAGACAAGGAGGTGCACAACTATGCGGAAATTGAAAATATTTTTCTGCAATTTGTGCTGGAGGTATTCCTCAACTACACTCAGCACCTGCTCTAGCCAGTGCCCAAATATGCTGAAAATGTTACCTATTATTCTATTGTACAATTGTAGCGTGTTCTACCTATTATTCTAATAAAAATTAAAAAAACAACTCCCTATTATTCTAGTTTTCAAATATCCTTGATTCCTATTATTCTAATTATTATTATTAATTATTATTAACTATTATTATTGATTATTATTAATAAATTATTATTATTAATTATTAATTATTCCTATTGCTTGCCAACAAATGTAAGGCAGTGATAAAAAGAAGGAAGCATGGGAAGAGTTAGGAAATGGCCTTGTTGACGGTCTGGAAGTGGAACACTAAGAGCCTGAGGTGAGGTAAACATTAGAGTAGACAATGATATACAACACTGACAAGAATTGGAGCGGTGGTGTGTTGTGTGTGTGTGTGTGTGTGTGTGTATATATATATATATATATAGTATAGTATAGATGGGCATGGAGTGTAGTGATGACTACACTTGCAGCAAAGACTACAGGGGTCAAGTGGGTCAAAGTGGGATAAGAAATGCACCCATAGAAATTGAGTCAGTCATTGTCTGTTGACATGGGGATTGATTTAGGTTAATAATGCCAGGTGGAATGACACTCCATCTATTGAAGAGGAAATATCCAACCAGGTGAGCACGTGAAGTAGTGTGAGGTCTTGGAAAAGAGCTAGAGCAGTGGTCCCTTGTCAAAAAGTTAGGTATATCGAAACTAGGACCTCTGTTCTGCAGAGATTTACAACATAAGGTCATTCAGTTCAAACTTGTACATTAAAGGCAATAGACCAACCAAAATCAGACGAGATTTATAATCAATATTTGGCCACATTGGGATGAACTTCTTAGCTTCTTTTTATATATTTTTAAGTATTATCCAATTGCACAATGTCTTCAGTCAATGAGGTCTCCACACAGGTGAACAATAAATTAACTTCCACCAAACTAGACAAATATAACAGTTTCTTGGTTTTGATCGAATTTGCCTTTGAAAGTGTATGATGCAGTAGATAAAGGGTTCTAAGGGCCTTAGCTAGGCCTGCCATATAGTCGGGCTTTCCGGACATGTCCTCCTTTTTGGTCATATATCAGTCTTGGGAGGATTTTTGAAATATCTGAAAATGTCCGGGATTTTGGTCTTCTTTTTGTTGAAAAATATTTGTCCCTGAAATAGTCACACTTTTTTTTATACCAAAAGTCCAGCTTAGCAACAATAGAGCAGTGAGGTGGTCTGGAAGAGCAGAAACTTAAGTTAGCATACTTTTTTCTCTGTCCCTATGCCACTCCCACTACTTATGGTAGATGGTGGGGAGGATTGTGGTGGGGGATTGTGATGGGAGATTGTGATGGGTATCTTTTTTATATATTTATTTTCTGATAAATTATCGTGACTGTGTGCGATGCTCCGCATGCTATCATAAAGCCTATCACCTTCCAATGAAGGCTGATTTGCTGATTTCTTGATTTGATGATTATATTTTTAAGTTCACAATGCCCAAAGGTAAGTGCAATCCACTCCAAAACTGAAGATCAAATTTTTTTGTTTAGAACAAAAGAGAAGGAGAATCCCAGTGTTTGGACTGAGTATTGTTGTGAAATAGGTAACAATGCAATTAGTGCAGTAGAGTGAATTTTTCATTTCACACAGTGAAGCATCATCAGGACTGCACATCTGCCATGTTAACCAAAAATATTTAACCAGAGTATGTGAAGGATCTTTTCAATTCCAAATTATTGATATTCTTGCATAAAATTGATATGAATATTTTATACTTTTACTCTAGTCAGGTAGAGGTTTAAAGATTGAGCCCATTTCTCTGTTGTGGTGAATAAAAATGAGGGAGCCTGAGATTAGATATGCTATTTTTCCTCCCACTACATTATATTAATGGTACTCCTTCACACACAAAAAGTTCACTAGTAAAATATGCTACCACCCCCTCCACCTTCCTCCCCCTCTCAAAGTGTCCTCTTTTTTGAATCTGTAAACATGGTAGCCCTACCTTAGCTGAAATTTGTGCATAGTGACTCCCATGAGAGAGTGCTGGACATTTGAACACCAAAGTCTTTGTAAGATGAATGGACAGCAAGGATGTGCCCATTTATGGTGTAGTTAAAAGTGGCAACTAGTGGTCGATTATCTGAATGGAACTGAACCACTACACATTTGGACTGATTGAATGGACCATTCCACTGGTGGCTCCAGTCAGTTGAAGGAGTTAGATCCACTGTGTACAGTAAGAAACACTCATCAGGGGATTTTATACACTTAAAACACTTAGCCCTAGCCCTTAGTAGCATCAGCAAATGGTGACTTAAGCAGGAGACTACTGCCTGAGGTCGGTCATTGATGTTGACCAAAGAAGGTAAAGGGTCTACTATGCTTCCCTGAGGGACACCAGAAAGAATGAGCAGAAAAGGTCTAGGATTATTGATTTGAACACATATTTAGCATCAAATCGACTTTCCCATCTACAGCTTCATAGATCCTCTTTAGAAAAATCAAAAGCTCAAGGTTCATGTGGTAAGAATCAGAGATGGATATTTCCAATGAGAAGAATAAGCAAATATAGATAACAAGTTAGATGACCTTTACCAGTTCAAACCGACTCAATTAATTTACTGACATTGCAGACTAGGATTGACATACATTATTTAGCAGCCCCTAAGGACCTACGGGGTACCACTACTGGACAATGGCAAGCAACTGTGGCCAGCCACGAGTTTGCCCAGACCACACCCCTTCATCCCTGGCCAGCCCATATCCCTTCATTCCTAGCCAGCCATGAGTCTGCCCAGACCACAGCCTCTTATTCCTGAGTCTGCCAAGACCACACCCCTCAGTCTTTCCAGGATATGCCCCCACAGCCCTCATCCCTGAGTCTGGCCAGACCACACCTTCATTTCTGGCCAGCCATGAGTCTGCCCAGACCACACCCTCTCATCCCTGACCAGCCATGAGGCCTTCTCTGCATGTGGTCAGAAAGAAATATCCAGCAGTGAAACATTTGAATAATTGTATCTTAACAGCCACAAGAGATAACAAATAATTACAGCAACAGGACATACACACAACTCATGCCAGTGCAGGAATGTTACATGAGGACATACACACAACTCATGCCAGTGCAGGAATGCTACATGAGGACATACACACAACTCATGCCAGTGCAGGAATGTTACATGAGGACATACACACAACTCATGCCAGTGCAGGAACGTTACAGGACATATACACAACTCATGCCAGTACAGGAACGTTACAGGACATACACACAACTCATGCCAGTGCAGGAACGTCATAGGAGGATATATACACAACTCATGCCAGTGCAGGAACATTACAGGACATACACAACTCATGCCAGTGCAGGAACGTTACAGGACATACACACAACTCATGCCAGTGCAGGAATGTTACATGAGGACATACACACAACTCATGCCAGTGCAGGAATGTTACATGAGGACATACACACAACTCATGCCAGTGCAGGAATGTTACATGAGGACATACACACAACTCATGCCAGTGCAGGAACGTTACAGAACATATACACAACTCATGCCAGTACAGGAACGTTACAGGACATGCACACAACTCATGCCAGTGCAGAAACGTCATAGGAGGATATATACACAACTCATGCCAGTGCAGGAACATTACAGGACATACACAACTCATGCCAGTGCAGGAACGTTACAGGACATACACACAACTCATGCCAGTGCAGGAATGTTACATGAGGATATACACAATTCATGCCAGTGCAGGAATGTTACAGGACATATACACAACTCATGCCAGTACAGGAATGTTACAGGACATACACACAACTCATGCCAGTGCAGGAACGTCATAGGAGGATATATACACAACTCATGCCAGTGCAGGAACATTACAGGACATACACACAACTCATGCCAGTGCAGGAACGTCACAGGAGGATATATACACAACTCATGCCAGTGCAGGAACATTACAGGACATACACAACTCATGCCAGTGCAGGAATGTTACATGAGGACATACACAACTCATGCCAGTGCAGGAACGTTACAGGACATATACACAACTCATGCCAGTACAGGAACGTTACAGGACATACACACAACTCATGCCAGTGCAGGAACGTCATAGGAGGATATATACACAACTCATGCCAGTGCAGGAACATTAATGGACATACACAACTCATGCCAGTGCAGGAACGTTACAGGAGGACATATACACAACTCATGCCAGTGCAGGAATGTTACAGGACATACACACAACTCATGCCAGTGCAGGAACGTTACAGGAAGACATACACACAGCTCGTGCCAGTGCAGGAACGTTACTGGAGGACATACACAACTCATGCCAGTGCAGGAACGTTACAGGAGGACATACACAACTCATGCCAGTGCAGGAACGTTACAGGAGGACATATACACAACTCATGCCAGTGCAGGAACGTTACAGGAGGACATACACACAACTCATGCCAGTGCAGGAACGTTACAGGACATACACACAACTCATGCCAGTGCAGAAATGTTACATGAGGACATACACAACTCATGCCAGTGCAGGAACGTTACAGGACATATACACAACTCATGCCAGTGCAGGAACGTTACAGGAAACTCTTGCACACATTAAACACTTGAACAAAACAAAACAAAACTTAAAACAAAAATCATTAGCAACAAACAAGTGTTGTGGTTCCATAAGGTTAGCCAAAAAATAGACTAGAAACAGTAAATCATGTTTAACGTGCAGTAAGGTTGTGCTGGTATACATGTGTTATGTAGGGGTTAAGGGTTAAAGTCCAAAGGTTTGCACACACATACATACATAGAAGTACATAATATATGCTTGAGAGAGCTTGCATCTGGTAAAGGATGTTAGGACTTGTTCCCTCCACAGCAGCCTGCTCCCCCTCCAGCCTGCAACAGGACACAGACACACGAGGAAAGGGCTAATAAAAAGGCATGCTGACATCTCTCTTCTGTCACTCAACCATGCGAGATATCTCCTCCATTCTCCTCACCACCCGACCCACTCTCTCTGCTGATCTATTATATTAACCACTACCACCCCATCTGCAACCCCCTCAGTCTCACCACTAGTTGTGATCAATCCTACTAACCTCATCTCCTCCCCCACTCCCCCCCCCCCCCCCCACACACACACACTGCCACTGTCACTCTTACTGCTTGTGATCTCTGGCCTTCTTCCCCGCGCACATAGGGTTCGCCTGCCCTCTGACCAGCTCTCTGTTGCTGTGGTGTGCTCTTGGGCAACTTCTTAGCAATGGCCAGGAAGATGTCATTAACATTCATCGCAGTCTTGGCTGAGGTCTCCATGAACAACAAACTGTTCTCCTCTGCATATACTTGAGCCTCCTGCATGCACACGTGGGCGGGCAATGGACACACAACACTTAGTCTCTGAGAGACACAGGACCAGTTGTGACAGTTGTTTCTGCATGGTCACCCACCACCTCCATCTATCTCTACTGGGCATGCCCCCCCCCCTCCCCATTGCAAGATGGTACTTCACCAGCCCCAGAGATAGTGCACTCACTTCAAAGTCAACCATTCTTTTGCTGGCAAGATCAGCCTTGTTGCCAGAGAGAGCAATGACGATGTTTGGACTGGCTTGCCTCTGCAACTCCTTCACCCATGACTTGGCCCGGACAAATGTGTCCTACACACACACCACACACAGAGAAAAAAGATGGAGTGACAGAAACAATAATACAGACACATGAGTGCCATAATGGATCACGAGTGGAACAGGTGGAGGATACTGGGAAGAACACACACACAGACGCGCACACACACACGCATGCACGCACGCACACACAGACGCACGCGCACACACACGCACGCACGCACACAGGAACCAAGAATAATATGACACCCAACTCTAACAGTGAGAGGTTTCTGATTAATTTAGAAGAACCAAACTATCAAAGAAGCCACACCTACAACCAAACTGGTGTACAGAGATATCTTCCATACACTTTATCACATAAGTAGCGACCTCAGTCCACAGTCCACAAGGAAAACATTGGAGAGCAGGTGAGAGATCTCATCCATCATTCAGGAGACACAGACCATGTGCTGCTGTGTCCAGATCATGCGAGCAGTGAAGTGTGCAGACTGAGTGGCATCACTGCTGGTCAGGACTCAGCATTGTTAATATTGCTCAAAAATGACCTTGAGGTCACATGATACCTCAGCCACCTCTAGGTTCTTGAGGTCACATGATACTACAGCCACCTCTAGTCCACTAGGTTCTTGAGGTCACAGATACCTCAGCCACCTCTAGCCCACTAGATCCTTGAGGTCACATGATACTTCAGCCACCTCTAGTACACTAGGTCCTTGAGGTCACATGATACCTCAGCCACTAGGTCCTTGAGGTCACATGATATTTTGGCTGCCTCTAGTCCACTGGGTCCAATGTCTGACATCTATCAACCTTTCACAAACTTCCATAAGTTCCCTTAGAGTTGGCACCTATCCAGACCATGTGCATGTTGCGCTGATGGACTAGTACAGCTGTTGATGCTACTTTAGTGTGTGATCTAACTCACCATGTTGGTGATGTCGTAGACAACAATGGCTGCCTGTGCCCCTCGGTAGTACATGGGTGCCAGACTGTGATACCGCTCCTGGCCTGCTGTGTCCCAGATCTCAAACTTGACAGTTGTGTCATCCAAATTGACAGTTTGAGTCAGAAAAGCAGCTGCAAAGTAGAGGAAAAGTTATAACCATGTTAAACTTGACACTGAGATCCACTTATTATTAGAACAACCTCCAGACACTGGCTAGTCATGGACCTCAAGTGGGGAAGGGCTAGGGGAGAGAGAGGGAGAGAGAGAGGGAGAGAGAGAGGGAGAGAGAGAGAGAGGGAGAGAGAGAGAGAGGGAGAGAGAGAGAGGGAGAGAGAGAGAGAGGGAGAGAGAGAGAGAGGGAGAGGGAGAGAGAGAGGGAGAGAGAGAGAGGGAGAGAGAGAGAGGGAGAGAGAGAGAGGGAGAGAGAGAGGAAACAGATTGTTCTTAATCTAAATCAAGCCAGTCAGTCACAGAACAAGATCTTCAGTGCAAAGAGTTGATGAGGACTCAACCACACCCATCGGTGGATGCCACACCTCTTTAGTAACTGCACATAGCTATCATCCATGATAAAATGTGACCACACCTATTTCAGGTACACAATGGTACAGATATGCCTTCAAACATGCAATCATGTTGCTGCTATAAAGCCTGTAGTGTTTGTCATGCAGCAATGTCTCCTCAACAGGTAGGTGTGCATGCCTTGTATTACAACACATCCTACAAACAACTTATCCCATACAAACCAATTAGGAAACAGGCTGACCATTACCTCCAATAGTGCTCTCCTGGTATTCGTGGAATTGACCTTTGACGAAGCGAAGAACCAAACTCGACTTCCCCACAGCTGACTCACCTACAGATGGACACACACACACTATATGATAACATCACATATGTATAATGATGTCATTACTATCCCTACATTGCAAGAGTTTAGATACACTAATCATTCTTCCTATCCTGTAAGAACAATTCCTAGAGGTAGTAGTCATGTCTAGGGCTAGTCGGGTAAGGGGTGTGGCAAGAGGTCAGGTGGAGGGTTGGGTTCTTGCTATGATGATGATGATGATGATGATGCAAGGAATGCCTCCCACAGGGCAGGGAGGAATGCCCCCCACAGGGCAGGGAGGAATGCCCCCCACAGGGCAGGGGCAGAGAGGAATGCCCCCCACAGGGCAGAGGCAGGGAGGAGATAGAGCATTAGGGTGGTGCCCCATGACAGGACTTGGCATGACATGGCAGAGAGATGAGAGCTCATAAGGCAGGAAGAATGGTAAGGGATGAAGGAAGGACTGCATTGGTTAACTTTGCTGTCCCTGGATGAAATTGTGATTGTGGAGGTTGAAGGGTCACCAGCTTTCCTGAGAAGACCCTCCCACTTGCTTACAATATCCTTCCATTGCTATCCATGCCAGCAGTTCCGTCTGTATTGCTGCACACCAATACAGAGCCATCCCAACCAGAGCCGTCCCAACCAGAGCCGTCCCAACCAGAGCCGTTCCAACCAGAGCCGTCCCGACCATAGCCGTCCTGATCAGAGCCGTTCTGACCAGCAAGTGTGTCTGCAGAGACTACTGTGTGCTTCATCAGAACACAAGGCTGACTCACAGTGCATACATGGGGAGTGCAGCAGAGTGGGAAGCCAAGCCTTGTGCACCTGACAGCATTTTGCAGCTCAACAAACCCTTAGCAACCATGACCCTAACCATGTAACAGTTGTTTTGGAAGAGTATTAAAACAATGGCTGAACACTCACCATAGGACTTCCAACAACAGCCATTGTTGAAGGTCTTCCTAATCAACATGCCACACCCACCAGGGGAGAGGAGGGACCACTCCACCATCATTTAAGAGCCACGCCTATAGGGCATGGGTGAGCGAAGAGAGGGAGATCAACACTGCAGCAGACACGCATGTCCTTGGGCAGTGACTCAACCAGACACACAGAGACAGAGAGCTTACAAACAAGATTAGCAGCAGTAGAAATAGCTATCTGTTGTTGATTTCTGTGGTTTATTAGATGCATTTTTAAAATTTCATAGATTAGAAAAGGGATTTTATTCATTTCAGTTTGACCAATAGAAATCCATAAACAGGTCACAGTTGAGAAATATTGCTCTTTGAGCATATCAACCTCATGAGTAAATTGAGTGCCTTAGCCTTCCCAGGAACCTGGGAGTTATATATATATATGCAGGAGCAGTCCTGCCAGTGTGTAAGTTTCCATTAGGGCCACCTGCCTGCCTGTTTGCTTGTCTGTAGACCACTCCTCCCAATACTGGCAGTAGCTCTAATGCAGCTGGTTGCTATTCAACATCCACACACACTGACTGACAGTTCCTACAGGAAAGGAAACAGATGAACCCAAAAGATGTCGGTGCAGCACCTCAACAACTGTTGGCAGGTGCCACACCCTCCTTTGTGTGTGTGTGTGTGTGTGTGTGTGTGTGTGTGTGTGTGTGTGTGTGTGTGTGTGTGTGCGTGCGCGCATCATAGATACCTGCAATTCAGTGCCTCCATGTGGTGACAAAAGAGGCTCAAGTGTTTGAGTGAGAGGGAGAAAGCAGTGAGTGAATGGAGGAGCTGCCCAGTGTCCAGCTTGCAAAAGTCGTTCAAGAGCAGAGGTGGTTTGGCCACTCACAATTGCAAAGCCCCAGGGAGTTGAGACCTACAAGTAAGACTTGCTGCCCCTTTCAGGAGTTTGCCTGATTGTTAGAACAGCAGCAACATAACAGAACAGGAGATGTATGTGAGTTGGTTCACACTTTCCTTCTTGTGCAAGCATGATTGTAAAGGTCACACCTCAGGTCAGGCTGCTCTGTGGTGGCCCCACTTCCTTCAAGTGGCCTCATAATGAGGACACAGAACAACAGGAAATGTCACAAGCAGTGTAAGGAAACAGGAGATCAAGACTGGAAATTACTAGCAGACTAATTAAGTTAGAGCTGGCACACGCTCCAAGATTACAACCCAACAATGGAGGAGGTGGGTAGCTGCAGCTAACATGTGCACCTACCACACCAGCTTGGTCTTGCTAGCCAGACCCTTTACCTAGTTGCTGGGCTGGTAAGGGTCTGGGTATCTGCCATACGTGGTTTTGTTCTGACAATCCCAGAATACTGGGGTTTAGGAATGCAATTAGCATGTTTGAATCAATCCATCACACACACTGCACAGCTGAACACAGCATAGCTGAACATGGCATAGTTGAACACGGCATAGCTGAACACGGCATAGCTGAACACAGCACAGATAAATATGTGTGTACCGAAAGAATGGATGCCACAAGGCACTACTGTTTTTGCTTGCTGCCATTGCCAGAAACAAAGAACAGAAGGTAAAAATATCATATAATATAGATTTTCCGTAACCTGCTGGCAGCGACACAAACATATCATTATCATCCAAAACAAAACAAAACAAAAAAAAAAAAAAAAAAAAGGGAGCCAGAACTACAGCTGACAGCTTTGGTTTCAGGACAGCAAATCCAATTTCAAGCACTGCCTCATCCAGAGGCAAAGCAACTTCCATATTCCAGAGTAGCTACTACTTGCTGTCACTGCAGTAGCAGTTCCACAGAATTCCCCCTTTTCTAATCGTTTTTTAGGTGTTATTACAGAAGGTAATCTGTTAAGCTTTGCAACTGGCCACTGTAAGTATATAGCCACGGGCATGACTCAGTCACTTGCTGGCTGAATGTGAACATGCTAATTGCATTCCTAAGTACCATTATTCTGGGATTGCCGGAACAAAACCGCCTATGGCAGTTCCACATACCAACGCAGTGACTAGGTAAAGGATTCGGCTAGCGAGACTAACCCCAGCTAGGAGAAGATTCATCAGGAGAGGGGAGACCAATCATCCCAGCACAGACAGCCATGTCACATGTGAGGAGCCAACTAACACACACACACAGTTCTTAATGAAATATGGCTATAAACATCAACAACATTAAAGCAAACAAACAAATAAACAAACAGTAATTAAATGATATAATGATATGATTAGAAGATCAGGGACTGAGTTAGGGCTGGAACATGATCACATGATAGTCATGACAACCAACAACAACCACACAGCATCCTAATACAACTACAAGGGCACATAGCAACTGACCGACCACCCACACAGCCAGTTGCATCAGGGGGACTGTGGACAGGTTCATCTCACCAGCAGATGGCAATAAACAACGATAAACAACAATAAACAATGATAAACAACAATAAAATTAAAAAAACAATAAACAACGAAAAACAACAAAAAACAACAGCACATTAAACTGAGCCTGGCTGGACCGATGTCGTCTAGTGATGCTGCAACATCTCATAGGGGGCTGGGGCACACACAACTAAGGAAGGCTTGAAGTAGACAGCCAAGATGGAGGCCGCCACACACACACAGCAAGGCTTGAACTGGACAGCCAAGATGGAGGCCGCCACACACACACAGCCAGGCTTGAACTGGACAGCCAAGATGGAGGCCGCCACACACACACACAGCCAGGCTTGAACTGGACAGCCAAGATGGAGGCCGCCACACACACACAGCCAGGCTTGAACTGGACAGCCAAGATGGAGGCCGCCACACATACACACAGCCAGGCTTGAACTGGACAGCCAAGATGGAGGCCGCCACACATGCCTAGTGTTCCACTATAATGACATCATAACAAGTGAAGTAACAGGTTTCCCACGTGCAGCTGGCAGAGTTGCGGCTATATTGTGAGGTGTCCAGTGACAGCATATCCTGCCTACTCCACGCAGTGCACCTCCCGCATGGTGTGCCTCCCACATGGGTATTTGTCTCACCAACGATCAAGAGAGAGACTACCAATAAATGTTGGAACAGACGCACATGTTTTGCTTACCTAACAACACTAGCTTGAACTGACAGATCTTCTCTCGAGGAATACCATTTGGTCTCTGCACAGCTCCACCTCGGGCAGCCATTACTGAGAAGAGGGGAAAAAAGGACAAAAAGAGAAAGAAATGAAACACCTTTTCTATGTAAATTACAGAAACCGCAAATTAACCATCTCAGTGCTCACTTCAGAGAGGAGCACTAACACATGCTCCTTCATGGTGGGACATCCCCTCCTACTAGTGTGTGCAGCATTCCATGCACCTCACAGCAATGTGAAGCCTTTATATAAACAAATTTATTAGTGCCAATTTTCAGTGTCTTCCCATGTACATTTTATGCCAAAATGGCTGCATGTACACAAAAACAACTTTCCCACGTGACAATGAAACCATACACGAGAGAGCATATCGGCACCACTTATAAAATAATTCAATGCAGGTAATGTAGGTGTTAAAATTATACATGCAGCATTAATTTTGTAAAAAATAACAAAAAATTTGTGTATAGGAATTTAAACCCACCCTTTTCATGAAATGTATACTAAATCAAAATGAATAATGTGATTCCGCAATCATGCTGACTCAGCTGATGTACAATGTTTAACTGTTGAATGTGGCAGTGGCTAGCAACTACATCTGACTGCCTCAAACATGGAGACACAATTCTCATGATAATCAACTCTTCTGACAGAGATAGTGTGAGGTGTGGGTAAAGGCTCTTGTGTATGCATAGCCACAGCCATTCTAAACTACCTAACACAACCTCCATGTTAGCCTCACTAACCATATAGCAAATAACACCCAACATTCCGTCCCCCACCATATGAGACCTTACAGGAAGATGAAGGACAGGGACCATAATCCTTGGAAGATTGGCGCATCAGGACAATCCCATCCCCTCCCCCATTATGACCACATCCCTGGAAAGATGGAAATTATCACCACACCCCATAAAGGGTTAAGACCACACCCCCAAGGAGGGTTATAACCACACCCCATGGAGGGTTATGATCAAGCCTCGGTTTTGACCACACCCCTGAGAAGATGGAGGAAGGTGATCTGTCAATTCTATAGAGTTTACTTGCCCCAGTGGTTTGTGTGGTTCACGTGGGAACATTAGCTAAACCTTGATGGAGTCTCAGACCTTGAGAACTCTTGTCAGAGCTGGAACCAGAGCAATGGTAGGCCAAGTGGCTGCCAAGTCACATGCAGCACCAGCCCAGAGGCACAAGGTACAGACATGTCACTCCACCTCCACCCGGAAGGTGTTATGAAGACTAAATCAGACCATATTATCACCCATGACTGCTAACTCAGGTCAGTAAGGCAACCTAGTTTGTGGCGTGTATGCTATTACCTATGCATGCTTGACATGCATAGGCATGTAATAAGTGTGTGTGTGTGTGTGTGTGTGTGTGTGTGTGTGTGTGTGTGTGTGTGTGTGTGTGTGTGTGTGTGTGTGTGGTGTCTCTCTCTCTACAGGTAAGATTAACAAAGTCATGCTATCCATCTGAAGCTACCCACTCAAGAAGATATCTAGCTATATAGTGGGTTATTACTCCACAAATGGCTATCTCTTAGTTTGTCAGTGAGGTAATAAACTATGGTGATACTTGACAAGAACTAGACAACACTGCCATGGCGCCTGTGTTTATGACCACTTTCATCAACCCATTGTTAGCTACACGTAATAGCAGCTATGTGCATTACCCAGTAGCACCATAAACGTTTAAACTGCACCATTAACTAACCCTCTTACTAGAACTGTGTATAAAGGCGAACTGGGGGAGCGGATAAAAACAGATTCAGCAGACTTGACCCTTGGAGTTCAGACTCTGCAATGCAGCGCTATGACTAAACCAGCTCCAGTTAAATACTGTGTGTGCCCCTCAGCGGTTCTGCGTACCTCAGCGTAAGTGCCGTTGCCAGAAGGGATAACCAAACTTCAGGGAAGAGACAGTTTCTCGCCAGACAACCTCCAGGAAACGGACCTCCCAGAGCCAGGACACAATTTGTCACGAGACTTTTGAGGAAAACAGGAAACCACCACAACCCTTCCCCTGACCACGCCCCTTCTAAGGTTACGCCCCCTTCGGGGTGGGCATTGGTCACCGTCAGACCCTCACGTGCCAATACAGTAACTCCAACGCGTTGTTGGAAGGAAGGTGGTATTTCTTGATTGCTTGTTGAATCCGAGGTAATCTTCCTACTCACGTTTGAGGGTGTTCTCTAAGGTGGTAATCTAGTGGTCTACTGTTATCTTATTTCCTAGGTGGAGTAAGAAAACCGGCTACTTTGACATGAGGGACAAGGTGGGATAAATAATTGGTAATGGTTTGGATATTTTTCACTTCTGCTTGTTATCTTGAATTTCAGTGGAAGAAGAAAAGAATGCGAAGGTTAACTTGCTGGAATATACTCTATGTAGTATTTTTTTTTATAGTTTGTGTGTAGGTTGAAGCGCAAACGGAGAAAGATGAGGCAAAGAGCGAAGTAAACGGACTTGCCCTCCCCTCCCTTCCCCTTAAATGGACTGGATTTATACCGCCAGCAATTGTAAACCATCTTGAATGACCTTTTCAATATTGTTGTGTTGTTGCTTTCCATTTATCTTGTTAATTGTTTCTGCATTTTGGCATCAATTGTTTGTGCTAGAGAGCAGACAGACAAATATAGCCAATGGTATTCCTATGTACTGGTGGTGGGGAGGATAGTTGATGTACACTGGGAATGAAGTGTAGGTGTAACTGATCCTGGATGGTTAAATTTGTTGGATGGTTAAATTTGTTGGATGGTTAAATTTGTTGGATGGTTAAATTTGTTGGATGCTTCTATTGTGCAATTTGTGACTGAGAATTAAGTGGAATTACTTTTGACACTAATGTGTGTATTAGTGACTTGACTAATTCCCAGAAGCATGAACTTTGGAATCTGAGGAAGTATCTGTTATTGATGTTTTGACACCTTCATTACAATAACATGCATTGTGTGATCATGCTAGTGTGACACTGCCTCTGCTATAATCAAGTGCTAGTTGAGGAGGAAGGACTTCTTTGGAAGCACATGATACTTGTTCTAATAGCATCTGGTTGGAAAAGGAGTAAATTTTTTTCTTTTTTTTTTAAACAACCCATACAGCTTTTTTTAGGATTAATTCTTCTAAGAGTTTGATGCATTTTTTTTCCTTCTCCCCCTCCCTCCCCCCCCCCAACTTAATTAATTCACAGTTCAAGCATTAGGTCTTTCTCTCTTTTTTTCAAATGCGACACCATAAGTGTGTGCCTGCAGTGGTAATATATTGACCACCAGAACTCCTAACAAACATTGGAGGGATGTGGTATGAACAAACATTGGAGGGATGTGGTATGAACAACTTGAGAGGGAATTGGATAAATTATTAACCCTCAATCTACCCCAAAAACTCTCGAATGTGCGTTGGACTGGTGCCCTTATTCACAAAAAAAATATTCACTGAGCATGCTTACGTAAACTCGCTGTCACTTGCATGATGTTTATCATTCCTGGAGAGCAGCCCCAGGTACAACCTCACACAAACTAAATAACATGGTCAAACCACACCTGAACATGGCACTAGACCTTGGTGGCAGTGATGAATTTGATAAGCTAAAATATTAGTAATAACTAAGTGGGAATGTGTTCAGCTATGAGATAGAGTAGGAATTCATCTGAATACAGACATCTATGGTACTTATTTGGAAGTCTCTGATATTAACACTTGCTATAATGGAGGATTCTCGACCTGAGTGTGTCTTCTGTTTCCTATTAGAGAAAGTTAGTATGCTTGCCAAGTCTTAATATCGCAGAATATAGGTATGAGCAAATGATCTCCACTCTAAAATGGGTTGATGAAAGTAAAGATGAGAGAGAGGAATCCTTTGTATTGGATATTGTCACATTAGTGCTTTGGATGGCAGAGTATATTATCTTTAAGACTAGGAAATATTTCTCCTCTGAAGAGGAAGAAACAGATAGAATTTTCACACCATCTTTAATAAGGTTGGCACTCATTCTTTGCAAACAATAATTTATGATACTGTGGAATGTCTGCCCACTGAACAAATGTGTCTTCTAGAAGGTAAGTAACTATATGCTGTTGCATCTGAGATGCCATTAACTGTGGATATGTCAACCTTGCCTGACCTTTCCTACTTCTAAACATTCGAATTGAGTTTGCTTTCCTAATACTGTTCAAAGTTTGATATTTATAAACACTTGGAATGTGTTTGCTGATTAGTTGATCGATTATTATACTGTTCACTCTTTAACGAACAGCCATATTTGTATATAGAATCCTATGCAATTTTGCATGAATATCTGGAATTAGGAGGAGCACCTAAAAAAATCAGACCAGACACAGTCATTGCAGCTATACTTCTGCTCTGTGTCATGTGCTCTACCAACGTAAGGGACTTATTCACCCACAACTGGATGCTAGATACCCCAACTACAGCTAGAAATATAATATAGAATGCAGACAATTGGGTAGAGGGGGGAGGGGGTGGGAAATATTCCAAAAGCTGGTAATATTATATAGTAAAATATTGGCTACATTTAGTTACATCACTCCATTATTTCATTACATTTCCTTACATTCTCTTACCATAATCCCACTGCAACTCATTCCTACTACAAGTGTTGTTTGTCCATAAGTGAACTGTTCAATCATGTCCACTTAGATCAATTGTCCAGTTTTAATTCTAAATAAGTGTTTTGCTGTAAGGAAACCATGTGGTTTAACTAAGTACCTTTTACTGTATAGAAACCCAAATGTTGTAGATATTATCAAAATTTTAACCCCCATCTTAAGTGTTCCAAATAATTATTTTTCCTGGTCTAAAACACTGTTTTAATAAATATAGTAACTATTTGATGGGCCTTAGTGCCCACAACTCTTGTTTTTGTTATAATATTTTAAATCATAATTACATGTTATTCTGACATCCACAAATTTTGGACAAAAATGGATTTTAACCTGTGGTTGCAACTAATTGGTTTTACAGTATGGGAGTCAAATCCCAAATGTTGTAAATTATACCACAACTTTAACCTCATGTAGCTATTCTAATCACTTATTTTGACCTTAGTGCAGACCTGTCTTGCTAAAATTAAAACCCTAAGAGTTCCTGGAAGGAAAACACCCTCCCACCCCACCCGAGATTGGGTGTGGTTTGAGGTAAGTTCTCAAGGGTGAGGATGTAACTTCTGAGTAAAAGTTCCGGAATTTTTTTTACACATTTTTTACCAGATCAGAAACACTGGTTGTTTGGATTGCAGGCAAGGCTGTTTACTGTTCCAGCGGCAAAGGCGGCAGCGATTGGGGTGGTGATCCTACTAGTGGCCTGCTTCTCCAAATAATAGTGATGGCTGATCCTAGGAACTTCTCAGATGAATATGAGGTCCATGAGAACTTGGGCAAGTAAGTGCCTTTTGTTATAGTATCTGGAAGGACAGGTATTAATGGGATGTTTCTTCCTGCATCTCTGTTATTTATTTATGTTGTGGGAGGACTGCAGTGTAGTGAGTGTGGAGAACTTTTGGCATTTTCTCCTGATGGTGTTCTAAGTTGTAGTTTTTCTCTCCTAACTTGCTAGCAAGCAATCAACTACTTCCTAATGGAATGGTTATATCTTGGAGGAATTGTTGGTTTCTTTGAATCTGGAGTGTGAGCAGACCAGCTCATGATCCACAAATTATGGCACAAGATGTTACTTTAGTGCACAATTTTTTTTTCTTTAAAAACAGCAACAACAAAAAGAGACAAAAACAAACGAACAACAACATCAAATTTGGGATCAGGTATAGAATAAATGCCTGTCCAGCTAGAGCCCTCATTAAGATTTGATATGTATAAATCCTGTCTGAACAACACACATTTTCCAGATCCAACCCAGACCCCACCATGGGGGTGGTAGACCCAACCGAAATAAGGTATGATCTGAGTGAAATTATGATGAAAAATTTTTGATTTTGGCGGGTTTAGAAAAAAAAAAAAAAAAAAAAAAAAAAAAAAAAATTAATTAAAGAAAAAAAGAAAAGAAAAGAAAAGAGATTGACCCTGAAAGAGTACAGCAGCTGGTTGAGGCTCTAGGGTCTGTAAAAAGAATGTAATAATTTGAGATTGGTTCAGAATGATTATGGCAGCTGGTTGGGGTTTAGAAGAGAGGAAGGCTTAGAAGGGATGTGGGGAGCTGCTATGTGCAGAGTCAGCTAAATAGAGTTGCTAGGAATACCAAAAATAGCAACTTCACAAGCTGGCTCTGGTTATGAAAGAACATGGCAGCTGTTGCAAGACTAAAGGCCTGTCCACACTGCACAACAAAACAGGTTTCACCCATGTCTGGAATGGGTTCCATGTGTCCACACTACATCCAGTTTTATCCCAACTGGTTCCAATCGGCTCAGATTTATTGAACATACCTGTGGCTTTATTGTTGATCTTCACTATTAGAAGTTAGCTACTAACAGCTAGCTCTCTCCCTCTCTATCCTCAGTTTATGCAATGGCATTGCAGAGGAAAAGAGACAGAACAAGGGAGCACACCAGAAAATAGAATACTCCCTTTCTATAGGAAACCAATTAATGTGCTCAGCCAATTAGTTAGCCCAAGAAGGTGATGTGGAGCAGGTTCAGCACTAGGCTAGTGTGGGGGTGAAAGAAAACATTTAGAACCAGGTGTTGCTGGAGACCTGTTTCTTGTGTGGACAGGACTTAAAGGTCTGTCTACACTGCACACTAAAACCTGTTTCTCCCGTGTTTGGAAAGGGTTACATGAGTCCACACTATACCAGGTTTCATCCCAAAGGGTTCCACCCAGTGTCACCTGAAACTTTCAGAGGGGTAGGTTTCAAGCAGCTCAGATTTATTTAACATTCCTGTGGCTTTATTGTTGATCTTCACTATTAGAAGTTAAGCTACTAACAGCTAGCTCTCTCTCCCCATCTCTATCCTCAGTTAGTGCTATGACATTGCAGAGGAAAAAAAGACTGAACAAAGTAGCACACAAGAAAATAAAACGTCCCCTTTCTGTATGAGGTAGAGGCAAACCAACTAATCAGCCCATCCAATTATTCAGCCCACACAGGTGATGAGTGGGTTCAGCACCATGCCAGTATGGACAAAAGAAGCGTTTGGAACTTGGTATTGCTGGAGAGAGGTACAAACCCATTTGTAGTGTGGACAAGGCTTATATAGGATAGAAACGCCTCACACAGAGGTATAGGAAAGTTGATTCATTTGCATGTTTATTTGTTTTTCATATCAATCTGAGCTTCCCTGTTATCAGGATCTGATCTAGACAAATCTCTACTCTTGTGCAGGCAGGGCTTAAGCCTCCCTGGAAAAAATTATGTGCAAAACTGAAATTAGCAAAGGAAATAGAAAGAAAAACCTATGAACATTCAGGGTTGGGTTAGGCCATGGATATAGATAGATAGATAGATAGATAGATAGATAGATAGATAGATAGATAGATAGATAGATAATATATGCAACATATATTATTTAATCAACTAGCCTAATTATTGTTTCCTCTACTACTTTCAGTTCTGCACTCAACTTATTCCAACTGGGAGGCTTATTCTAAAATTGATCCCTAATTTACTCCAATTCATTATTTACACCCCTGGTATGTATTTACACCCCTGGTGTGTTTTCTACTTAGTTAATACAGGAAGAATATAACTTGATATTGCTCTGGCCAGAAATATATTTGTGATGACGTTTTCTTACTCATAGCTGGACAGTTACCCTAAACACAATCACTGACACTAATCTCTAAATTAAAACAAACCTGATACAATTAATCTCTGTACATACTTGATGGACATGATATTACATGCGAATAGGCACAAATGCTAAAAGAGGAATACATAGGAAGGAGATACTGAAACTGCCTCACAAAACAACAGTGATGTGCCAAGGACTGCGCATACAGAGTTCCTTCAAAATCAGTTCAGCTATTTGGCCAGTTATCGCAAGGAATTATATTGAAAAACGAAACGTAAAATTATATATATATATATATATATATATACATATATATGTATATATATACATATATATACATATATATACATATATATGTATATATACACATATATGTGTATATACATACATATATATACATATATATGTATATTATATATATATATATATATATATATAAGAATTGTTGGGAAAAGGTTTCTCACTGCTCGATTTTATTAATGACTTGTGATTTTTTTACTCCCACAATATAAAATGTAACTTTTACAAAATACCTTGATGTCTCAGAGAGTAAAGACCTTGGTGTCTCAGAGAGTAAAGACCTCCGTGTCATATTTGGAATGTTCTCCATATTGGTTCTAATTGTAAATCATTATTGTTTCTTCTATATTTGAAATGTTTCTGCAGAGGGCTTTAATTGTGTCAATGTTTCTTCCATATTTGGAATATTTGTGTAGAGGGGCCTTTAGTGTGGTCAAGAGATGTGTCAAGAGAGTGGACAAAGAAGAGTTTGCAGTAAAGATCATCACTAAAAAGAAGATGAGCCCCCGAGGTTTGGAATCACAGACTCTATGACGATGCACCATTCTCCCATCCTCTCCCTCCTCCCTCCCCCCCCCAATATGACAGACATTGCTGCCATGAGCATGTTCATGTAGCACCTCTCTGCAGTAGCCATCGCCATGGTAACCATGGTGGCACTCGGTATAGCTGTTAGTATAGTACAGCCAAAGCTGTGGTGGCAAATTAGTAATTATGGAAGTCTTCTCCAACAAGCTAAGATGAAGTAATGTGTGTGATTGTGTGGCCATGATTAGCAATTAAGAGTATATTTATAATCTAGTAGCAAGAGTGACCACTTCAAATTTCTTTTTTTGTGCATGTTTCCATAACCAGTTTATTTACCAGCTAGCCAACTAACTAGGCAACCAGCTTATCTCTAGCTAGTTAACACTTTGCGTGATGATTTTGAAACATCTTCATTAACATTTTTGTGGGCATGTTTATGAGCACAGCTGTGTGTGTATTTGTTGTCTAGACCTGATCAACATGATATCGTAATGTATGAGTAACGGTTAGCTGCTGATGGCACACACACGGCACGCACACACACACGCACACACACACACACGCACGCACACACACACACACACACACACACACACACGCACGCACACACACGCGCACGCACACACAAGTGTCCACCAAGTGTAATGTGTTGTATATTGTGTTGCTGCCCACAGACCTGGAGAAGTTGGAGAAGGAGGAGAGGATCTGCCGTAGTCTGCGACACCGCAACATCGGTGAGTCTCTAGAGCGTCTATCCTAGGGCAGATAGGGTTTTTCCGTCTCATATTGTCGACTTGTATTTATTGTTGTTTGTATTTATTATTGTTTGTGTTTATTGTTTGTGTTTGTTGTTGTTTGTATTTATTGTTGCATGTATTGTTGTTTGTATGCAGTTCAATTACATGATGCCATTACAGACGCATCTCATCATTATCTCGTCTTTGACTTGTAAGCCAATGTGTGGTCTTTAGCTGTGAAGGGGAGTAAGGTATAGTGTGGTAATGAAGTTGTGTAAATGATGTAATCATCTTTATCACCTCATGTGCCCACCCATCCACATGGTTGAGTGTGTGTTGTCAAGGTGAGGTGACTGTGGTGGCATGTGCTCCCATTGGTTGACTGGTGGTGCCATGACTGCTGCTGATGGGACATGCCAATTCTTCCATGTTTGTCCGTGCACCTCCTGTGGGAGGGGGTGGGAGGGGGAGGGGGGCTGGTGTGTGTGTGTGTGTTGCCTCCTCAACTGCACCTATGATGTAGTGTATGTATTATTATCTAAGCCTGTGTGTGTATCTTGTTGCTAGGGTGACAGGGGGAGAGCTGTTTGACGAGATTGTGGCCAGAGAGTACTACAGTGAGAACGATGCAAGGTGAAGCGATGGCGTCAAGTCTGAGGGCGAGTGTTGTGTGTGTGCTTGTGCGTGCGTGCTTGCTTGTATCTACTACAAGGAGTTTGCTGACCAGCCTTTGTGCTGTCCCCCCCCCCCCTGCACACAGACAGTAGCAGTTGTGTAGCAGTAGCAATTAATTATGTACTTTGATGAATAGATTAGTCACTGCATTGCACACCATTGTTGAATGAATATAGGGAGGAGGGGAGGAGAGTGGGGCTGGTGGGGAGTGGAGCTGGTGGGGAGTGGGGCTGGTGGGGAGTGGGGCTGGTGGGGAGTGGGGCTGGTGTGGTAGTGCTGAACCTTGAGCACTGCTGTGGGTATGCACTTATCTGAGCAGCAGATGTGCTGCATATCCTGTGAGTGGGCGACCATGAAGAGAGTAGCTGATGGAGAGGGGGGGGGAGGGGAGAGGGTACTAATGCAGTCTCACTGCAAGTAGACAAGTTTGTTATTCAGGCTATACAGAAGTAGAAATAGCCGGTTACACTAATTGGCAGGTGGATAGGAGACAGAGATGTGCTCCTGCAAAACAAGTCTGCCTTCCACTCTCCTCACATATTTACCACACCCATGCCATGCCCTCACCACACCCATGCCACACCCATGCCACACCCATGTTATCAACAGCATTGGAGAATATTGACCAGTAAAGATGAAACATGGAAGAGTTGAGGTTGGGAGTTGTTCCTCAGGGACACAACTGTGCAGTGGACAGATAGGCAGCCTCCACTCTGGGAGTGACATCATGGGCTGGGTTCCACCTGGCCACACCTCTTCTTTGCTGAGTAAGGCTAAAATGCCAAAAATGGTACTGCTGGAAAAACACTGGGACCTATGAAGTTAACCCCACAAACCCGTATATATTTGGAATCAGTGTCATCTGGAAAATGTTTAAGTACATTTATATGGCCACACCCATTCTTGTGTTAATATCAACCCATAGGTATTTTGCCCAGACAAACTCTTGCAGCGACATATCTAGAAGTTGGCATACATACTATGCAAAACTTGACTTTGGGAGTAATATGGAATGTGTCCCACCTGATCACACCTTTCTATTGGTATGTAAGGTTAGAGGGGTGCCAAAATGGAACTTCAGAATAATGATTATAACAAAGGAGTTAGACCCATGAGCATATATATATACATATATATATGGAATCTGTATCACCTGGGATATATTTAAATATACCGTTGCTAAGTGTATAAGGTGTAATGCTACCAATTAGAAACTTCCAGGTTTCACTTCTTTGTGGTTGTACTTATGTGGTTAAGTGTATATACACTTAACCACCTAAGCACCAAACCAAATGAAACTCACCCTTCTGGGAAGACATATCCCACACCAAAGATGAAAACCTCAGAAATTTGGCCAACATGGCCACACCTCTTCCTGTGGATGTATATATTTAACTTTTTAATGCTAAAACTTGCACTTGGTGTAAAACCTTGGACATGACGTCTAAAACTTGGCATGATCTCACATCATGACTATGAAAGAGACATAGGCCGGGTCCCACCTGGCCACACACAATCCTGTGGGAGCATCAGGTTAAAAATTTCAGAAATGGGCAGGGTCGCATTTAGCCACACCTTAATGTGGGCATATCTCATATATAGTCCTGGATGTGTGTGTGCACAGTGAAGCCCCTGAATGCTGACTCGGAGAAATACTACCGTGGCATCTACACAGCTATTCTGTCGTTATTTGCACTGTGGAAATTCTCCTCCTAATATAGTGAGAGGAATGATCATTGTCCAACAACAGAGGAACTATCAAATGCCATGCTTCACAACAGAACCAATTAAGTTAGAATTCCTGACTAATGGGTGTGTAATACTGTCTGTGTAGCCTTACAGTATGTATGGCTGTTGCCCAGTCCAAGGATCAGCTTGCAATGCCATGTGCGTGCGTGTGTGCGTGCATGTCTGCATGCGTGCGTGTGTGCAATGCCACTTGATTTCTGGGATACCCTGGCCTAGACTCAGGGTAGGCTTCCTTGAGACACTTGGCCCAGGTGGGTGGTGGGTGGTGGGTGGTCTTGGGCTGACATATCCTGGCCTTGGTTTTGAGTAGCATGGGATATCTTGGGGGTAGCCAACAGAGTTGGTTTTATGGGATATCTTGGACTTGCTCATGTGTTTGTTTCAGTGGGTGGGTGGGTGGCTGGCTGGCTGGCTGGCTGGCTGGCTGGCTCTGGGCTTTGGTTTGAGCGCGTTAGGGTTATGAGACTTGGGTTAAAGATTAAGTTAGTATTGAATTTGGGCTGGGATTAGGGGCATCCCAGGATTGTCTCGAATATCAGAGATTACACGTTGTTTCTGACATCCTGGGATACCAAGTTATATAGAAACTGATGGACCGTAGACTGTAGTATGTCTAATCTGAGTGGAGTTGAGGGGTCTCATGTGGTGGAATCCCGTGCCTCCTCTGGTGGACCACAAGGCTAAAGAGATCCTGTACATGTCATTCTCTCTATATTTCAAGTTTTCTTACTGTCCATTTGTTAGCTGTCTCCTCTCAGACACTTGGGCCTACAGGACTTAAAGTTTTAGATGTCAATTGGCGCACATGTGTGTATAGAAGAGGGGGTTTTTTTCAAATCTCCTTTTGGGGGGGGGGGGGGGGGGGAGTTCAATTTCATGATGAGTAACCACCAAAGCTGCATTGGGATTGCTACAGACCACAATTATGTAAACACTCTCTATGTGAGGTCAGCAGAACTGTGCCCAAAACCCTTTCCTTTTTTTTTTTTTTTTTTTTTTTTTTTTTTTGAACCCTGTCTTGGAGGAGATAGCGAACAAACAAGCTGACGGTCAAACAAACAGTGAATTATAGTAAGATGTCTTTGTTGTCTCCTGTAGGATTGGGTGATTTGCTAATTTGCTTAATTGCAGATAATGTTTCAAGAACACAAAACTGATTGGAGTATTTTTATTTGGTCAAGCAATAGATGCCCTTCAGTTACTTCACCTCTTGGTGAAGTGCAGGGTATTTAAGATTATTGGCCCTCCCTGGGCTGTCTAATTCTCCACTCCATGATCTGCTCCTGGTCACTCCAAAGTATCATGCTATATTTACTTGGATTAGGTTCAGATACGTAGTCATGCATAAAGGCCAAACAAACAAGCAGTGACACACAGAGAGGCATACACAGAGAGGCATACACAGAGACAGACATACGCACACAGGCAGACATACACAGAGACAGACAGACATACACACACACTTCTAGGCGTAACTTGTAGGGCGATTTTCCCCCTTGAATCTAGAAATTGAGTCGATTTTAAACGTAGTTGTGAATATTAAACCTCTCCTATAACCAAACCTCTCTGTTATGTACTCTGACCCCAGCATGTGTATGCAGCAGATGCTGGAGAGTGTTGCTTACTGCCATCGAAATAAAATCATCCACCGAGACTTGAAGGTGAGCACCATATGGAGTTATCTTTAGGAATATATGCCTAGAGGGTTTCCTGTGCTTTCTTTGAGTTTGACTAACACAATTGTTTGTGGTGGATGCTTGTGGTGGAGCTATTGCTAGATCGTGTGATGTGTTTGCATTAATTTTGCATGTGATTATGTTCACATAATTAAAGGTAATTGTGAGTGGGAGGTGAAGGGGCGTGATCATGAAGTGTTAAAAGTGCATGCCTGGCAGATGTTTTGTCAACACCAGCTGGCTGGGCTGTGTAATTCACTCCAGCTGCCCTGTTGCATGTAAGTGGTGGTCTTTGTGTTGAGGGTGTAACGACTGCTGCTGACTGTGCTGTGGGCAGCCAGGGCTAGGGCTCTAGCACTCAGGCAACTTCAACAAATGGAAAGTTATGCACTCCCACTAAACTTCATGTAGTGATGGTTGTGATGATTTCACCAGCTTCTTTCTGATATTGTATGAACCCTCACAGTTGGTACTGATCATCATCCTCCTACGAGTCCTTGTAGCTGGAGGTCAGCAGTCAGTGGTGAACAAGGTGGTGGGCATAATTAGGAGCAGACTTACTTAAATCATGCACGCCATACTGTCTCTTTTTCAATAACTGAATGGCTTGATCTTTGAAGTGATAACTTGAACAGAAACTTACTACATGACATATTCGTGAAGAATTGCGGCAATTGGAGCATGGCTGAGCCAATCTTGATCAACAGAGCCATGGAAGGGACAGGTCAGCTACCTCTACAACTGACTGTGAGCTCACTGGTGTGGTGTCACCAATTACTTTCATGTAGCACACACAGGAGGTGCGGCACACACAGGAGGTGCTCAGACTAAACAAGTGCTTGTGTCCGTCCACATTGTGCCGACAGGGAGCAGCTGTGTTGTTGTTGTACAGGCACCTATGCCCTCTGTCATAGGATGTGTTGGACTAAAGGCACTCACCTAAGTCAACCCCTCTGGTGCAGTGTAAGGCTGAGGCTTGTGTGAGAAAGGTCTTCTTGATGTAATGCGTGCTTCATAAAGAACAGAAGCAAAATATTGATTAACAGTAAACACTTCAGATCGGCATCAATGATTCCACACTTGATTATTGTTAACGTCATTCATTGACTTCTTATCAACTGTCAACATCCGTGATTCATGCCTCATTAGCTATGCAGCAAAGAAATGTGCTGTGTTGTTACTTTGTAAACAGGAGAGGATGCAGTAACTTGTGAGAACATAAGATGTTGGCACTTTAAATAGTTGTCCAGCTAGTCAATGGATTCTCCCATGTCTGTCTCTCCTCATTGTGGTCACAGTTGTTGCATGTTTCTCAAGTGCTTGACACAACTGAACACAATGCGTTGTGTTACATGTTCACTTGCTCTACATTCCTTAAATTGGTTGGGCTCCTTTTTCCTGCTGTTTAAGTAAAGAATTTACCCAGCACAAAATGTTGGGGCAATATAAATCTTCACTAACATATCTAGTGGACTCTCATGTGACAGTATTAGTGTGGGCGGGCACACGACTCACACTCATCAATAAGCACTCATTCTTTGATGTTAGACTTATTACTATTATATATATTAAAAGAGATGATATAATTGTAGCCATAGAAACAAAGTAGTTGCATGATGTCATTATTAGTTTCAATCCTGTCCATCCACCAGCTGCTGGTTTGTGCCTGGGGCAACTTGTGTTCTGGTAAGGTGTGGACATCATGTGTCTGCATGGGCAATTTGTGGTCTGGTAAGGTGTGGTTAGCATTGCAGACACATTCTAGCTTAGCATGTGTCTGCATGGGCAACTTGTAGCTAACACTAATTGTGAGGCTGTGCTATGTTTTGTATTCATGTATAGTCCCTATTCCTGTATGTGTCTGTTTATGTGTGTGTGCGTGTTTGTTTGTGTGTCTAGCCAGAGAACCTTCTTCTGGCCAGCAAGAAGAAAGGAGCAGCAGTGAAGCTAGCTGACTTTGGCCTGGCGGTGGAGATGGATGATCCAGACACACCTGTGTGGTATGGTGAGTACAAGCTGAGGAATAGCTCTGACGGCTATGCTGTTCTGACTTTAGGGGATGGTTGCAGGAGTTACATATTGACACATGTGAGGTACATGCGAGGTACATGTGAGGTGCATGTGATAGTCCATCTTCCATCTATTCCTGAATCAGGTCCAACAGTGTAAAATTTGCTAATGTTATGTTGGAAGATCTTACATGTTCAAATCACACATGGTAAAGGGTAGAGTTCTGCACACTGAGGATGTGGACAACCAGCTGACTCATCTGCACTGCACATGCCCACCACACTCATCAGCACTGCACATGCCCACCACCCCATCTCCACTGCACATGCCCACCACACTCATCAGCACTGCACATGCCCACCACACCCATCAGCACTGCACATGCCCCCACACCCATCAGCACTGCACATGCCCCCACACCCATCAGCACTGCATATGCCCCCACACCCATCAGCACTGCATGTGCCCCCACACCCATCAGTACTGCATGTGCCCACCATATCCATCAGATTAGTCCACAAAGAGTAACTTTAAAGTTTCTTCCCACCCCCCCCTATAGTTTAGTCTAGCTATGTTCATACATCTAGTTGCCAAGGAGATATAATTAAATTCCTTCCAAAAAGAGTATTCTTACTCCTGCCCACTAAGAACACGCTCATTTTGACCGCTTTGTGTGAGACCACTTATGGTCAACTCTTAACTTGCAGTCTTGTTAGAGCGTGAAATGGTGATGGTTGTCATGGATACAGAGGGAGGATTCAATAGGCAGGCAGCTTGTACATACGTCATTAGCTATTCGTAGCACATTAGCCTGTTTGGTCTAAAATGTCACCACCACTGCATGTTGTGGGTGGGTATACCAGTTGCTAGCATATGTAACCGTCCCTGTGGTGGTTTGTCCCTGCATTTGATTCCAACAATGTGTTAGAGAGTATTGATTGCCAGTAATAACACATCAGAGATCAGAGCACTTTATGCCCTTCTCCACTGCTCCCCCTGCTCCCACCTTCTCTGCACACAGGGTTTGCAGGAACCCCGGGCTACCTTTCCCCTGAAGTACTTCGGAGAGAGCCATACACCTACCCGGTGGACTCCTGGGCATGTGGGGTTATCCTGTACATCCTATTGGTCGGCTACCCTCCGTTCTGGGACGAGGACCAGAAGAAGCTCTACAGCCAAATCAAGGCAGCCAAATATGACGTATGTCTAGCCACCCTGACTCTAATTATACACTTAATGTATAGTGATCACCATGTGACTACTATACATATAGAAGTAATATTGTCAATGGAGTATTAATTAATATGGCCCAGTGTGTGTGCAAAATGGCTGGTCGTAGACATGCAAACATGGAGATGTGTGATTTATCTCTATTCCATACACAGTTTCCATCTCCAGAATGGGACACAGTCACCAAAGATGCCAAGAATCTAATCCGAGCCTTATTGAATCCAAATACAAAGAAACGATACACAGCCATTCAAGCTCTGCAGGACCCATGGATAGACGTGAGTGGGGGGAGGGAGGGAGAGAGTTACAGGACCCATGGATAGACGTGAGTGAGCGGAGGGAGGGAGGGAGTTACAGGATCCATGGATAGACGTGAGTGAGCGGAGGGAGGGAGGGAGAGAGTTACAGGACCCATAGATAGACGTTAGTGAGCGGAGGGAGGGAGGGAGTTATAGGATCCATGGATAGACGTGAGTGAGCGGAGGGAGGGAGGGAGTTAAAGGACCCATGGATAGACGTGAGTGAGCGGAGGGAGGGAGAGAGTTACAGGACCCATGGATAGACATGAGTGAGTGGGGGGAGGGAGGGAGGGAGGGAGGGAGGGGGTGTACGTATATACGTATACAGTCATTCTAGCTCTGGGCTAATGTGGAGAAGAGAACACCAAGTGCCACTGCCACTCCCTCAGTGGGTGGAGTGTCCACCGCAACACACTGTGTGTGGCCTTGCAGCAGTTGAGAAAAAATTGTGACAGACACTAAGGCACTTTTATTTTGTAATTCTACCCTTTCCCCTTCATCTCCATAGCAACGACAACGAGTGGCACCCACCTTCCATCGGCAGGAGACAATCTTGGGACTGAAGAAGTTCAATGCTAGGAGGAAGTTGAAGGGTGCCATTTTGACCACCATGTTGGCTACACGGTCCAGTCTAAACCTCTTCCGAAACCGGGTATGTAGTGGGTTGAGGTGTGTGGTTATTGACTGCATCCTCTAGGCTAGTGTTTGTACAGAGAATTCTCCCCCAGCCACCTCACCTCATCCCTGCCTGTCTGTCTGTCTGTCTACTATGTCAACGTATAATGCAAGTGTGTGGGTCATGGTGCTGCTCTACGTATCTTACGAGTGAGAGGAGATGGTAGAGTAAAACTCACCTCCTTTGAAAAATCTCAAAATGATGTGATAATGTTAATTGTGAACATATGCACCCAAACCTTGATAGCTGCCACACCTCCCTTAATTTGACTGCCACACCTCCCTTGATTAGCCTGCCACACCTCCCTTGATTAGCCTGCCACACCTCCCTTGATTAGCCTGCCACACCTCCCTTGATTAGACTGCCACACCTCCCTTGATTAGGCCATGCCCACTTTTGATCAAACTCCATTTGTACATCAATGGATATTGAGTAGAAGGACTATTTAACCAGAAGAATCATCATTTGATCATTTAAAGAAGATCTTATTTTTTCCCGACAGAAGATGGCTCCAAGATGATTTTGGAGGGGGCGGGACATGCCCTCATGCTGAGTGATGAGGCAGGATTGTATGCAGTTAAATTATAGCGGACAACAGCCCCCCCCCCCCCCCCCCCCTATTACAGACATGGCATGTTTTCCTGTGGTCATCGTGTGTGTGTGTGTGTGTGTGTGTGTGTGTGTGTAGGTGTCCGAGTCTGACTTGATCAAGGAAACGCTGACCTCCGCAGAGACACAGCATGAAGACACCATCATTGAGAATAGCTCGGGTAATTCCATCTCCCACACTCCCTCTGTCTTTGACTCTTCTGCTGACCTTGAGGTCATCCAATGTACAAAGACTTTGCTGGAGTGCATACGACTGAGGGATTTTGAGGGTTACCGGTTAGTTAAAGTAATTCACTAAATCATTTATGCTGACCATCTCTTTTGGTGAAGCACAAAAGCTGACCTCACTGCAGGTGTTCTTTCTCTGAGGGTTGTTGTTCCTGTTGTTGTTCTTGTTGTTGTCTTTGTTGTTCCTTCTGTTGACTTTGTTGTGTCTTTGTTCTTCTTCTTCCTCTTCATGTTGCTATTGTTGTTCCTGTTCCTTTTGTTGTTCTTGTTATTGTTGCTGTTGCTTTTTTCTTCTTGTTGTTCCTGTTGTTGTTCAACAAACTTGCCCCTCACTGTGAATGCTCTGATAGGTTCATCAACAGTTTGTGTGGTTAATATTATGACGGTATTTCATGGCAGTCATAAATTGCAGCTGGAGTTCTTTTTTTTTTGTGGGTAAACCTTTTACAGCCAAACGTCCTACCATGAAATGTTCATGAATTAATCTAGTTGTTTGGGTTTGCGAGGGATAGTCAATGCACGTGCACACACACACATATACACACATACACACACATACACACACATACACACACATACACACACATACACACACATACACACACATACACACATACACACACATACACACACATACACACACATACACACACACTGCTTATTGCTTATGGCTGTCCATCGTTGCCGATGATGACGATCATATCATCTTATTCCCATCTCGGTTCCGTCTCTCATGGGCCTGCAGGATGTTGGATGAAGGCTCCTCTGGTGTCGTGCTGCGCGTTTTTCTTCTCTCTATCTTATCCACTCCATCTCAAAGTGGTTGATGCCCTCAGACACTGTGTGTCTCCATCCGACATGGTCTGCAGCAAGGGTCTCCAATTTACAGGGTGGAATGGAGCAGATCTTGAGAGACTTTTTGAGCATATCTTTCCATCTTTTCTTCGGTCTCCCAGGGCGGTGGCTTCCCTCCTCGAGTTCCCCATGGAGGACCATACAGGGAAGTCTGTTGGAATCCATACAATAAACATGGCCAGCCCAGTGGATGTTTGGTAGAGCTTTATGGATGCAATGCACATTGACCCCGCACGTTGACCTCGCACGTCAAGGATTTCAACGTGGGGGATGCAATCTTCCTAAGTGATCTGGAACATTCGTTGGAGACATCGGATGTGGAAAGCTTCAAGGGCCTTGGATGTGTTTCCAATATGTTGTCCAGGCCTCATTACTGTAGATAAGGATAGGAATACATACTGCATGGTACACTGCAACTTTGGTTTCTGTCCCAGGTTACGATTAGAAAAAATATGATTACGCAACCGTCTAAAGGTAGATGATGCTTGTCTAATTTGGTTGTTGATCTCCTCATCAATGGAAGCGTTGTCAGGGATGATACTGTCCAAGTAACAGAATGACTGCTCATTTTTCAGGGGTGCTTTACCAGCTGTTATAACACATGGGGGGTCAACATGGAAGAATGAGGATTACATGGTGATGGTTGTTGGTATGCTGACCGCTAATCCCATCCTGTTGTAGGCTTTGAAGGAAGACTCCACAGTCCTCTGGAGGCCTTCTGGATTGAGGGAGGTGACAGCTGTGTCGTCAGCATATTGCAGTTCACAGACAACGGTAGCGGAGGTCTTGGAATGGTACACATCCCTGCTTCACTCCAACAGTGATGTCCCTGCTTCACTCCAACAGTGATGTCCCTGCTTCACTCCAACAGTGATGTCAAAGGGTGGCAGAAGCTTCACCATGAACAAGAACTGTTGCGGTCATTCCATCATGAAACTGCCTGATCATGGTCAGAAATTTAGGTAGACAACCAAATTTTTCAAGGACTCTCCAGAGTAGGTCACAGTTGACAGTGTCAAAGGCCTTACGTAGGTCTATGAAGGCAAGTGAGATATCCTTCTGATGTTCCCTTGCTTTTCCAGGAGCTGCCAAGCTACAAAGATGGTGTCAACTGTGCTACGTTGTTGCCAAAATCCTGCCTGCGATTTCGGGAGGACTCTGTCAGTAAGATGATGGAGCAAGCGATGGAGCATGACACCAGCAAGGATTTTGCCTGCAACATTAAGAAGTGAGATGCCACGGCTGTTACCACAGTCTGATCTGTCACCTTTCCTCTTGTAGAGAGCAATGATGGTGGCATTCTTCCAGGAGTCAGGGATCTTACCTTGCTTACAACATATGGTGGAGAATTTGGGGAGTTTGTGGACAAGTTATGGTCCCCCGTATTTAAATACCTCGCTAGGGATTGAATCTTCACCAGGAGATTTCTTGTTCTTAGAGTTTTGATGGCAACATGAACTTCTTCAAGAGTGGGACACAGGTCCAGTTGAGGAAATTGTGGAAGAGTGAGAAGCTCCTCAAGGGCAGAGGGATCCGAGGGGTTGGTCCTGTTCAACAGTTCTCGGAAGTAGTTGGCCCAGTGTTCAAGGATGTCCTTTTTTGTCTTTGAGGAAGGTTGAACCATCAGCAAAACAGACTGGGGATACTATTTGTTGGGTAGGACCATATATCCCTTTGATGGAGTTGTAGAACTCATATGCCTTGTTTTCATCAGCATAGCGTTGGATTTCTCGTGCTTTACCGGTCCACCAATCATTCTGGATCTCTCTGAGTCTAATCTGAGTTATGGAGAGACTTTTCTTCCATTTTTGCAGGAGCACGGCTGAAGTAGGATGTGCTAGATGGGCCTGGAACACTGCGTTTTTCAATGCTAGGAAGGGAAGGATCTATTCTGCCTATTTTTTAAACCAGTCCGGGTTCTTTCTCTTGGAGAAACCCAAAACTTCTTCGGAAGGAGACACTATGAAGACAACTATTTCACCAGTGTGGAGTGGAATAATTACAGTTGTGGATCCACAAAGTAGCAGATCCACAAAGTAGCAGATCCACAAAGTAGCAGATCCACAAAGTAGCAGAGGGGTGAAGGAGGGGGTTGAGCAAATTGCAGTAAGCCTTGCATAAGCTAGCTCTACATGACCTATGACCTATCTCTGCTTGGTGGATAGATGGCACCTAGCTTGCTATATTCTGTTGAACAATTAATTTTTTTTTTTTTTTTTTTTTTTTTTGAAAGATTAGCAGAGAATTCTATATATCATAGCTATATTTTTTCCAAATCAACCAGTTCTCTTTCTACTTCAGAGTAATTGTTGAGGTTTCTTTCCTTGAGAAGGCTATATCTCACCCCATCAGTTATGCCTGACCTTCACCTGCACAAGAACAGTTGGCAGCTGTGTGGTCAGTAGTGGTGGTAGGAATGGCTGCAGGTGTGGAACTTGTTGCTTGCTTTTGCTCTCTCTAGGATTTGCTTGTTTAATTTATTTGGGAGACAGTAGAGAGAGAGAAAGGTGCAAGAGGCACCGGACCCCAGTGCTCCCCCCCTCCCCCATAGATCAACCACTGTTAAAGGAGTACTTTTTGGGTGCTAATCAAGCAAATGGAGTATGTATTGACTAGCATATATATATATATATATATATATCTCTCTTGGTCCAGCATTTAAACTGAACCCTGCATGAGTGAATCAGGGAAGCAACACACATTTGCTTTTTTGTTATTTGACTTTCCTGGAATTTTGAAATTTTTTCCAGTCACAATGATACCAGTTCAATTTAATGAAATTGAGCTGACCTGCTTGTAGTGATTGTAGTAGTGATTAAACCTGAGTCATTGTAGACAGTATTGTTGTTGTTATTATTGTTGTTATTATCCTATATATATTAATGTGCTGTGTCCATCCTGTCACATCTGCAAGGGGAAAATCTGTAAGAGAGCCTGCTGTCTGTGAGCAGCAGAACTTAGTGGAAGAAAGTGCGGGAGGGAGGGAGGGAGGGATGTTATGCTCAGGATAAGGATATCTGAAGCAGAAAGACGGAGTCCTAGCAGTGCTCAATGGACACTGTAGTCTCATGTGCAGAATTAAAAAGGAAGACACGTTTAAGTTTTTGTAACTCTACTAAAATTTTAATTTTTAGTTTTCTAATTATTTTTACTTGCAAAATGGCCGCCTGTGGAGGAGGCCACTCGTCCATTCCTCTCACAGTTGTGAGTGAAACTGTCTGCGGATTTTTTCTGTAATGACTGAAAGTTCGCAGGATTGATGATTCTCAGCTTTAGTAATTTTACTGCCGACCCGCATGCCTGATAGTAGATGGAGTCTGTAGTGTTGACGATCCTCATGCCAGTTTCATTCAAGGAGAAACCATCCATTCTATTTTACCTTTCCAGTCAAATATATTTTTTGGAAACCAAAATTTATCTGTCAATTCCACAGGGCTAGAGGGAACACATTCATGCCACACGTTTCATCACAATCAGTCGACACGATTGCCCCATTTCAGTGCATTGGCCAGAGGACCTTTTACTAAGATTATCCAATATGCTGAAAAATGCTAGCCACAGCCATATTCGAACCAAAAATTTTCTGTTACCAACCAGGGAACATTCATGCAAAGTTTCATTACAATTGGTCCATGTGCCTACAAGGTGCACTATTTTCCTGATAATGAGATGCATTCAGCTAGAAAACATCTGCACTAATTTTACCAGCCATAGAATGGTACAACATGTCTGCGCATATATTTGTAGCATGTTCTGGACTCACTTTGCTCCATCATGTGTGCAGTTCCTTCTACACTGAACTTTCTCCACACAACCAAAAAAAAAAATCGATGTTCTTCACATAACAAATTTTCAGTAACATATACACCACCACACCTTGAGCAGGCAGGTCGCCCTAATGGGAGAGAATCTGAACTGGTCAGTTCTTCACCATTCCCCAAGAATAGATCATTAATGGGTGGGGGTGAGTAGGTGTGGCTGAGTGTGATGGGTGTGGCTGCAATGGGTGGGGGTGAGTGGGTGTGGCATGCAGTTGGATGTAAGTCTGCAGTGTTGCTGTGCCCTAGTCTGCAGTGTTTCTGTGTTTGTTTACAATATGTGTTTCTTCTTTTGTCTTTAGGAAGCTGTGTGATGCCAACTTGTTGACCTTCTCCCAAGATAGTGGCTCCCAACTTTTGGAGGGATTGAGCTTTGACCAGTTCACCATCTCCAATTGTATGTTTGGTGGTGTTTGTGCACACTCACTCAGGGGAGTGTGTCCACTTGTGTCCTTCCACTTGTTGCTGCTGCTGTCTTGCATGTGCATTGCCGTGTAGATTACTGGGAGATTACTGGTGCATATAACATGTCACTTGTTCATAGATGTAAAGAAATTAAATGGTTTTACACATGCAGCTATTTGGTAACTGATGTATATACATGTATATTAACATGTAGTATATTATGTGGTCTGTACATGTGTGTATGGCATATGTACACACATGTACTGTGTATTACTGTAATTGGATGATTGAAGGACTCAAGATTCCCTTGCAGTGTTTCAGGCAGAAATCACTGGTCGTGTGCACTGTTAAAAGCTTTAAACTAAATTTTGATTGAATTAATAAGCTATAAATATTGACTTTTCCTGATTCCATTTTAAAACCTGGGTGATCGCAGTTCTGGGACAGAGGTTCTCTACAATCACAACCCGTGATGCAATTCTTTTGCCAAACACACAAAAGCACAAACTCACACAGGAATACAAGCACATAACTCATTCCATGGCATTATAATGTTACAATGCACTGCATGACCTTGCATAAATTTTGGATTTTACATGATTCATTTCAAATTTCTGTATTGTGCTAGCCAAATTAATGTTGCACAATTGCTAGCATATAGATTAGTTTCTATGACACTGCATGGCAGACTGGGTGAGCCAGTGTCAAACTTTGTATTTCCTAATCCATATATTGTGTTACACTGCATCACATGCCCTGGCATTACTGGGCGGGCATTTAGACGCCACACTCACTGTCCAACCGGCCGAGGCTACACCTGTACAAACAATTATAGTTAATTAGATCTGTCTGAGTGTATTTCTATTTACAGAGTGTGTACTCCAATTACAGCACCGTCTGATGAGGCAGAGAATGTGACTGTGTTGAATCCGCATGTGAAGTTCTTAGGGCCACAAGTTGCCGTGATTTGCTACATCAAATTGCAACAAAAAATCTCGAGGTAAGTACATAGATATCATTCATTGTACTCTGCTGGTGAACTCTGAACTCTGGCTAATGAGCTCACATGTGGGCTATATCAAGTGTTGGGGTGGTGCAAGAGCAGTTAACAAGTGGTGCAGCAAACTACTTGACCTCACCACGGCTCAATACCCTGACACCATGACCACTGTATAGGGGGTGGGGGGCTTTTATGGTTGGGAAATTAGCTACTATAAAGTGATAAAAATTATTATTTTCAAAACTGGAAGAGGAAGGTGCTTTTGTGTGTGAGTATCTCTCTATGTGCACTGCAATAAGTGTAGCTAATTTGGCTCACTGAGAAAGCAATAAAGCAATGTCCAAGTGACATCCAATAACAAAACTTTTTTCTTTTATAATTAGGCGGGGGGCAGGGGGGTGGGGGGGGGCGAGTAAGAAAGATAAAGATGATGTTCAGCTTTGACTTATCACGACTATTTGCTTGACGCTGCAACAGCTGATACAACTGTCGATGGTCACCCGGTGATAGAGTTGGACATCCAAGATAAACAATAGAGGTAAAGAGCTTCATTGTACATTCCTTATCTTAAAGTGACACCATTATGTTTGGCAGTTGAATGTGAACCCTTGCACCTCATCCCTTCTGCTCATCGTACTTCACAATGGCTTCCCTGTGGCAAGCACCTTTACAATGTCATTCAAACATCCAGACTTCCATTTTTTTTTTCCTTCTAAAAGCAGTAGTTAAAACTTTGTTGTTGCTTTTATTACTTCATGTTAAGTTAGTTAGTTAGAGTATGAAAATTTTAGCACAAAAAAATAATAATAATTTTTGGCTATATTATCAAGCCAAGGTGGCTGAAATGAATGATATATTCTGGGATTCTTTGGAAAAAAACAGGTTGGGAATTTGCTAGTGCAAGATCAGTGGGTCTCAGTTTCACTATCAGAGTTCTCACTGTTGACAATGAAACTAGTCAATTCAATTCTACATCAAATTTTGCTCTTTTGTCTTCTGTTTCGTAAAAGGAGCGTAGCTTAGCCATTGCAGTTAATAGCTATGCACTAATAGCTATGCACTAATAGCTATGCACTAATAGCTATGCACTAATAGCTATGCACTAATAGCTATGCACTAATAGCTATGCACTAATAGCTATGCACTAAGAGTAACTAAATGTTTTGTTTAAATTGAGTAGCACGTAGTTAATTAGCAGCTGCATACCACACAATTGGGAGATGGCTATACCACAAGGAGGGGGGGGGGGGGGGGGGGAGATGTGAGTGGACTAATAACTGAGTGTTTAATTAAGATGATACTAGCAGCTGCACCCCACAATTGGCCAAGGTAGGGACTGTGGTTGCAATTGCATGCATGCATGCCTGTGGGAGAAGAGTGCAACTATGGTCTGCTGTTGTACTGACCATAGCTATGGGCATGTGCTCTTTATCAATTGCAATTACCAATCAATTCATTTTTGTTATAAAAACAAATATACACATTTTTATTTAAACTTCCCTTGATGTTCTGTTTGATCAACTACTTCTGAACGGAAATGTTTTCCTGTCTTTGTGAAAAGATGGAATTGGAGAGGGGTAGCGGGGTTTGTCTTAGAAGTTCATGGTTTAGACCTGATATGGTCCTGATAGGAGCTCCATCTTGGTAGCTACTCACATAGAGTACACATGGTTTTAGCATGACCATGTTTTAAGTCTATTTAATGAGAACACTCGGACTTGATGACAGTTTTATCTTACTAGTCTTGCCTTGGCCATTGAAGGTCGACATCACACATGACTTGTGCCTCAGGTGGGGCCTCACTGGCAGGAACTCCGTGGGGGGGGGGGGCATTAGGGATTAGGATGGGTGTGGTCAAGGTGTGTTGTCAATAATTACCTACAATGACAATGTGACACACCACACTCTCCGATGAACTGGTCCAGTGCCATAGGCACAAAAACAAGCACAACTACACTCCAATCTCCCCCCCCCCCCCCCCCCCCTGAGGCCCCAGGGGGTCTTAGAACATTTTAGTGAGTCCATATGGTAAACACATGAAATGTTCTTTTGCACAATGGAATTGAAACAGCCTTCCTGCCATAAACACAAATAGCGGCCTCCATTGACATAGATAATTTCACTAGCCACGTCAGCTAGTAGATGTGGGAATGTGAATCAATATACACTACCTTCAACCTTTACCAAATTTCATCCCAGAAATAGCTGGCTACAACGTAGTACTATATTAGCTGTATTGCCACCTGCTAACTATTTGATAAGACCATGTACTAGACAATGTAGGTCGCACTGCATGTTGTGCTGTTGCCAGGCAATCTTTATTTGAATAAAAACACATACAGTCAAAGTGTGTTTATATATCAGCTGTCGTTTTAGAAGGTTGTTTATGTTTGTGTGTTCCTAATTGTTGTTGTTTGTGTGTAGGTCTGGAGTGCAGCTGACGCGAGAGTGCAAGGAGACTAGAGTGTGGGAGAAGAAAGGCGGTGCCGGGTGGCTATGCGTACATGTTCATAGCTCATAGTTTGGAACATACCCCAAACTTTGTATTTAATAGTCAATGCAATTTGTTCCTACAACACATGCTCCTCCTTCTAGTTTCAGGCATAGCAGCTGCTCGGTCTTTTTTTTAATATTTTTATATTTTGTGACTTCTATACGATTTATTCAATATATACATGTAATATTAATTATGGATGAAAGTATGTTCCCCCCCCACCACCCTTCAATGTATTCAAGTTGTATAATAATTTATTATTTTGATCATGAAAAAAGCAATGTCTGTGTTAGGGAAAGTGTCCGTGATTGGCTGATGTGAAGTAATCCATCCGCCAAGTGAGGCATTGCTGGTAATTATTATTATTATTGTTTAGAGAAGGCTGCACCCACGTGAATACATCTACTAAAATAAGAGTTTCTACAACCATAAGCCATTAGATGGATGAATGGCAAAGAACTATGGTTGTAACCAAGATGAATTAATTTATAGAGTGAAGTATCTCCTCGCAGACGCCTGCACCAGTCATCCTGAAATTTTCAGGGGTTGCTGATGGCCCCACCGGCCCAGTTTGGGGGGAATTTGGTTAGCCCTAGGATGTGAGGCCATCAAATATACTTTCCTATTCATGAGTAACTAAAAGTTGTAATCGGATCCCATTCAAGTACATTGCTAGATGAAGCTGTTTATAGACCATTCGATGATTTGATCACACACAAAGTTCAAAGAATACTAATTTTTCTATTATTTGGAAGATCATCTGCTAAATAACTAAAAATGGTGGCCAGAGAAGCCTTCAATTCGAAGCCCATCTTAGTTCACGTTTACATCTGTGCTCTCTAGCTGCATTTTTAGTTGAATTTAGCAGATGATCTTTCCAAATGATTTCTAAGCAGTGCCTTGGATCCATTATCCATTATTAAGAAAGCAATGTGAGAAACTTCTGCCTCATGAGAGGAAAAGAACCAGCCTGTGAAATTCTACCCTTTTTTTATTGGGGCATACAGAACTACTATTGAATGGGATGACCCAATTTAAACTTATTATTTTAGTTAAACAACCTCTTGTCTGTGTGCAATCTGGGGGGGGGGGGGAACACATATGACTGCTTGAGCTGCTGATATTCAGCACTCCCTACACACTCCATGGAGAAATTATTAAATTATAACTTGCAAGAGGGACTGACTTAGCTATACACATCTCTGTTCATCTCCTTGTTATGTTCTAGTTTTTTTTCCATTTGCAGATGAACTCCAGTAGACATCCAAGACTAGTATTTTCCCACCTGCTGGAGATATGTAGATATACTAACAACCATTATGTATGTCTATATGTATATTTAGAGAGAGAGAAGCCATCTGCTGGAGATTTAGGTAGATAGATACAACTATTATGTGTGTGTATTTAGAGAGAGAGAGAGAGAGAGAGAGAGATCAGATTCCTTACAGGATTTTAAAAATATGTCCTTACTTGGTGCATGCTCTTTTCAAGCCTCATGATTAATGTTGGTACCAATGTTGGTACCCTAGACTTCCACAGTTCCACAGGCATGGAACTGCTACTGAAGGCATTTGAAGTGGCCACCAACAAGACAGCCCCTATTTCCTGCTGTTGGAAAGATGTTCTTACAACATGCATTGGCACCTCAGCCCCCCCAGATACAGTAGTGGGAAGGTGAAATTAACTAACTTATTGAGTACTCACTTTCAAAGTATAAAGGAATTTAGGTTGCCATGGAGGTAGAAATATTTTAACTCTGGAAGAGAAATATTTATAAGTAAAAAAAAAAATTTTTTAAACTGAACTTCTCAGAAAATACAATTGTACATTAAATTAATAAAAATTGTTCCTGACTCATAAATACATATCACCAAGACATCAGCTCTGGTCTTGGGGTCACTAGCACTCTTTCATAAGAGAGTCTGCCCTCGCAAGAATGCAAGGGATGTCCCACAGACTTCCAAAGGTGGGAAAAGGTCAGCTGTGGTGAAGGCATTACTAAAGTCCATCTTCATGATTACTTGATTTTCCTTGAGGTTCTGAAGGTAGATTGGAGCAGCATGCAAGGAAGCCTCAACCCCACGAGACACACCAAAACCTAACTGCCTGCCCAGGGGCCAGGATGTCAGGGACTGTTAACAGGGCATGAAAGCCAGCACACTTCACTCCATCCTCGGTAAGAAGAACTACAGGAGAAGCACCAAAGAAATGAGGACAAATAAAAATGGGGTGTCACCTCTTAGGATTAGAGAGACCAAAGAGGTAAGTGCTATTAGTAGTAAGAGACCTCCTTCACCTGCAGAGGGACCTATCAGGTATTTAAGGTATTGAGGACTGAGACCATCCAGCCCACCAATAGATCCATTATGGAAGGAACATATGACTTTAGCAACAGTTGACTGAGTGATCAAATATGAGAATAAAGAAGGGCTAGGGGTGGCATTATTTCTTGGTATGATGGTTAGGCTTCCCTGGTGTAGAAACAGCATCAGATTCCTCCTTGACCAGATAGTTCACTGCAGACACCAGATCCCACCTTTTCCTCCTCTTGATGGCAATCTTAAACACCAAGATGCACAATGGAGAGGAGGGGATACCACCCAGTATGGTCCTTCCTTGCTACAACACTGGACACAATAGATGCAAGTTTCCTGACAGCCAGCTCTCTGGAGGCCTGAGGGACTCTCTTCTATATTTATGAGTACTGCTTTGGGAAAGGAGATAGAAAAGGAGCATCCTCAACCAAATCCTCTGAGTCAACAACTCTGCCAGGGGACTGCTGCCCCCCCCCCCCCCCCCCCCCCCAAGGACTTTCAGGGAGGCAGTAAGAGGAGCTATCTGACATGGTGGTAGTCCTGATCTGTTCCCTCACTAAGGCTAGTGCTTCCCAAATGCATAGCCTGCTATTCCCCAAAACACCTGCCTTAGTGATAGGAAAAAACAATCAGAAGGCAGACAGCTGAATGCCCCCTCCATACCTGGCATATTTAAATTTCTTGATTGTCCTTTTTGTTGTTGTTGGAAAAAGTTTGTAAAGTGGTTTGCAAATTGCAAGTGATTGTAAATGAAATGTGCTTATTTAGGGGAACTTGCTGTCTGTGGTTGATCAATAAATAATCTAGGTGGTTTGTAGAAGTGTGATAAGCTAGAAATCACTTTCTTTTGGGGTAACAATAAATAATTATAGAACCGGTAGTGATAGATATGAAATTTGCAATAATTAATTGTGGATCAGTCCAAAGGTGTATACTCATAGACTATATATACCTGGTAAAGGAGTACTACTTTAACCAGTTGAGCAGAACACTGATAGCACGAAGAAGACAAACATTCACATTCTGAATTTTTTAAATATTTTAAAATGTACATACATTTAAAAAAAAATTTTTTTTTATGGACTCAAAAATTGTGGGGTATGTAAAAATAACGATAAAGGAAGCGGGAACAATATTGGTGGGCATATTCAGGAATCATCCTGCGTGATAAAAGCTCAAAGGTCAACACTAACTTGTCAGTCCTGAGAAATTGGAGCAGTTCTGATGTGGACGGTGGATTTTAGTCCATTTTACTAGAGTATTTGGGAGAAGGTAAGTGTGGCAGCTCTCCTTTAACCTTCCTTCTTACTGGTGAGGTGAAAGGACCACCGTATGGCAGCAATTGATAATGAGTTGGAGCCTTTGGCGCCATCTGATCCTAACAACCCAGATATCCCCGCTCCCTTCGACTATATTACCGAGAATGTCTACATATCTCCTAGGTAAGCTATTCCATGTTCTTCCCCACCCCCTTTTCTTGGTACTCTTAACCCATTGTGCCTTTTCTCCTGACCAAACTCAGATAATTTGCATAAAATACTATCAAGATGATCTAGCACTTTAGGATGTCACCTAGCCCTAATCCTAGCCTTGGGTTAGGGCTACAGTTAAGGCTAGGGCTAGGATATTTCTTTTTTAATTAGTGGTGTTCATTTTTCCCTGCCATATTTTTGAAAAAATGGAAGGACAGTGTCTACGTGTGCTACCTTACTATTTATCTTTCATGGTTTTGATGGAGTAGGTACTCCCCATCTCCTCCATGCCTCCTCTCCCCTCCCCCCTTAAGAAGGTTACACTATGTATGTGTTAGATATTTAGAGAAGGAAGATAGGCCTGTCAGTGATGTTTGTCTTGCCTGGGAGACTATTCCATCTATGGGAGTGGAAGGTGACCTGCTAGGGAGAAAAGATGTGTGTGTGTGTGTGTGTGTGTGCATGCATGCGTGCGTGTGTGAGTGTTGTGTGCGTGTGTTCCAAGATTTCCTACCTTTTGTTAATTTCTCTCAGGTTGCTTGGCAACATTATTGTTTACTTAGCTTGCTAGCTCTTGGCCCTTACCCATGCATATATAGAGCTGCCGCCTTTGGCCCCCACCACTCCTTATTATTAGATCCATTAAATTTATGAAAATATCCATACACTCTTTTCCCCTGTGAAACCATAGCAATTCTATTTCCTCCTTCCAGCAATTATGAAAATCTAATATCTTCTCATACATCATCTGGACAATAATATGGTTTGTGTGGATGGAAGACAGTCCAGCATGGTTGGACAGGCAAAGTCAGGCTTGTTTTGGGCAGGAAATATTTGATAGTTTCAATAAAATAGATTCATTCCAAATATATCAGGTTTCTTTTAATTCCTTGAGTTGGTGGGAAATCAATGAAATAAATTTGTTGTTATTTCTCTTCTACTCGCTGTTCTAAAGATTGGGTTGGTACATTGTCCACCCTTTGCCAGGTTGGTAGCCAAAGTACCATTTTTGGTTGTCTCGGAGTTTTAAAGAAAAAATTTCTGTCGTATTCTGAGGCCATAGGGAGCATTTATGCAAATTTTCATCATAATCAGTTCCAGATACACAGACAGGCAGACAGACAGACAGACAGACAGACAGACAGACAGACAGACAGACAGACAGATAATTGGTGATTTTAGTATTGGGATACACAGGGTTGCATGCAGAAAATGGTGATAAGGGGTTGCGGGGTGATGGTTAAACTAAGTTTTCAAATGACAGGGGGTGGGGTGGGGGCAGTGGTGGGGGCAGTGGTGGATCGTGAGCTTGTGGCATATGACCAGTTAAGGGAGTGTGTGGACATGTTCCCCATAGAAGACAGTCTATTTAAGCCTCATCATCTCATCACTCAACTGAACCACAAAGTCAAGACCAGCAGTGACCAGCCCCAGACGTGGACTTCTCACCTCCAAACAGACTAGGTGATGCAGGCAGGCAGGCCATGCATGCATGTGTCAGCCAGTGGAATACTTAGTGTGAAACAAAGTGCAGACATTCGTAATTAGTTGCTAAGTGATATTGAGGGGGGGGGCATAATCTATTTTTTATATGATAAGAAGTGGAAGAAAAAGAATGTGGTCATGACTTTGGACCCCCATAAACCCCCCCCCTATCATTCAAGGTGGCTGCAGTGATCAACACCTTGACATCTGTACAGAGGTGGGTGTGCACTTTAATCCAGCTGTAAAACAGTTACCCCTTGGCTAGCTTTAATGCAGGTATAGTGAAGCCTGAGGGAGTAGGCACTGCTAAGCATCTCCCAAATAGGTCCAATCAACCGATTCTTCACACATTACTCTGTAAAATTGATGTATAGCTCAAAATATAGACATCTCTGTGTGCTCTCTTTTAATATTTCCCTTTCTTTCATAGACATAGTCATAGCTTGGTGATCTGCAGCCAAAGTTATGTTTGTAGAGATTCCAAAGACCTGTAGGGGCTAATAGTCAAGGATAGGTTAGCTATCTCCCCACTGGAGAAGTGTTATGCTTGCATTAGACATGTACAAGTGTATCCATGGAGGAGATTCTGGTCTGTGGTTGTTGTTAACCACAAGTGCAATGGACAGCTAAGAGAGGAAAGCTTTAAGACCACACTTGGTGAAGTCCTGTATCTGTGGACCCCCTTTAACCACGTGTTACTTCATAATAGCATTGCACTTGGTAATAGGGAGAGATCCTGCTGAGCTGAGAAAACTCGTTGCTATTTTAGGTACCCTAATTAGGCAGCAGGTAAGTTTGCCATGATTACACCTATTAGCAGGGAAGAAACATATCCGTTGGCATAAGAATCGTACACTTGATACCAGCATATCAAGAACACCATCCTTTCTGGTGTCAGCCTTCGTTTGGCATCAAGCCTTGGAGAGACACTAGTCTAGCTGGTCCTGCACAGCATGTGGTTGGGGATAGTCTAACTGGTCCTGCACAGCATGTGGTTGGGGATAGTCTAGCTGGTCCTGCACAGCATGTGGTTGGGGATAGTCTAGCTGTTCCTGCACAGCATGTGGTTGGGGATAGTCTAGCTGTTCCTGCACAGCATGTGGTTGGGGATAGTCTAACTGGTCCTGCACAGCATGTGGTTGGAGATAGTCTAACTGGTCCTGCACAGCATGTGGTTGGGGATAGTCTAACTGGTCCTGCACAGCATGTGGTTGGGGATAGTCTAGCTGGTCCTGCACAGCATGTGGTTGGGGATGGAGGAGGAATGGGTGTAGTAAGACAAGGCGACATACTCAAGGAAGTGGGGAGAATGAATTTAGCTGGCTAGTGTGTGATGAAGACGTCAATGGTGTTTCTTGCAGAGTTTGTGACCAGACCACGGCACAGAGTGCCAGCGTGGTATGGACATGCTCAATTCCAGTCTGTGCAATGGGCAGCTTGTACTCATGCAGGAGGTGGTAGTGAAGACATACTGCATGTGGACCATGTCTCTTCAGTCTTGCTTGAACACCAGCCATTTTACCAGGAAAAGTGTCAGCACCATCAAAACACATTCCAACACTATTGCCAACCTGAAGCCTTTTTGCCCTGGACACACTTGACCAGTGCTAAGTATATGCTCTCACCATCCGCTTTCTTTAAAGGCGCTATATCCAAGAACCATCGACAGGAGTACCGTCTTCCTCCCAGTGACAGGAAAACAGACAATTCTTCCACTGCTGTGATACCAAGTGACTCATATCTGCCGTGATACAGTAAACTGATGCCTTTTGAAGTCATTTTAAAGCGGACTCCTTAACCCATGTTCCCAGTGCTGCGATGAAGTCAACCACTGCCCCACCAGCAGTGCAGAGCATATTGCATACCTGGAGGTATTCTCAACAAAACAATTGCAATTCTCTGCTCCCACAAGAAACAACTAAACCAACTCATTAGGTGTGCATTGGTAGAGTGAGCACTATGGTGCCGGCTGGGAACTCTCACTACTTGCCTTGGAGTGGAGAATCTCTGCAAGAGATCCAGCATGTCCATAATCTATTGGAGATGAAGGTCATCAAGCCATCTGAAACTTGTTGGCTTGCACACGAGCAGTGCATAAAATCATTAAAAGCGAGTTACACTGCATTAGTTGTTAATTCCAGTCGTGCTATTGGTATAGGTATCCCTTTACAGCTTTCTTGGCTAGCAATCATTCCAGTTTACTCAGTGAATGGGTGGTGTAGCAGGAGGGCGTAATGGGTGGTGTAGCAACTGAGCAGGAGGGCCTAATGAGTGGTGTAGCAATGAACAAGATGGCCTAATGGGTGGTGTGGCAACCTAGCAGGAGGGCGTAATGGGTGGTGTAGCAATCTAGCAGGAGGGCCTAATGGGTGGTGTGGCAACCTAGCAGGAGGGCGTAATGGGTGGTGTAGCAACCTAGCAGGAGGGCCTAATGGGTGGTGTGGCAACCTAGCAGGAGGGCCTAATGGGTGGTGTGGCAACCTAGCAGGAGGGCGTAATGGGTGGTGTAGCAACCTAGCAGGAGGGCGTAATGGGTGGTGTGGCAACCTAGCAGGAGGGCCTAATGTGTGGTGTGGCAACCTAGCAGGAGGGCGTAATGGGTGGTGTAGTAACCTAGCAGGAGGGCCTAATGGGTGGTGTAGCAACCTAGCAGGAGGGCCTAATGGGTGGTGTAGCAACCTAGCAGGAGGGCGTAATGGGTGATGTGGCAATCTAGCAGGAGGGCGTAATGGGTGGTGTGGCAATCTAGCAGGAGGGCGTAATGGGTGGTGTAGCAACCTAGCAGGAGGGCGTAATGGGTGGTGTGGCAACCTAGCAGGAGGGCGTAATGGGTGGTGTGGCAACCTAGCAGGAGGGCGTAATGGGTGGTGTGGCAACCTAGCAGGAGGGCCTAATGGGTGGTGTAGCAACCTAGCAGGAGGGCGTAATGGGTGGTGTGGCAACCTAGCAGGAGGGCGTAATGGGTGGTGTGGCAACCTAGCAGGAGGGCGTAATGGGTGGTGTAGCAACCTAGCAGGAGGGCGTAATGGGTGGTGTGGCAACCTAGCAGGAGGGCGTAATGGGTGGTGTGGCAACCTAGCAGGAGGGCGTAATGGGTGGTGTGGCAACCTAGCAGGAGGGCGTAATGGGTGGTGTAGCAATCTAGCAGGAGAGCGTAATGGGTGGTGTGGCAATCTAGCAGGAGGGCGTAATGGGTGGTGTGGCAACCTAGCAGGAGGGCGTAATGGGTGGTGTGGCAATCTAGCAGGAGGGCGTAATGGGTGGTGTAGCAACCTAGCAGGAGGGCGTAATGGGTGGTGTAGCAATCTAGCAGGAGAGCGTAATGGGTGGTGTGGCAATCTAGCAGGAGGGCGTAATGGGTGGTGTGGCAACCTAGCAGGAGGGCGTAATGGGTGGTGTGGCAATCTAGCAGGAGGGCGTAATGGGTGGTGTAGCAACCTAGCAGGAGGGCCTAATGGGTGGTGTAGCAATCTAGCAGGAGGGCCTAATGGGCTCATTTAGAATGACTTGTAGAAGATGTCAAGTGAACAGTTATTGATGTTGAGATCCCTTTCCAAATTGACTAGAGTAGAAGTGGTCTCTTGTCTAGTGGCATGGAATATTATCCTATCACGTCCTCATTAGTGGCCTTCTTGATTCTCCCACTACTGGTAGACGGGGAGGGGAAGAGGGGGAGGAGGAACATTTGCAATAAATTATGACAACTAGTCAACCAAAAGATGTTCTCCTGCTTTCATTGCACCAGCTCACATCTATTCCCTTCAGAAACAGTGTATCCATAGCTTAATAGCTTGGAATAATGCCTCAGGGCAAACTATGAGTTTTGACCCGTTGCTCCATCCTCTGCCCCCCCCCCCCTCCCCCCCCCCCTCTCTTCCTGTTTTTACCACACCATCTTTGCAACGTCCTTTTGAGCACTTTCGGATTTATCAATATGCATTGAAATATAGGATTTGAATTATTAGGTGTAACTTTTATATTTTTGTTGCTTTTTTTCTTCCTGTTTTCTGATGACGGTAAATCTGAACACACGAAATTTTTTGGAAGAGGATGTCCATTTACCAATTTTGTGTATTGCTTGGTGTCATGAGCCTCCATTACTCTCATCTACTTCCCTGTCCTCTCCCGATGTTTCTGTCCCTCATCTTTCATTATTTATCTGGTGGTGTCCTTCCTTTTCCCTTCCAGACTTAACTCGGCCAGAGACAGGAAGAGGGCTAAGCGTATGGTGTGTGAGTGTGTGTTTGATCCAGGTAGGTAAATTCCCCCCCCCCCCCCCCCCCGATGACCACAATGCTGTGGTGTGTACGACTATAGATAGAAATTTACTCATTCCCCTTCTCTTACTCACACTCACTCACTCTCACACTCACTCACTCTCACACTCACTCACTCTCACACTCACTCACTCTCACACTCACTCACTCTCACACTCACACTCACTCACTCTCACACTCACTCACTCTCACACTCACTCACTCTCACACTCACTCACTCTCACACTCACTCACTCTCTCACTCTCACACTCACTCACTCTCACTCACTCTCACTCTCACATTCACTCACTCTCACTCTCACACTCTCTCACTCTCACACTCACTCACTCTCACTCTCACACTCACTCACTCTCACTCTCACACTCACTCACTCTCACTCTCACACTCACTCACTCTCACTCTCACACTCACTCACTCTCACTCTCACACTCACTCACTCTCACACTCACTCACTCTCACTCTCACACTCACTCACTCTCACTCTCACACTCACTCACTCTCACTCTCACACTCACTCACTCTCACACATGCAACGACTTGCAGAACAAGATGATCGGGAAATGGCGTGCGGTGAGAATTGCCTGAACAAGTTGCTCATGATCGAATGGTGAGATGTTGTGGGAATAATGGAATATATATGTATTAGTAAGCATCGTGTTTATATTCTTGTTGTCATGGATATGTAGCGGGTCAAGATGTCCTTGTGGAGAATACTGCACTAACAAGAACTTTCAGAGGGTGAGAGAGAGAGGGAGGGAGAGAGAGGGAAGAAGAGAGAGGGAGGGAGGAAGAGAGAGGGAGGGAGGAAGAGAGAGGGAGGGAGGAAGAGAGAGGGAGGGAGGAAGAGAGAGGGAGAGAGGGGAAGAGAAAGCTCTATTGGGCAGGTCTTGTAATATGATTGTGATGATTAAAATTCCTAAGGAAGCAAAGATTCAGAATGGTAGGCATTTATTTATTATTATACTGACCTTGTCTTTTCCTGAGCATGTCCTTGAATAGTGTGTCACTCCTCAGTCTGAGGACGGGTGGTTTCATCCATATTGCTATGGAGATGGGAGTGGGGGCGGGGGTGGGGTGGGGTGTTGTGTGCCTGTATGCTTCACACCTTGATCATGGTCCGATGCCTGCAGGCTGATTATGCCAGAGTGGAGGTGTTCAAGACAGAGAAGAAAGGTTGGGGGTTGCGGGCTGTTCAGCAGATACCCTGGTAAGTTATCGTATGCAGTGCTATGATTGGTGGTAGCTTGTTTACTGTGTGACCACAACTCTCTCTTGAGCTAAGAGGCACTCACTGTGCTCTCAGGGATTGCCTTTGAGCCCTAGTGATCGCATGCAGCCATAGCCTTCAGTGAAGCCCCTCCCTCCTTCTATAAATGAAATTCTCCCTCCCCTCCCTTCTTTAAGCTCTCCTGTTTAGTTGGCTGCTTGTCTAGCAGTATGTGTTGGTCCTTTAGTTCTAGTCCAAGTGTCTGCAGAGCCTTGACTGTTTGTCCCCTGTCTGTCCGTCCCCTGGCTGCCCGTCCCCTGGCTGCCCATCCCCTGGCTGCCCGTCCCTTGGCTGCCCGTCCCCTGACTGTCCGTCTCCTGACTGCCTGTCCCCTGGCTGCCATCCCCTGACTGTGCTCTAATCAGAGTTCTCCCCACCTCCTCCTCTTGTGTCCGTCCATATTCCATTGCAGCGGTCATTTTGTGCTGGAGTACTGCGGGGAAGTGTGCACCACCTCCGACTTTGAACGTCGAAAGAAAGAATACAATCAGGAGAAGAGACGACATTACTACTTCATGTCGTTAAAGACAGACGAGGTCAGGATACTATCTCAGGATACTATCTCGGGATACTATCTCGGGATACTATCTCGGGATACTGTTAATGTGAATGCAACCCACTGAGAATGACAAATAATAGTGCTCTCAAGAATGTCTGCATGGTTATGTTTACCCTGACATTAGAAACATTAACACATCATTTCCCCCCTTCACCCCAACACATTCTCACACACACATACTCACTCACACACATGCACGCATGAACACACACTTACTTAGAACTTAGAAGCTGCCCATGGTACGAAGTACCATGATGGCAGTGTCCTGGATGAATCCAGGACCAATGGCAATAAACTTAGTTTATGATTGCATCACGCAGAAATGTTGGTGTCTGGTCAGATCTCCTTGTCTTCGAAATTTTCTTCCACAGGCACAACTTAGTGTCTTAATTCAGATTGCTTGTTAGCTGAGCAGGTGTTCCATCGCCTGGATGTTGAAATTTTCTCTACACCATCTAAACACAGATGAAACCACCCCTTCTTGTCCTGGCACAACTCATACCATCTATCATACACACCAATTGCCTGCAAATCCACTTTCAGAACATCCCTCCACCTCTTTTTTGCCCCGTGGCATGGTCTCTTCATGTTAAGCTCCCCAAACAACAATCTATTTGGAAGCCTTTCTTCATCCATGCGACCCACATGACCCAGCCATCTTAAACGCTGCTCCAGAATGATATCAGAGATGGAGTGTTGCAAGCCAAACCTATGTGATAGGCTTTGAGATGTTAATCTTTCATTCCATTGTTGGTACCTCGTCACACCCAGGATTGTCCGAATACAACGGTTATGAAAAGAATTCAAACGTCTTGTATGCACAGCCTTCATCATTCAAGTTTCAGCTCCATACAGTAATACAGCTAGAACAACTGCCCTATACACTGCTCTCTTTGTGGCCAATGAGAGATCTTTGTTCTTAAATACTGGCACCCTCAAACATCCAAATGCTCTAGTTGCCCTAGCAATTCTTCTAGTCACCTCACTAGTGATCTCCCCATCTCTTGAGATGTTAGCACCCAAGTATGTGAAGTCCTGGACTACATCCACAGAGCCACCCTCCACCTGCACTGGTCTGACATCACTCATTCAATCCCTCACCAACAACCATCCCTTTTGTCTTCTCAGTACTCACAGTCAGCCCCCATTCACTTGCCACTTTCACAAACTCTGCTGCTACTGACTCAAAACTATCCCGAGAGGTTGCATACAATGCCACATCATCAGCAAACTGGGACTCAGTTACTCTCATCTCACTCAATCTAGACTTAGCTGTGCGGTTCCCAACCAACTTCCTACCATGCTTATATAACACACTCACTCCTGCACCACTACTCTTATTGCACCAATCAGCCACCATTGCACTAAATTAGATATTATAATGTGGGTGCCAGGGTACATCCCTGCCGTAAGCCATTCATGACCTCAAACCTATCAGTTACAGTCGAACCCACTCTAACCCCATCATGCATCCCCTCATGGAAAGACTTCACAACATTCAACATTTTTTCTGGGACACCATACTTCTCTAGGACCTTCCATAGGGCTTGCCTGGGCACTGAATCATAAGCCTTCCTCAAGTCTACAAACAACAAATACAATGATTCGCCATGTTCCCTCGCTTTCTCCACAAGCTGTCTAGCAACAAAAATCATGTCTGCACAACCACGTCCTTTCCTGAACCCACTCTGTGACTCTGGCAGAATTTTTTTAGCCATCACTTGCAATCTTCCCTGTACAATTCTGCCTAGTACCTTCCCTACCACATCCAACAAACTTACTCCACGCCAATGGTCACATTGCTTCAGGTCACCTTTCTTTGGGATTGGAACAACCACTGTGTCCTGCCAGTCTCTCACCACTTTACCTTCTTCCCACACCTTCTGCATCACCTCCAGCATTCTATCCCACAGATCTACACCACCATGGAGGATTAGTTCAGGAAGGACACCAGACTTTCGTCCTGCCTTTCTCATCTTCAATTTGGTTAGAGCCTGCATCAATTCCTCTATAGTTGGTGGCATATCCAAATCCAAGTGTGGTGGGAGTAGTGGCAGTGTCAATCACTTCATCATTGAATGCACAGGGTATGTTAAGTATCTTTACAAAATGCTGATGCCATCTGGCTATTACCTCCTCGGGACCCTGAGTCAAACTTCCATTTTCTTTCATGACAGCAGTGGGTCTAGTTGGTCTTCTTCCAGCATGAGCCAGCTGCAACTTCTTGATACTCTTCCACCTTATGCAACCATCCTTTTTTTGCAGCTTCCCCCTCCTTGGCAACCCTGCATATCCATTCTTCCTTAGCATTGTCCACTGCAACCTTTACCTTTCTCTGATGTCTCCTAAACTCCTTCCGGTTGGCTGAAGTATTGCACTGTATCATCCTCAGGTGAGCATCGTCCTTGGCTTTGATCAGAGGTGACAACAACTCCTCACTATCCTCAAACCAGTCTGGTTTCTTCCTCTTCCCTCTACCAACTACTTCCTCTGCAGTTGACACAATACAAAACTTCAGAGCATCCCAGTTGCACTCGGTGGAATCTCCAGCTCTGAGTGGTCTAGCCAGCAAATGCTGCTCCAACACTTCATGGTATTCATCCCTCTTGGCAGGGGTTTTCAGTTTATGGATGGCAAAAGGCAAGAAATCTTCTCTTTTCTCTTGGCAGAACGAGGAACAGTAACCTTTAGCTTAGCTCTTACAAGCTTATGGTCAGTCCAGCAGTTTGCTCCCCTCATCACCTGCACATCTCTGCGAACAACTCTGTTCAGCCCTCATCACGACAAAGTCTATCATGTGACATTTCTTTGTTGCTGGGTGCGTCCAAGTTCCTTGATAGATTTTCATCATTTGGAACCAGGTATTCATTATTTGAGAACTGATTTAATGCACAGATTTCCAAAATTTCCTCGCCCACAAAATTACGCTCACTCAAGCCATGCTTCCCTATAACACCTTGCCATCCCTGTGTCCAACACACCCACCCTAGCATTGAAATCATTCAGCATAACAAGGATATCATTGTGTGGAATCCTATCTATTGTATCCTGCAAATCATCATAAAACTTGAGCTTAATGGTTGGAGGTGCCTTAGCTGTGGGTGCGTAAGCACACACACACTACTGATACATAAGTGCCTGATGCCTTTCCTGACCATCCTCCCTTTTTCTTTCCTGTGTGTACCCACTTCAATCTAGCTGATATTATTCTGGAACTAACTGCTTCCCACACCTCCCCTGCATTTTTCCATGCCACTGTAGCCTTTTCGTCCAATACTATTCCAACACCCTCATTCCTACTAGCTCTTTCCTGATCCCCTGGCAGAGGACGACCAGAGTGCAGAAAAGTATATCTACCCACTGGCCACACATCCTTTCCAAACCACTTTGTCTCTTGGATCCCTGCAACAGATACACCATATTTCCTCAATTCTCCCATTAACAAATCTATCTTCCTATCAATCTTCCCAGGCTTGTCACTATGGTTACCATGCTTAGCTACACCCATTAGTTGCTTCCTACAGATCCACTCATCACCTGAACACTCTACTAAAGTAAGTACATTCCAGGTAGCTACTACTAAACTATTTCTATTTCTCTTTGATTTCTGCTTCATGTTCTGATCTTTTGTCACAAAGCTGTTCTTTATTACCATTCTCTTGTGCTGAACTTTCTTAACTTTGGTTGGCGAAACCAAAGAAAGTGAACTGCTATCAAAATCTGGACTACTCCACACAGATTATAGACAGCTGCTTGTCAAGACTTAGCCACAAATGTTTATAACAAATGAGGTACTTGACTAGTTGGTAGGGCTTGTGGATAGTACAGGTAAAACAAATGCAGTGGTAAATGAAATTAACTTATATACAAACCTAGTGTTCAATGAAATTAACTTATGTTTGTAGAATAAAATGACAAGGTTAAGTTCTAAATTGAACTTTACTTATAATAACTAGTACAATTTGGAGAGAGATAAATATAGCAATCATTCAAAAAATCAATTTTTTTTTCTTTGTGTGTGTGTGTGTGTGTGTGTGTGTGTGTGTGTGTGTGTGTGTGTGTGTGTGTGTGTGTGTGTGTGTGTGCGCGCGCGCGCGCTGATCTTTCTTATCTTTGGTTTGAAACACCAAACAAAGTGAATTATTATCAAAATTTGGACAACTCCACAGATTATAGACAGCAGCTTGTCAAGACTTAGCAACAAATGTTTGCAACAAATGTGTTACCACGGTTACCACAATGAGTTACCTGACAAGTTGGTGAGGTATGTGACAAGTTGGTAGGGTTTATAGATAATACTAGTAAACAAATGTAGTGATAAATGAAATTAACTTATATACTAAGTGCTAGTGTTAAATGAAATTAATTTATGTAGTACTCACTAATGATACTTGTGCAAGTTTAAAACGATTTCTGTTGTTATGGAAGTAGCCACTTGAAAGAGAATTTTAAGACTAGAATTATTCAAATTTCGACTACCAACAGACTTCCAATTAGTTAAGTACAAGTGAAAATCTCTGTAGAATAAAATGAAAAGGTTAAACCAGTGCCAAATTAACTTAACTTATTATAACTAGTAGAACTTGGAGAGAGCCAAATATAGCAACCATTCAAAAGTTTGACATAGGACTTGGAAAATTGGTGCAAAGTAGCTATCATGAGGTGATTAAGAAACTCAAATTATGAAAAGTAAGGAAGAAAAGGTTGTCATTTCTTGTAAATAATAATTTTGTGTGTGTGTGTGTGTGTGTGTGTGTGTGTGTGTGTGTGTGTGTGTGTGTGTGTGTGTGTGTGTGTGTGTGTGTGTGTGTGTGTGTGTGTGTGTGTGTGTGTGTGTGTGTGTGTGTGTGTGTGTGTGTGTGTGTGTGTGTGTGTGTGTGTGTGTTTTGTCACTGCAATGGAGTGTAGGGGGATTGTAACCCTCCCAAGATTTTCTCCATATGGTTTTTAATTTTTAATTTAACACACACACACATCACACACACACACACCACACACACACACACACACACACACACACACACACACACACACACACACACACACACACACACACACACACACACACACACAGATATTGGATGCCACCCGGAAGGGTAATATGTCCAGATACATCAACCACAGCTGTGATCCCAACTGTGAGACACAGAAGGTAAGGTGTCATTACTTTAAAAGAATGAACTTACTGTCCAGTAGTAATGGCAATATAATTGTTAGGAGAGTAAAGTCAGTGAGAGACTCTCTCACCCTGTGTTGCTACTACTGGTGTGCCCTCCAGCACAACTAGGGGAGGGGGGCATTTCACTGCCTGCCCTGATTATGCAACAATACGGACATGCTATGCCCCTTATCTCCCCTCTCCCTCTCCTCCTCCGTCCCTTCACCTCTTCTCTCTTTCTTCCCTCTCCTCTCCTCCTTCCCCCCCTCCCCGCTCTTCCCTCCCCCTCTCTTCCTTCTCTCCCCCCTCTGTTCTTCTCCCCTCTCCCCCTCTCCTCCTCCCTTCACTGAGATGGTGTGTGTGTGTGTGTGTGTGTGTGTGTGTGTGTGTGTGTGTGTGTGTGTGTGTGTGTGTGTGTGTGTGTGTGTGTGTGTGTGTGTGTGTGTGTGTGTGTGTGTGTGTGTGTGTGTGTGTCCATCCCTCTCCCTCTGCAGTGGACTGTCAATGGGCATCTGTGCATCGGTTTCTTCTCTGTCCGACAGATTGACGTCTATGAGGAATTGACTTTCGATTACAAGTTTGAAAGATTTGGGTGAGTACAACAAAAAAACAACAAACAACAAACAAACAGTAAGAACAAGAACAGATGTGGGCACTACTCAAGTGCACAACTAGGGGACATGTTTGCACAATCTAGTGTATGTTATGACCTTTGAACCCTTCATGTACATACAAACAGGGATGTTGCTCAAAAGTGTTATTGTGGTGCTGCCAATTGCCGTGGTTACTTGGGCCAGACGAAGCAAGCTGCACCCAACTCCAGAGCGTCCAGTCTCCATGGTGACCGTGCTCTGTCCCCACGTAGCCCCTCCTATTATGTGAAGAGGCGTGTCAGGGATAAGACACACAACGATGCTGATTCAGCTGTTAGTATTGCTTTCACGAAGACATTGGGCTATCGACAAATGTTTTTTTAATGTTTGTTTGTTGTTGTGTATAGTTTGAGAGGGATATCCATGACATTCTTGGTTCCAGTTGGCGGCTGAAGGAGAGCGGCCAGGTGACAGCCTTCTCCCACATCATGGTGCAGGCTGAGAGTGTCGGTCAACGCAGCATGCTGTTACAGGTGATGATGTGTGGGGGCACACCACACCACACCCCACCCCACCACACCACACCCCACCACACCCCACCACACCCCACCACACCCCACCACACCACACCACACCCCACCCCACCACACCACACCACACCACACCCCACCCCACCACACCACACCACACCACACCACACCACACCCCACCACACCACACCCCACCACACCCCACCACACCACACCACACCACACCACACCCTACCACACCCTTGTGGGTGGAGGCCAGCTGTAGTGGGTGGACAATAGCTCTATGAGGACACACACTGGACCAACATCACACTGGGTTGAAGTAGGTTGACAATAGCTCTATGGGGACACACACTGGACCAACACCACACTGGGTTGAGGCAGGTTGACTATTGGGACACACACTGGACCTTCTCTATGTCATTCTGCATCCAGGCTGGTTGGGTGTGTGATACTGTCGGGAGGTGTGATTTGGTACTATTTGCTGATGTTCAGGTAATCTTGGCCACGGAGGATCAGGGTTGCCTGAGGAATCTGCTCTCCTGTCAAGGTCTGCGATTTTTGTGGAGCTGGATGGTGGACTGTGCTGATATCAGCACTTCTGAAGCACTCAACTTCAGGATCCAAGTAAGGAAGAGCACTGTGCCCACTGGGATGCTACCTAATGCCAATAGTTACCTGTAGGGGGTGTGGCCATACCATTAGCGAGCTGGAGGGTATGTGGTCTCAATCTAAAGTTTGTTTTGTGATATGTCACTAAATAACAACACTGAAGCTTATGAATTTATAATCTGGGAAATGGTAAAGGGTTGTCAGTACCATGTTGCATTATGCTAAGGCTAGTGTCGTGTTGTGGAGCAGGTGTGGCAGGGGTCAGGGTACAGTGGACAGGTCCAACTGAGACTGTTGATAAGAAGGTCCAGGGAGGTAGGTAGAGGTCAGCGATATCACCACTAGATGAGTGGGTGAGTGGAGAGGTCAGCGATACCACCACTAGATAGATGAGTGGGTGAGTGGAGAGGTCAGCGATACCACCACTAGATAGATGAGTGGGTGAGTGGAGAGGTCAGCGATACCACCACTAGATGAGTGGGTGAGTGGAGAGGTCAGCGATACCGCCACTAGATGAGTGGGTGAGTGGAGAGGTCAGCGATACCACCACTAGATGAGTGGGTGAGTGGAGAGGTCAGCGATACCACCACTAGATGAGTGGGTGAGTGGAGAGGTCAGCGATACCACCACTAGATGAGCGGGTGAGTGGAGAGGTCAGCGATACCACCACTAGATGAGTGGGTGAGTGGAGAGGTCAGCGATACCACTACTAGGTGAGTGGGTGAGTGGAGAGGTCAGCGATACCACCACTAGATGAGTGGGTGAGTGGAGAGGTCAGTCATACCACCACTAGATGAGTGGGTGAGTGGAGAGGTCAGTCATACCACCACTAGATGAGTGGGTGAGTGGAGAGGTCAGTCATACCACCACTAGATGAGTGGGTGAGTGGTTGCAGGTTATGTCCATGTATGTTAAAGGTTCAGTTGGTGTCACACTCACTTTGTGTGTGTGTGTGTGTGTGTGTGTGTGTGTGTGTGTGTGTGTGTGTGTGTGTGTGTGTGTGTGTGTGTGTGTGTGTGTGTGTGTGTGTGTGTGTGTGTGTGTGTGTGTGTGTGTGTGTGTGTGTGTGTGTGTGTGTGTGTGTGTGTGTGTGTGTGTGTGTGTGTGTGTGTGTGTGTGTGTTCTCACACATTCTTCAGGTGCTGCGGACATTGTCCCACCTGCCTATTGCCACTAAGAACCAGGTGGATGATAACAAGCTGCTTGCTGTCGTCACCAAGTGGGCTGTGGCCAGTGAGCTGCCGGGTGAAGCCACTCCCAGTCCCAAACAGGAAGTCAAGCAGGAAATGACACAGGAAGTGAAGCCAGAAGTGGTAGTGACTGAGGCAGACTCAGCACCACTGAGTAAAGCTGTGGAGGACACTGGGACAGTGGATGTGACACCAGCGTCTGATTCTGCTGTTGTGGGTGTGGCCAAGTCTCCACAAAGGGAAGAGGGTGTCAGCAGCTGTGTGGGTGTGGTTTGTGAGAGTGCAAAGGGTGGGGCTGAAGGTACCATGCTGCCTGCAATTGGTGAAGGTGACACTCACACAGGGAGTGGCACTGGAGATTGTGTTGATTCTGATGTGGGGGGAATGGCTGCTGTCTCCATGACGACTGGAGGGTCTGCAGAGTCTTCTGAAGATGTTGCTGAAGAGGGCGTGGGTTCGTGTATGCGTGGACTATTGGGACAGACGACAAGGGGTGTGGATTCCATGGTTGGTTCAGTAGAAGAAGATGTGGCCTTGAGTGATAGAGAACAAGTAGTTTCTAATGGCTATGCCAGTCAGGTGTCATGTGACTTTGCCTCCCACGGGTCTGGTTTCATTTCTGAAGTGCCCATCCAAGTCAGGAGCACATCATGTGACTCTGTGGGCCTCAAAGAGGAGATGTGTAATGACCGGCAGTGTGCGGGTGGCAGTGATGTGCTGACTTGTGAGACAGAGGCTTGTGCATGGACCAATCCTAGCCCGTGCCACAATCCTAGCCCGGGCCAACCTCAAGGACATGTGGAGGAGGAGGAGAAGGCGATGAAACAGGAAGATCAGCAGCAGTGTGTTGAAGGAGTGAGAAAGGCTGGGGGAGACAGCATGGACAGTGAGGGTGAAGGTGTGATGGAGGAGAGTGAGAAGGAGATGGGAAGGGAAGGATCCGCCAGTGTGCCACCCTTGGATGAGAGCAGGTCATTGCAACTGCAGGTGGAAGCACTTGCTAATGCTCTGGTGGAGAGGTGGGTAGGTTTGAAGGAGGTCTACCACATCCCTAAAAAGGCACCACCTCTGGTGAGTCACACTGCAATATCGTGAATATTGTTACTGTGTACGCAAGCATGAATAGATACATGCAATAGAAACACTGTTTCCCTGCATATGAATATGGGGGGGGGGGGGGGGGGTCAGGGACAGACAGACAGACAGACAGACAGACAGACAGACAGACAGACAGACAGACAGACAGACAGACAGACAGACAGACAGACAGACAGACAGACCAGATTTCCTACAGCATAAAGTAAGGAACTGGAAAAGGATTAAAATAGAAGATTAAATGTTGAAATATTTTACTGTTGAATTATTTTCCTCAGGTGGCTAAACCGTTGTCTCCACAGGAAGAGATTAGGCCCCGAGGCAAGGAAGAGAGCAAGACATCATACAGGCACAATGGAAGACACAGAGAGAAACACAGGGAAGAGGTGGAGGAGGTAGCAGGCGGGAGGCATACCCACTTCAGAGGGAAAAGGGAAGGAATGAATCACACCTTCCATGCTTCTCCTCCAAACCAGTTCCCCCATAAACAGTATGTGCTCTGCTTTGTTGAGTCAGCAGCTCTAGTTGGTGTGGGGGGGGGGGGGGGGGGGGCAGACTGTATTGAGGTCAACTGCTTTGAGTTTCTGATATTTAATTAAGGGAGGGGGAGGAAGAGAGAGGAGGTGGATGTATTACACAGGTGGTTCCTGTCAGTCTGTCAGGTGTAGAGTGTATATGTTGCAATATATGGGTTCCTATGGAGGTGAAGCCAATGAGCCCTGCCCAGCTCAGCCCATCAGTGCTAGCTTGCTTGTTTGTGGCCATAAAATGGACTCCCTCTCCTCATCCATTCCCCCTTCCCCACAGCTCCTACAAGCAAGTGACTGGTCACAGGGTGTCTCCAGACCACACCTCCCCACACACAGTGCAGACCACTCTCAGTCCGTATTCTGTGGCTTCTGTCGGCAAAGGCTCGACTCAAACTGCAAGTGGTGTGCCACAGCTGGGACCACATGGGCCACAGGTCAGATAATGGCAGCACTAACATCAACTGCATGCATCTCACATGGCATGACCCTCACATGCCTTTTGTTTATTATCACATGTCCCTCATGCCTATTGTCACATGATCCTCATATGCCTCTTGCTTATTGTCACATCATCGTCACATCCCTCTTACATGACCTTTACAAGCTACTTGTTTATTGTTGCATGTCTATCATGTGCCTCTTGCTTATTGTCACGACTCCTAACTACCCATCACACCCTCACATGACCCTCATATGGCATGATTGTTACAGGATCCTCTCCTAGCGCACCATACACACCCCTCACCTCCCCCTACATGGCCACCACATGACCACCTTAGTAGTTGTGTTTATAAAATATATACCCTACCCGACGGCATTTGGACCATCATATTGTTGTTTTTAGTCATGTCCACATCGACAGAGGGAAAGATAGAGTTGCAGCTCTCTCTCTATATCCCTTCTTAAAACTCCTTCATCAATTTATGTTAATTTTGGTGTGTCACATTTCTAGATTATTGGTAATGGTGATGCTAACCAGAACCAGATCCTATTGTCCCAGAAGATCCCTCCTCACCAGACGTTACCCGACTCCTGTGTGTGTCTGCACCAGCCTGGCCAATCCCAGGCCCCCTCAATTCCATCCTTTATGCCTCCCGAGCATGAATCCCCTGGACGTGTCCAGCCCCATGCTCAATCCCCTGGACAAGCACAGACACTGCTGCAGTCTGCCCCTGCTCCTCCACTGGGCATGCTTCAGCCTCCTCCTGGACAGATGCAACCTCACACACTCCCTCAGGCTCAACTCCAGACCACGAAACACTCGAAGCAGCTGCTCCAACAAGCCGTGCAACAGCAACTCCAGACCACCACACATTTCCAACTACAGAACCACACCCATGAGCAGCTGCCACTCTCTGGTCTGTTGAAGCCGCTGCTCCACAACTCCCTGCACTGTCCCTTCCCTGCAGGACAACCACAGAGTGGCATCTCACCCCAGGCAGTTTACAGCTCTCCTGGACATGCTCAAATTCCTCCACAAGCAACTACTGAGGCTTCACTATTTCCACTACAAAACCACGGACATTTGCAGCCTACAGACGTGCCCCCTGGACCTACACAGCCCCCACATAGGAACCCTGCGCTTTTACAAACCCCTGGGCATTTGCATCTTCCTGGACTACCACTACCCTCTGGACAATCACACTCCCCTGGACACTTGCAGCCCCCACTCCTACCCCCACTGCAGTGCTCTCTGCAGCCCCCTGGGGACTCCAGCTTCCCACCTCACCAACAGCAGCCCGGGCTTTTACAAGGAATGCCTTATCCACATCAGGTAGGAGTGCAGTCTCTCTCTCACACACACACACACACACACACACACACACACACACACACACACACACACACACACACACACACACACACACACACACACACACACACACACACACACACACACACACACACACACACTGTTACTGGCACTGGGAGAAGTTGTACATATCGATGACAAAAACAACTCACTTTTAATGCAGAAAGAATGTACAATAGACATGGTAGCACACATGTATATACAAGTGTGTTCCCTTGCCTAATAAACATGGTTGCACACATGCATTCTTGTGTGTTCCCTTACCTGAATCTTACACATCCTAAAGGTCATACAGGGGGTTTGATATTGTAAGTGAGGGATGCTCTACACACACATTCACACACACACTCACATACACACTCACACACACTCACACACACTCACACTCGTGGGCGCACACACACTCTCACTCACACACACTCACACTCACATACACTCACATACACACTCGTGCGCACACACACACTCTCTCTCTCTCTCTTCTCTCTCTCTCTCTCTCTCTCTCTCTCTCTTCTCTCTCTCTCTCTCTTCTCTCTCTCTCTTCTCTCTCTCTCTCTCTCTCTCTCTCTCTCTTCTCTCTGGTTTCACAGTGCAGAGCTACCATGACAGGTGGCTCATCCAGGATGCATGCACAATCTCCCTCTTTCTTCCTCTCTCCCCCAAAGGAAAAAATTGCCTCCTGTGCTGTGTTAGTGGACAGTGTGTGGCCTTGAGTAGTGCTGATCTGCAGTGTCTCTATCTACAGTGTCTCTATCAACGTACTGCACACTCACCTCCTTCCCCTCCCACTTTCTCTCTGTCCCCCTCCACAGATGCAGCAACGTTCCTCCATCGCCCACCATTCCCCTCACCCTCCCCTGGGCAGCCTACCCCCTCCCAGGTCCGCTTTCCCACCCTCCAACTCTCACCTCCTCCCTGCTCACATGACACCCACCTTCCCCCCACCCAGCAACCTGCCACTGGGGTTGCACCCAAGCTCTCCTCTTTGTGGCGTTGCAGCTCTTCCTCCTGCTGCAGCTGCTGCAGCTGCGATGGTATCACATGCCCCACAGCTGCCCCCCACCTTGCCAACTCCTCACTCCCGAATATCCTCCGCAGTTCTGACTGGCCCTACCAATGCAGGGCCCCTCCCTGGCAATGTGGCGGTGCCACAGGGGTTGCCTGGAGGTCTTTCCTTATTTGGGAATTTGGGAATGAGTCAGGGGATGGGGGCATCTACACCAACTCTGGCTGTGGCACAAGCCCTGGGCCGACTCCAGCAGGATGGTCCACTGCCCAGTGCATTCCCACTGATGCAGGTATTGTTTACCACACCCCCTCTCTGGTAACTATTCTGCATCAACCAGAGGATGCAATATATATTTCTGTTTGCTTGGTTACTTGGCAACAACACATGCTCCCATGTAAGTGTGATGTGGTTCAACAAATGAGAAATTAGTGCTTATTTAGTTAGTTAGTAAGTTTGTTATTTTATGTAGTATGTTCTGCCTTAGCTGGCAAAGATGACATCGTTTGGCCTCAGCTGTGACCTAATACACTGATTAATGCACTAAACTTCTTGAAATTATAGTGACACTTAATTGTTAGCCCTTTCCAAAAATACTGCATGAAAGTCATCTACAACAGTGTTGTGGTGTGAGTGGATGTTACATGTGTGCACTGTGAGTGGATGTTGCATGTGTCCACTGTGAGTGGATGTTACACATGTACACTTGCATGGTAGTCCAGAAACTACATTTTAGCGTAATTGAGTTGTACTTTATAAGTTGTAACACTCCCAGATCCAATGTTATATATCTATCGTTCCCCACGTCTGGTGTTGTGGGTAACTCATTGTTGATGATAGATCAACTCTGACTATCTGTAGGGTCAGAGTGCAGGGAGCACCAGTCTAACCTTCCCTCCTCCAATCCTGCCTCC
>OZ017786.1:160011-281550 GCA_963969325.1 Lycopodina hypogea | reverse complement strand
GTGGAACAGTTGTTCTTGGAGGGGATGTCACACTTTTGTGATTATATCTAGCAGCTAGCTCAGCCAGCCAGCCAGTATGTCTAGCCAGGTAGGTTGCGACCACACTGTAGGTGGGGAGAACTGAAAATTATTAAAAAGTGAAAGAAGATATTTGGATGTTAATGCAGAAGTTTCATGGATGAGGTTTCTGTTGGTGTGTTGGATAAGGTTGTTGCAGTGTATGAGAGTGATTATTATACCATATGCATGTCCACTTTAGTGTAAAATTACTACTGTTATCACTTACCAAGCTGGCATAATTGAGTGAGCACAGGCATCCATGGACAACAGCACATCCAACTGTCTCCGTGTGTGTGTGTGTGTGTGTGTGTGTGTGTGTGTGTGTGTGTGTGTGTGTGTGTGTGTGTGTGTGTGTGTGTGTGTGTGTGTGTGTGTGTGTGTGTGTGTGTGTGTGTGTGTGTGTGTGTGTGTGTGTGTGTGTGTGTGTGTGTGTGTGTGTGTGTGTGTGTGTGTGTGTGTGTGTGTGTGTGTGTGTGTGTGTGTGTGTGTGTGTGTGTGTGTGTGTGTGTGTGTGTGTGTGTGTGTGTGTGTGTGTGTGTGCACCTTTACTTCTGCTGCTCCGCAATATCTGCAACAAGCCCTAGGAGCTATGCAACTAGAAAGTTCATATTCTGATGCATTTCATACTGTTTATGGTGACAGCTGCAGACTTGGCAAGGTCTGTGTAATGCTATGCATTATTGTACGACAGGTTTACATTTCAATTTAATTATTATCATTCTTGTGTTATTGAAATTACACTAATTATATTCTCCCTCTTTATTGATTGGTCTTAATTTTTGTTATTTTGTTTAGGATGATGACTACACCAAGTGCTCGCTGGAATCAGCATGCATTGAGCAGCTATATGGTCATTATTTTGATGCCACCATCATCAACGAGAATATTGATGTATCTTATGAGGAACTCTTGGCCACCGTCAGAGTGTTCTCCACAGGCAAACACTGGGTTCCTGCTGACTGGGTCATGTGATCTGATCACATTACTGTCACATGCCTTTTTAAATCTATTAATAATTAGTCTCCTTGCCTCCCTCTCTGTACATATAAAACTGGCATCCATTTCTGCATATGGCATACTTTCTTCTTTTTTTGGTAGCATAGTTGAAGTTATTTACGATATCAACATTATTCATGCAAAATTATAGATACACATTAATTTTGGACAGTGTACTAGTGTTCATCTTTTCCATTCTTAGATTTTGTTTAGTTAATAATTATTCACTCAATGTAGTTAAATTTCATTCAATATTTTATTTTGCACGTAGTATATTGGTCATTTTATGGTTAGTCAACAGTTTCCATGCATTGTATAGAAGTTCAAATCTTAAAATCATTTTCCAAGATCTGTGATTGCAACTTACAGTTACTGCAGGGCCATAACCACCAGTCATGTTGGTCAGGGGTTTCAGCCTTACCACTGTTGATCCAAAGCTGGGACAATTAGTACCTGTTGAATTGTTTTTTTCTCACTGTGCTGTGCACTTCTCAATTTGATTCCCCTGCAAAGAATATAGCATTCCTGCAGTTAAAAGAGTGCTGCAGTCTTTCTTAGATATCTCACCACCTACCTGGTGAGATTTTCCTTCCCTAGATAAAGTTTGAATTAGATGTTCAAACAGTTTAAGCAAACAAGTTTACTGATTAAAATGTTTTCTTTCAATAGAACTGAGAAAACTAAGACATGTGTATTTTGTCACTTGGGTTTACAACAGTGAATTTTACAATTTTACAAATTACAGTATTTTTATTTCTAGGCATTTCCTTGGGCAGTTTTTTTTTTTTTTTTTTTTTTTTTTTTTTTTTTTTTTCCTTCTAACTTCTGGAAGAAAAATTTTTTTGTTTACTATTAGCTATTGCTTTGTGTGTTTAAATTTTTTTTTTTTTTTTTTTTTTTTTTTTTTTTTTTTTTTTTTTAAGTTTGCATTACACTTCGGTATCCTGCTGTTACTAACTTGTGTTTGATCCTTTACTGCTTTAAAGTAGTCTTATGGCCATGTCTAATTTCTTACTTGGCTTTCAATTTTTAAAAATTATTAATACGATATCAACATTTAAGGTCAACCCAATAATTTTATCCATCAATTGTATCCACTAACTTCATTCGCTAATTATTTTATTTCTTCATGATTAATCGCTAACCAACAAGCTGCATATGTGCTGGCAAATTTATTTTAGCATTACTGTTACTATGTTACATTTTTGTTTTCTAAATTTGCTGGTAAATGGATTGCTAAGAGAGCACCTCTGGAAAAACATATAGTCTCATGTGATTATCATTCCTTGGAATATTTTATTAAAAATGGATAAGTGACTACAATATTAGTATTATATATAGGTCTGCCACAGTAAATTAAATGAACAACTGCTATATACTTAACTGATAAACAACTATATTTAGTATATACTTCAAGACAATAGATATACAACTTCAGTAGAAACGCATTGTAAGTGTATATGCGTGTGTATAAAACACACAATTATAGGTGATAAATGATCTCAAATCATGGATGTTCCTGAAATTTTTAAATTGTCTAAACCATCTTTTGGCTAGGAATTGGGATAAATTCTCTCTTGTCAATTCTGTTTCTTTCTCTTTTTCTTTATTTTCTTTTTTTTTCTTTTTTTTTCTTTTAGTTTTGAAACATTTCATGGCAATATGATCTACTTATCTTTCTAATTTGAAATCATTTGGATAAGTCATTTTGAAGTTATTGATGTTTTTGTCCAGTAACTATCAAAACAGAGGAAAAACGAGAGTTTAACCTGGACTTATCTTATTAGAGTTCTTAGTTTGCATGAAAATATTATTTTATCACTGGAACAATTGCAAGAAAGCAAAGAATTGGTAAACCTGTTGTTAGGCATCAAACACACTACCACTAAATTTTAATTATGAAAAATCAACCCATCCTCTTCAAAACTGGTGGCTATATAATATACAGCTTCTCTAAGTCCCTGCCTGTGGTGCAAGTAGCAAATAAAGTAGGAATAATAGCTAAAGAGACAAATTAACTACAGCATCCAGGCCATATAAGCTTGGGAAATAGGCCTAGGGTTAACTTGATTCCTTCTTTATTGTGGCATTGTCTCAATTGCTCAGGCACCGGATGATTGTTGGCTTTTTACCTCTAAGAGGTAAAAGGGCATCATTTAGAAAGTATACACTGATGAATAAATTAGTTGTGTGTGGACCAATAGTGTTGTTGATCACACACACTTAGAAATTATATTATTTTATGTAACTCTATGGAATATTAGTTTATGTAACTCTATGGAAAATTAATACTGTGTTGAGCAACTTGTATTTTTAGGTGGGTATGTTATTTTTGTCAATTGTATGGTTTAATATCTATGGGCTTGCAGGGATATAAAAATCCTAGAAAATTGGAAATTACTCTTAATTTGGTGGCAATCTATCTGTGGTTTGTGCTGCTCTTATACCTCAACAAGAGGACCAAGATAGTGATAGATGGGATAGGAACAGAATAGCCATTGAAGGGAAGGTAGTCTCTATTCTCATTATTGTTTGGGAGGGAATCCCTTTGACCCTATACCTTAAACTTTGTATATGTTACTGTAACAGGCAAGCAAGACACTTGCTTGAATTGGTCTCCTTGCTGATGATGCACATTGGAACATGTTATTCTGGAAATGCAGCAACAACCAAGTTTCCAAGCCAAGGGAACCTCTTTGCCATCGTCATCCATTTTTACCAGCCATCCGATCATCCTGTTCTGTGAAGAAAGCACAGAGACAACCAGGCAGACCATATGCTTAAAGCACAGAGACAAGATGTCTCCATCACCAACTACACAGAGTCAATACACAATACAGCCCTCATTGCCATAGAAGACAAGACAATCAATCCTCAGGGCAAAGGCCTTCCAATGCATGGCCTACTCATTTAAGGGATTCTGCTGCCATGTACACAGTGAGCATAACAGAGAATTTCTAATAAGGCCTCTATTCATGCCCTTGGTGGACACTGCATATATTGTTTATCCTGAAACTCTCTGGAAACATACTGAACTACATCACCTGAAATAAAGCCTTGATCATGGGTGGGGGGTGGGGGTCTATTCAACAATGGAACAATCCTGCAACTAAGAGTAAAGACTGATAACAAACTAAGAGTTAGACTATCATGAAATGGAATGGTTCATACTACTGTTAATGATGTAATGAAGTGTTAGTTCTAAAGCTAATGAAGGCCTTCTTTCCTCAGCTAGCAGATAGTGCAGCCAGCATGTCGACTCCTGCCAACAACTTCAATATTAGTGTCAGCTCTGGGAGATCTCTTAGCATTCTCCTCAGACTGATTCACTCCAGAAGGTTCCTCATTTAAGGAGTTGCTTCTCCAAGCATGGATATTGGGCAGGCCAGGTTGCTCCTGGGCCACTGTGATATGGGGGCTAGTGGCCTCAACAGGAGTGAACTTTATGGTCTGTGTGGTCTCCATTGGATTTTGGGGCATTGGTCTGATTCTTTGGCTTCCTTACTCTTCTTTGGAAATGTCATTCTTCTTGACAGAGGTCACTGAAGGTGTCCTGACACTCTCCTTATCCTCCTCTGTCAGCTCTTCAACAATCAAAGCTGGGAATAAAACACATGGGAAGTCACAAAGATAACCACTATTGCAGGTGGTGTGTTTGTATGTGGCAGTGTGTGTATGTGAGCAAGAAGTGTGTGTGTGTGTGTGTGTGTGTGTGTGTGTGTGTGTGTGTGTGTGTGTGTGTGTGTGTGTGTGTGTGTGTGTGTGTGTGTGTGTGTGTGTGTGTGTGTGTGTGTGTGTGTGTGTGTGTGTGTGTGTGTGTGTGTGTGTGTGTGTGTGTGTGTGTGTGTGTGTGTGTGTGTGTGTGTGTGTGTGTGCTTTCATATTTGTGTAAATTTGGATTCCTAGGCTCTGCAATGAAACAAGGTAAATGGTTAATTGATTTATGCAAAAACTGGCTCAAGCTTCTCACAGCCACTGACCAAGGAAAGCATCTGTCCATGTTACTTGGATCCCCATCATTCCATCAGACACTGGATAGACACTAGAGTTCACGAGGATTCAATATCTGATTAAGTTGGCCTTTGCCATAACCATAAATAAGGCACAGGGGCAGAGCATGATTAGCATTGTGGACCTGAATCTGTCAACCCCCTCCCCCCAACTCTGCCTGAAATGGAGTTCCTTCCTACGTTTTGCCTGAAGCTATATGATGAAGGAATCAAGATTTAGCTGTATAGTTCATAAGGCCATAGCCAGTTTTATGTTGTAGCCAGCCGTGAGGGATCTCTTCAACGCCTCTTCATCCTGTGCAAGGATGTATTCAAGACACAAAATATATATTGAATGTCCTATCATCACGGTCAAAGTGTTAAATAAATATTCATGAGACTTTGCAAGCATGATCCTTGGGTACCTGGCAAGGTTTTTTTAACCTAAAGAATTCTGAATGAGGCACCCCAGGTGGGGAAAACATAATTCAAATTTCCATACAAAAAAAGGCTTACAAGAACCATGCCCAATGGTTAAGACACTGGTCAACTAAGCAGGAACTCCTTGGGTTCAAATTCAGGTCTAGGTTGTTAATTCTTGTATTTTTTTCCCCTTCTTACTTCTTTAATTTCCCTCTCATTTTTTCCTTCTTTCTTTTCTTATACAACCACTTCTTTTTTTTTGCTTTCATCATTTTCTCCTTACCACTTCTTTTTCCTTTATAATTCTTCCCTCCTTCCACAGGGGGGTGGCTTTAGGCCTAAAAAATTGAAGAAAATTAATTATGAAAGTTACTGAGTTGGATATGTAAGGTCACTTTTGCAGTTTGCATGTTCCAGCTTTACATAAACAAAGCCTTGGGCGGAAGGGGAGGCAGCTTCATCCAAAGAGCTCACTCTAACGCTGACCACACTTAATAATTGTTTTGAAAATGAATGGCTAATGCTGGTTGCATAGCAATTTGAGTAGCAGTGTTGGAATGAAACCACAAGGTCTAAAAAAGAAATTTTGTGTGAATTCACTCATGTTTCGTGTTACCATTGGCCCAGGAAACGCCAGGTATAACCTATATATATATATATATATATGAGATGTCTGTATGCCTGTCTGTCTGTCTTTCTGTCTGTCTATATGTTTGTACCATCATTCTGGGTAGATTTCTCTGAAACTTGGCATGGTGATAGGTTTTGACCTAACTTAAAACATGGGCTAAAAATTTCATAAAATGGTTACCATGGTAACGAGAAAAAGCCTACTATGGTATTCTTTCCAGAAAAAACCCTTGGAGTTACAGATTTAAAACTTGGTATGCTTATACAACTTCACTCTCATAGTAACATGGGCTGGGTCCCACCTGGTCACACCTCTTTCTTTTCCTGTGTAAGGCTAGAAAGCCAATGTTGTTTATCAGCAGAAACACTTGGACCTTAGGAGACCATAAACCCATATTTATTTGAAATTAATTTAATCTGGGGAATATTTTAAGTACATGTATATGACCACACCCACTTATGTGTCCATATCAGGCTTAAAAATACAACCAAAAATGTATTTTGGCATTAAAAACTTTGGAACGACAGACTTAAAACATAATACATGATATGCATACACAATTTGACTTTGGGAGTAACATGGGCTGGATCCCTCGTTGCTATACCACTTCCAATTGGTGTGTAGAGAGAAAAAGTGCCACACAAAAAAAGAACTTCTGAATAAAGATTGGACCTAAGGAGTTAGATCCGCACACCCATTTTAATATACATTTTGGTTCGTAAGTATGTATGCATTTTTATATGTATGTCTAGTCCTCACGGCCAAACACTGGGACCAAAAAGGCTGAATTTGGCATGTGCTCTATAAGAATCCGGGTGAGCATTATTAAACACATGTGGGCATGTTAATGGGTGCAGTTATGCCATAGCCACACCCACAGGAAGTTATTTTGGCTGGCAAATGTTAATCATAGTTGGTGTGTGGTCTGCAACTAGCTGGGAAAGAATTATTAACCACATATGGGTGTGAATTGGCCATAGCCACACCCACTGGAAGTTGTTTTGGCTATTAAAAGCTAATCCAGACTCAAATTTGGAATGAGGTTTTAAGCAAATGGATTATTAATCACATATTTGTGTCAATGGGTGTGATCTGGTCATTGCCAAACCCATAGGACATTATTATGCCTACCAAAAACTCATTTATGGACCAATCAGGCTGAAATTTGGCATATAGAGTACAAGTAATTGGGTGAGCATTAATAACTGAATGTGGGTGTGCTTTGGTATCAGCCAAACCCACATGAAGTTGTTTTGGCTGCCAGAAGCTAAATAAAAGACCAACCAGGTCAAAATTTGAGTGGCCTCTATAATATTTCATGTTGACATTGGCTGGGCAATGCCGGGTATATGCTGCTAGTATATATATATATTAGAAGACCTAGGTAACTATGTTTGTCCGTTTCTCAAAATCCCTCTGCTAGATTTTGATCAAACTTTTAGGGATGGAGGAGACCCACCCTGAGATGGTTTTAAGCCAGGTGGCATGTCTGGGAAAAAAAAAATTTGTCTGTCTGTCCGTCTGTCTCTTTGTGCCATCATTCTGGCCCAACCGGTAGGTGGATTTCTCTGAAACTTGGCATGATGGTAAGTTTTGACCCAACTTAAAACATGGGCTAAAAATTGCGCAAAATGGTTACCATGGTAATGAGAAAAAGCCAAAAATGGTATTTTCTTCACCATCACCTTTCTTACTGGCAAGACATGTTCAACTACTGGATATTAGTCTATATTGGCCGGGCAACGCCGGGTATATGCTGCTAGTATATATATATATATATAAAAGGAGATGTCTGTCTGTCTGTCTGTCTGTCTGTCTGTCTGTCTGTCTGTCTGTCTGTCTGTCTGTCTGTCTGTCTGTCTGTCTGTCTGTCTGTCTGTCTGTCTGTCTGTCTGTCTGTCTGTACCATCATTCTGGCCAATCCTGTAGGTGGATTTCTTTGAAACTTGGCATGATGATAGGTTTGGACCCAACTTAAAATATGGGCTAAAATTTTTGGAATGTGGTTACCATGGTAATGAGAAAAAAACCAAAAATAGTTTTTTTCCAGAAAAACCCTAGTAGCTACAGATCTAAAACTTGATATGTATACACAACTTGTCTCTGGGAGTAACATGGGCTGGGTCCCACCTGGCCACACCTTTTCCTTTTCTTGTGTAAGGCTAAAAATTTCAAAATGGTATTTCAGCAAAGACACTTGACCTAGGGAGATAGACCCATGAACCTGTATATATTTGGAATCTATATAATGTGAGAAATGTTTTGAGTGCATTTATATGACCACAACCACTTCTGCTTTTGTGTCAGTCCCAAAAGAGGCCAAAAATGGTACTTTTGCCAAATAAACTCTTGGAGCAACAAACTTGATATATATGTATACACAACTTGACTTTGACAGTAACATGGGTGGGATCCCTCCTGGCGACACCTCTTCCCATTGGCATGTAAAAAAAAAAATTCAGAATAACGTTTGGACTGAAGGAGTTAGATCAACAAACACTTAAATATATATATTTTGGTTTGTAAATGTTTGTGCCTAGGCATCACAGCTAAACGCTTAGACCAAAAAGGCCGAAATTCGGTATATGCTCTCCAAGAACCTGGGTGAACATTATTAAACACATGTGGACACGGTAATGGGTGCAGTTTGGTCATAGCCACACCCACAGGAAGTAATTTTGGCTTTTAAAAATTAATCAGAGACCAATCATGCAAAATTTTGGCATGTGGTCTCCAAGTACCAAGAAAAGCATTATTAACCAATATGGGTGTGGTCTGGCCATAGCCACAGCCACTGGAAGTTGTTTTGGCTATTCAAAGCTAATGAAACGACCAACCAGAATGAAATTTGGAATGAGATTTCCAAGAAACTGGGTGAGCATTACTGATCAAGTGTGTGTGTCACTGGGTGTAGTTTTGTCCTGGCCACACCCATAGGACATCATTATGCCCACCATATACTCATTTATGGATTAAACATTTTAAAATTTGGCTTACCGAGTGTAAGTAATCGGGTGAGCATTATTAACTACATGTAGGTGTGGCAATGTATGTGGTTTGGTATTAGCCACACAAACTGGAAGTTGTTTTGGCTACCCAAAGGTAATTAAAAGGTCAACCAGGCCAAAATTTTAATGGCTTCTATAATGTTTCATGTTGACATTGGCCGGGCAATGCCAGGTATATGCTGCTAGTATATATATATATGTATATATATATACATATACATACATACAATCTATATACCTGGCGTTGACCAGCCATTGTCAATGAGACATTATAGAAGCCACTCAAATTTCAGCCTGGTTGGTCCTTCAATACCTTTTGGGAGCCAAATGATATATGTGGGTGTGACTATTACTAAACCACACCCACTATCATACCCACATGCAATTAACAATGCTTACCCAATTACTTGGACTCCATATGCCAAATTTCAGCCTGATTGTTCCATAAATGAGTTTTTGGTAGGCATTATGATGTCCTATGGGTGTGGTAATGATTAGACCACACCCATTGACACACATAAGATTAATAATGCTCATCCAGTTGTTTAGGAACTTCATTTATAGTTTCAGTTTGGTTGGTCATTGGATTAGCTTTTGATAGCCAAAACAACTTCCAGTAGGTGTGGTTACAGCCAAACAACACCCATATGCGGTTACTAATGCTTTTCCGGGTACTTGGAGACCTCACGACAACTTTTTACCTGATTAGTCTCTGGTTAAACTTTTTCAGCCAAAATAACTTCCTATGGGTATGGCTATGGAAAAACCACTCCCATTATCGTGCCCACATGTGTTTAATAATGCTCACACGGCTTCTTGGAGAGCACATACCAAATTTCAGCCTTTTTGATCCAAGTATTGAGCTGTGATGCCTAGGGCATACATACATACATACATACTTATGAGCCAAATATATATTTAAGTGTGTTCGTGGATCTAAATCATTAGGTCCAAGCTATGTTCAGATTTTTTTTTGTGTTTTTTGTGGCACTTTCTCACTTTACATACCAAAAGGAAGAGGTGCAGCCAGGAGGGATCCCACCCATGTTACTCCCAAAGTAAGTTGAGTGTGCATACCATGTTTTAAGTCTGTCACTCTAATGGTTTGTGTGGACAAAAAAACCATTTTTGGCATTTTTTGGGCCTGACACGAACACATAAATGGATGTGGTCATAAATATGTACTTTAAATATTCCCCAGATTACATAAATTCCAAATATTTAGGGGTACATGGTCAACTCCTTAGGTTCAAGTATTTTGGCTGATATAGCATTTTTGGCATTTTTAGCTTTACACAGGAATAGGAAAAGGTGTGGCCAGGTGGGACCCAGCCCATATTACTCCCAGAGTGAAGAATATATGCATAACAAGTTTTAGATCTGTAGCTCCAAGGGTTTTTTTTTGTGCCAAAATACCATTATTGGCTTTTTCTTGTTACTATGGCAATCATCTTCCAGATTTTTTTTAAGCCAATGTTTTAAGTTGGGTCAAAACCTATCATCATGCCAAGTTTCAGAGAAATCCACGAACAGGGGTTTGGCCAGAATGATGGTGCAAACATATATACAGACAGAGACAGACAGACATATCCTTTTATATATATATATAGGACACACACAACACACATACAGCAAACAAATTTATTTACATTATAACTCCAAAAGTTCAAAAAAATTTTTTTTCTTGAAGAATCTTAACTATGCTTTTCCTAAGGTGTGGATAAAGAAAATGAAACACTTTTATGACAAATTAATGCCATTACCTCAAGTAAACTTGCTAATTTGAGGTGGCTCTAACTTCAGGGGAAAAAGTATATCTTTTCCTTGGATTGTAATTACTTCTTTGTTAGTTCAATTAATAGCCATTCAGCTGATACCAATCACTTGTGGCAGAGGCTAAGAAGGTCCAGCTCAAAATATTGGAGACACTAACCGCTACAGATAATCCTCCCCCCAACCCCCAATCCCCTCCACACCCCTGAGGGTGGCTGTCTCAGTAACTACTGTGTTTGTCAACATGATTTAATGGGAGTGTGTCAAAATTCATGTGAAACAAAATAATTGCAATAAAATCTGTTTATATATAATTTGCAGAACATATCGCACAAGTAAATATTCAAATAACACAGAATCTAAGTCTATTAACATCAATGTCTAGTACATACCCGCAACCATTCCATCTTTGTTTGCAATTGGGACACAAAGGATGTTCTCCGTGTCCTCATCCAACTACAGAGTCAGAAGTGAATATACATATATTATATTACACTCTAAACAATCAAGTCTGTGATGATTGTAAGCAATAGTGCATTTAATTCTATTTTTTATGGTAGACACTAACACCAAGGATACATCTTCCCTGCATATCTGCCAGACTTCTTCCTGTGGGTGTGTGACGCAAAAGGTGCAACCAAAAAAAATTGCTTGAACAAATCCTTCACCAGAACTTGGCATGCACACACATATGACTCTTTGCTGCATCACACCTGGCTACATTTCCTCCTCTGAGTGAGGTTTGTATGTTTTTATGATTGCAAGTTTATGAGCATACACTTTCCCAAAAAAGCACCATACCAAATGAAACCCACATTTTAAGGTAAATGAATCCTTACCAGGATCGTCCTTAGCCAAAAAAATTTGAGCCACCTGGCCCCATCACTTTCTGTGGGCTTGTAAGGCTAAAAATGCCAAAGTCATATGTATAATCAACCCTCGACTTAAGGCCTGTCCACACTGCACAAAAACTGATGTGAATCTATTCGAATTGAATCCCTGGAAAGAAATTTTTTTATATCCAATTTGAATTAATTCGAATTCTAGCATCCACACTGGCACTACATTAATCCATGGTAGCAAATTATCCTAAACACCTGCTTTATCTTTAAAATAATTTATGGGAGTAAGTGTTAGTTGTTCAGTGTTGTCAGACTTGCTAACCTTAGACTTCAATGATTTATTCACTGCTTAACTTCCTTTTCAATGTTAATTTTCTACCCTTTTCATCTTTCAGCACAACTGCTCCAATGCCATTTGTCCTCTTTGACTGTTTAGCCTGCCACCCCAGGAATGGGTCTTACCAAAATTAATAAATTACACCTATGCCCTTGAGAGTGATTTATTTCTACTATTACCAGTCTCGATTTTGAGCATCAAAATGGAAGGAATCTACACACCCACCCCCACAACACACAGAGAAAATAACCATTCATAAAATGAAGACATACATGTAATATTCAGGTACAATAGGTAATAGACACAATAGGCAATTGAGTCCTCGGACAGGAGCAAACACAGATAAATATTTCAATTTATATACTGAGCTTGGCAAAGCTAATCAATCCTAGAGTGACTGAGTTAGGTAATTAATGAACTGGTGTTACACCAGACCATTTGCTTTTGTGCCATGAATATTTGTTGAGAGCAGGTAATGGACACTTTCGAAGCTTGTAGCAGAATGGAAGAGTTTAAATGAATTTGGTCATGAGGAAGAGTGTCTAAAATTGCTTCTTTGGCACTTGGGGGGATGTAACCAAGGGAGCCAATTTCAACAGTGTGGTAAGTTGTATCCCATTTTCTATCCTTCAGGTCATTGATAAGGTAGTTATAATTTCTGTTACTTTGTTATATGACTCTGGCATTTTGGAGGGCAGATTTAGAATTGGATGGGATTGTTAGTTCAAGTATTTAAATTTCTCTGGTACTGTGTACTACGACAATATCTGGTCTAGATGATGTGGATATGATCTCAGGGAAAATTGTGGAAGGGGGGGTTATCCTCTGCCCTCCAGTGATCTAGATCAGAGTAGATCTTGATATCATGTGACAGATTATCTTTAAGACTGATTGAGATCAATTTTAGTATTGAGTCATGGCACCAAGTGAACCGACCTTGCTCCAATACTTTAGGGCATCCAATGAGGATATGAGTGGTGGTTGGTCTGGTTGAGGCAGATTGGATATTCCACCTGCGTAGATTTGCAAGATGAGGCTAGGAATCCGAGCCTGCCCTTAGTAAGAATGATAATTGCCCATGAGGTAGTCCTGATTATACTATCTTCTTCCAAGAATGACACTTTGCCTTCCAATATAGTAATATCTTTAAATTTACTCTGTACTTTGAGGGTGGATAGGTGGTCATCGCATCTTTCTTTTATCCTTTTATCGATTCTACTAGTCATTTTTTTTTTTTCGGTGCGGTTAGAATCTGAGTGATGGGGAAATCAAAAAAGTCTTGAAAAGGATAGATATCGTAAGGTTTTGTTGAACATCATTGGAAACTAATAGTTCTTGTAGTTGGTGTAAAAGAGGGTCTGGGGATTTCATGATTGCTGTGATGTAAATGATTTATTTTCTTTTTGTTTTATGGTACTGAGTTAGGGAATTTTCATGATCTCAGGGTGGTACAGCGGCACCTGAGTAGCATTTCTTGGTAGGTTTAGCCACTTTTTTCATCTTCCTTGTTGCTACTGCCTCTAAATTTTGTATTCTAGTAGAGCTGGTTTGATTTACTACCAAGAAATAGTGGAATGATGGTGCCAAAATGGTTTACCAATACTTTGGACTCCCCTTGGATGTGTTTAGCATCAATTTTTTCCATAGCTGCTTTAAACTTGAGATAGAATCATTATACAAGGTATAGGTTGATTTTGGAGTACAAGCAATGTACTTGCTCAGAAACTTGGTGCCTGCTTTGGATATTTGGGTTGTCTTACCACTAACAAAAGTGACTAACAGTTTTTTTGTCTTGTTTGAGACCTTTCAATGATAGCATTTGTCAGCCCTAATTGATAGATCCAAATCAGAGGCACAGAGATTAATTCTATATAGGGCATTCCTGTGATCTTCTCTGTCAGAGTTAATTAGAGTTAGGTCATCTGCAAAACCCTTGATTTTATGTTCAGAGGATTTGATCATCTTCCTTGAATTGGTACATTGGTAATAAACTGGAATGAAATCTGGAGGGGGTGAATCAATTCTGTAATATTCTTTAAATCACTTTCGGGTGAATTTCCACTTTGCAGTGAAAAGATCTAGGTGTTTAGATGTGCCATTTGGATATAGTAGCTCTGCATCTCCCTTGGCATTATATTTAAGCACCACTAATTTGTACCAGCCTTTTGCTTACTCTGAATGATCTTTTTCCCATAGCACTTGAATGGTTGCTCCATAATGTGGAAGGCCTTGGCTTTTGGGGATTGGGATATTAAAATAGAAACCAGGGCAGTCTATTTTTTCCATCATCTTTTTACTGGAGTGAGAGCCATTAGGAAGACGATGGGAGACATAGTGTCTCTTTAGAAGACTCCACGAGTGATTAGGAAAACCAAAGTAACCCAAGAGGATGAACGGACAAAGCTAGTGAGATTGCCATAAAATTTGGTGATGTACTTGATGATATTATTGTCAGGTAACTTCATATGGTAAATCATTTTTTTGAGCATGAAGATACAGAATTCAAAGGATACAAGGGAAAAAAGATAGGAGGAAAAAGATAGAAGAAAAGAGAGAGAAAGGGGAAAAGATAGAAGAGAAAAGGTATATGGAAAAAAAAAAGGATAGTGAAAAAAAAGTTTAAAGTACAAAGATAAAAAAAAAATGGGAAGATAAAAAGATATGAAGAAAAAAGATAGAGGGAAAAAATAGAAGGAAGAAAAATAGGAGGAAGAAAAAAGATGAAGGAAAAGTACAGAAGGAAAAAAGGATAAATCGATAAAAGTTAGTGTAAAGAAAAGATACGAAGAAAAATGATAGAAGGAAAAAAATGATAGAAGAAAGAAAAAAGATAGAAAAACAAGTGAGGGAAAAAGAAAAGAAAGGGGGAAAAGTGGGGGAAAAGAAGGAAATGAAGGTAAAAAAAAAGGAGTACAAGAGAAAAAAATAAAGTTAAATAGGGGAAAGGAAAAGATAGGGGAAAGAAGGAAGGAAAAGGGTAAGAAGAAGAAATAATTGAAGGAAGAAAGAATAGGAGGAAAAAAGAGGGGAAAAAAGATAGAAATTAAAAGGATAAAAAGGAAAAGAAGGAGGATAAAATGATAGAAAAAAAAGAGATAGAAGGAAGAAAATATTGAAGGAAAGAGAAAAGATGAAGGAAAAAAGATAGAAGAAAAAAGATGAAAGAAAAGATAGAGGATAGAAGGAAACAGTATAGAAAGAAAAAAGATAGTTAAATAAAAGATAGAGTAAAAAGATAAAGTAGGAAAAAGTGAGGGGAAGGGGGAAAAAGAAGAAAACGGAAGGTAATTGAATAAGGGGGAAAAAAAAAGGGAGGAAAAAATTTAATTTACCTCTCTCACCTTTACACCCCTGCCAACCTACTTTCCCTTTCTCCCACCTCTACACCCCTGCCAACCTACCTTCCCTTTCTCCCACCTCTACACCCCTGCCAACCTACCTTCCCTTCCCCCACCTCATCTTAATTTAATCAAATCAAGGCACTAGCAGTGTATACCTGGCATTGCCTGGGCCAATATCAACAATATCAACAATAAACATTATAGAAGCCACTCGAAGTCCAATTTCTACACATTGAACTTAATTTAAATAAAAACAACTCACAAGCAGGCACGCAGCATTCCCATCAATTTTTCAGAAAGGCCAGATTATTTTGCAAGCATGATGTAATGCTAAAAGGTCTATTGTCAACTATCAGATTCATGAGTTTGGAAATCATTTGAGTTATTATTTTATGTGAATTAGTTTGCATAGTAACAATAAATAAAATTAGCATAAATAATTGTTCATTTATTTAAAAAGAGCTGTGGATGTACCTGTCTGTCTGTCTGTCTGTCTGTCTGTCTGTCTGTCTGTCTGTCTGTCTGTCTGTCTGTCTGTCTGTCTGTCTGTCTGTCTGTCTGTCTGTCTGTCTGTCTGTCTGTCTGTCTGTCTGTCTGTCTGTCTGTCTGTCTGTCTGTCTGTCTGTCTGCCTATTCGTCTGTCTGCCTGTCTGCTAACTCGTCTGATAGCTGCTTTTTTATGAAAGTGGCATGCTGTTGAAAAAAAAAGGAATTCATTTTTTCCATACCAAAAAAGCCTAAAAACATCGTCCAACAGATGAGGTGCAAGCAAGTCAGTGGGAAATCCCGAGTTCAAATCCAGAACTTGGGTTTTTCTCCCTTTCTTCTTCTTTCATATGAGAATTTTTTCTCAATTTATTGACTCTAGCCTGATTATGTGTCAGTTTTCCAGGGCTCACCATGAGGAGGTAGTCAACATGAGCTGGTGGACTGGTGTGGCAAGATGTTGAAGGACAGGAAAATTCTCCTGTCAGTGCTGGGTTTGAATTCAAAAACCATGGGTTGTTAGTCCAAGAGCATAACTACTCAGCCACCACACACAGTCCAATCCTTTCTTCTCTCCACTATTTTCCTTCCTTCCTTTATCATTCTTCCCTATTTTTCCCCCCTTTTCTACACCCTTTTTTCTTCTTTCTGTACTATCTATCTATCTATCTATCTATCTATCTATCTATCTATCTATCTATCTATCTATCTATCTATCTATCTATCTATCTATCTATCTATCTATCTATCTATCTATCTATCTATCTATCTATCCATTCATCAATCCATCCATATATCTATTTTATGTTCTCTATGTGGCTAATAGCCTGCTAAACCATTGAACCTAAAAACCTGAAACTTGGCATATTATCAATTTCAGTTAAAGTTCACCTGAGCTGTCTAAGTATGTAGTTTTTCTTACCGATTGAAGTTACTAGAAAAATGCCCTTCCTATGGACGGATACAATATCTTACTATAATTGGAGATTTTCTGTTGGTTTGTTTGATACCTGTCACATACCAGACGATTGGGCCTACGAAGCTCAAAAAGAAGAAAATGGAAAGAAGAGAAAAGGATTTAAGCATGACTTTGCTGACTTCACTTAGAGTATGTTAATATAATTATGGTTTGTAGTATTCCTAATTCATATTGAGGTCGGTTTGCATGCTTAAAATTGAGCCTCCCCCTCCTGAAGGATATTTTAGCATAGCACCCATTCCATGGACAGAGACAACAAAAACCTTTTAACATAATTATAGATCTATTGTTTGCTATTTCATCCCAGATGCTTGGGCCCACAGGGCTCAAAAAGAAGTAAAAAAAGAGCGGGAAGTGATTTTGGCACTATTTTGCTGACCTCTGTGTTATACACAATTATGGTTTATAGTAAGTGGGATGGTTTACTCAAGCATAGAGTTGCTACCCAAACCAAGAAATTTCAAAAACAATAGCCCCACAGCAAGGTTTTACTGCAATCTTCACTGAACTTCCTTATGACCATCCATCAAACCATGAAAAATTGAGCCCTCTATATATACCCAATCATTTGGGAAAAGTTATCAAACAAACAAGCAAATCAAGTGCAGGCGTAAATTTGTGGGGAGTTGAGAAATTTCAAATTTAGCGCATCAAATTGCCCCCTTTGTGGTAAAGTAAGAAGAGAGAGCAGAGGGTGGGGGAAAAATAAGGAAAAAAAGGGAAACAACCTACAAGATCTGCTATCCCCCAGGTGGTCACCCATCCAAGTACTGAGCAGGCCTAACAGTGCTTATTAGAACAAAAAAAAGAATTTAGCGCCAAAATTGTCTGCAGATTTGAGCAACCTGAGGTGGTCACCCATCCAAGTACTGAGCAGGTCTAACAGTGCTTAACTTCAATAAGTAATATCAATTGAAATCACACCAAAATCCACCCCAAAATTGTCTGTGGATTTGAGCAACTGTGGATTTGAGCAACTGTGGATTCTAAATGCATTTTTGGTGGGATTTTTGCAAAACAATAGTCAAATCGCATGCTATTTGAATGAACACACTCAATCACTCTAAAAACAACCTAAATGAGGTCATTAAACATAAATCACATGAGCCTTTACAACAGCAAAAGTTGAATGTAGAGTGCAGCCTATGGGATTCGATCCTTAGATGACTCCTAGTCTTTTTTGTCGTTTAAATCATACCTGTATGAAGTTTCGGTAATGCCTTTTTTTTCCATTTAGAACATCCTCTGTTAGGAAAACATAATGTTCCTTGTCTTCCAAGGCGATGAGCTTTTCATGAAGATCACATACTTCCTGTAAAGCACATGAACCTGTACAACAGCAATGATAGGGATTTACATAGAGGCTTGTGGGATTCCATCCTCAGATGCTTTTAGTTTTGATTGAAACCAAAAAAAAAGAAGTCCAGACAAGAATTGATATGCTCTCTCACACTCACACACACATCACAGACACACAGTGAAAACAAAACAAGCTATTCATGACTCGGCTTATAAGTATAAACTGGAAAAGTGTACAATATATGAGATCAGTGAATTACCTGGGGGGTTACTCTAGGCCTACCATATAGTCCGATAAACATCTCCTCCTCTTTGATCATCAAGGTTACTTTACAAAATAATCTTTAATTATTTGTAGATCCAGGGAGGGGGGGAGGCAGGCAGGCAGGTAGGCAGGCAGGCAGGCAGGCAGGCAGGCAGGCAGGCAGGCAGGCAGGCAGGCAGGCAGGCAGGCAGGCAGGCAGGCAGGCAGGCAGGCAGGCAGGCAGGCAGGCAGGCAGGCAGGCAGGCAGGCAGGCAGGCAGGCAGGCAGGCAGGCAGGCAGGCAGGCAGGCAGGCAGGCAGGCAGGCAGGCAGGCAGGCAGGCAGGCAGGCAGGCAGGCAGGCAGGCAGGTAGGCAGGCAGGCAGACAAATTCTGTATTTTCCCAGACATCCCACCTGGCATGAAACCATCTCAGGGTTGGTCTCCTCCATCCCTAAAAGTTTGGTCAAAATCTAACAGAGGGATTTTGAAAAACGGACAAACATAGTTACATAGTTACATAGTTATATAGGTATTTACATAGGTAGGTCGTCTAATATATATATGTATATATATATCCACCAAGGCTGAAAAATGTTCAGTAATTGTATTTATATTCAGTAATTGTATTTGGATAAATGTTCAATAATTATATTATGTTTGTGTGAAACCTGCTGATAAATAAATTTGCATTAGTAATTGCATTGCATTCTGGAAGTTTAATTCTGCTGAGAAAAAGATTAAAAAATAATGATGCTATTAGCTAGATTAAGTCTTTGTTGCTATTATTCTATCAATTACAATTTCCTTTATCTTCTAGCCACAATTAGAAAGTATTTTACTACTATTTGGCTGTGCTTCTGCTGGTGACAGTTAAACACCTGATGAGCCCTAAAAAAAATAATAAATAGCTGAAAATAAAAATAGATAAAATAGGAAAATGGGAGACTAAATATTCATTGCTATTATTCTTTAAAGTCTAATTTTCTTATTGCTAAACATTCTGGCCTTTCAAAAAAATAAAGGCCCATTTCATGTTTGCTTGAGAGCTGCTGTTATTCAAATGAAGCTACTGGATCTAGAAATGGTATTTTGATTGGTTTCTAGCATGTTTCATGTTGACATTGGCCCAGTCAATACCGGGTATTCCTGCTAATATCTTATGAAGTAATCTTGGAAAATAAAATTGTGCATATGTGATGCAGATATTACTCTTTGATACACTTTTGCTTAGCAAGGAACATGATATGACTACTATATTGTCTAGATATGTTAACACAGGATAACTATGAATAGCATACAAGTGTGTAACAATGTCACTATATATAATGTTGACTTACAAGCATGTAGGCTAGACCTCAACACAACTGGCAATAGCACCTAACGCAAGCATAGTATAGACAATTTTACTTTGCACTGCACAAGTCTGTATTGAACATAGGCATGATATGTGAGATAGATAAGTGTAACATGCTATCAGCAAGTAACACCACACAAGCATTATGTAAATTCCTGAACAATGCAGCATCTAGACTGATACTTGTGATTGGCTGCCGGCTGGTAAACTCTACCCATGCATGCATGGAGTTGAAGAGTGTCTCAAACAAGATGGTGGGGGTAGGGTGACCCCTGACTCTGTGAGATGTATATGAGGAGTGACCAGGCCTGATGTAGGGGAGACGTGGGAACTTCGGCAAGGATGGGAGACAAGGCACTTGACCTCACCCACACTCACAGAATCTTGACAAAGTTATCTGACAATGTTAGTTCAAGCATATACAGTGTAGTCCACATAATTCAAATTTAATAATCCAGAGAAAAAATTTGAATTAACAGTAAAATTGAATTATCAGAATTTCTCTTAATTCAAAATCGCACCATCAATGATAAAAATTTGAATTATCAGGATTCTGGTTTCAATGTACCTGGTTACTGCAGATGTATTGTGCCATTGTGTGTTATTGATTTGTATACAGGTGAGAAGATATTATCAGCAGGTAATTCGAGATCACTATTACATCATGTAATGTGTATAAGTTTAAGCATGTAGGCATGGATGGGCAAGTTCCTGTACTATTTTTATGTTTGTATTAATATATTATTGCCTTAGAGCATAGTCAGTTATGGATGTTCGTGCCAATAAATTATTATGAGCTTTTAGGAACTCAGTTTCAAAGTTGTTCCAATTGATCATATGGTGGTACAGTGCCACTCTCTGCACAAGAGCATAGCAGGTAAGCTTTCATATCTAAGAAACCGGAATGAATTTGACAGAAAGTAACGAAGGGAAGAGGGTCACCTGCATCATCATCATCACTGTCTTCAGCATCGTCAGTGTCCTGCCATTGGGAGGCTACAATGTCTGCACTGCTCAGCATAGGGCTGCACTGTAAGTGGCTATCGCTGGACACATACTCATCAAAGGTGAAGGCCATATCAAAATCAGTTTCAAATAATGTTCACTCTTGACAACCTCTTCAAATTTGTTGATGGTCAAATAAATTCCGCTCTTCTAAAGCAGTTGGCAATTGCAGATGGTGAAACTAAATTCCAAGAATTTTTGGCCATCTGAAGACCGTAAGTAGAGTAATCGTGAAATCTGCTGATGTATCCACCATCGATACTTCGAAGTAAGCAGTTGACCATGCTCTTTCTGTAATACATTTCAAGCATTTTTATTATTCCCTGGTCACAGGGCTGTATCTCACTTGTGATGTTGGGTGGGGGAAAAAAAAAATCAGCTCAATACAGTCAGGGCCAGACACATGTGGATGAGCACTACAATTGTCCACAAGGGAAGCTATCTTAAGTGTGCTTCCTGAAAGTTTCAAGTCCCACTTCCTCAATCATGATTAAAAAATTGAGACAGTCATCCAAGAATTTTTTTTGGCATCATAGTCAACAGGATGAGTTTGGATTCCTCGAAAACCTTCGGATTTGTGAACTTCACTATTGCTACAACTAGAAGCTTCTCAGCTCCTGTCATATTGGCACAAACAAGTTGAGTTATCCTTTTCTTGCTCTTCCTCCCTCCAGTGCATGTTTCTCCAGAAACAGCATGAGTCTTGTCTGGCAGCAAACGCTAATAAAATCCAGTCTTGTCAGCAATAAAATATCACTGGGATCATACCATTGAAGCAAAGGAAATAGGGTATTCTTTTTCCACTCTCTGCACACTTCTTTATCAACAGCACTGTTCCACCACATTTACTACGGTACTTAAATTTTGTGCCGAACTTTCCACCTTGAAAGCCAGCCACTGGAACATATCCACTCACTAGACCCCAAATCTTTGCTTAACTTTTTAGCCTTGCTCTTCAACACTTCTCCACTGATGGATACTGACTGAGCTCTAGCTGCAGTGAACCTTTGGAATAGAGATTCATATACATCTGTCCTTGTTGGGTCTTTGTGTCTAATTTTTTTGGAGCTACTTACAGCATGACTTGCCTTCAGTGTCTCTTTTTTCTATTCAGTAGCAATATCTTTCTTCTTCTTGCCTGGGGGTAAGGTCTCCACTGCTTCCACAATCTGAAGCTCCCTCTAGATGGTAAGTGATTGATATTTTGCCTTTTGCATGTGTATTGCAAGGATGGTCACTATAAAAAGAAAAAGGAGATTGTTGTTATAGCTGAATGCAAACAAAAAATAAAAAAAGAAGAAGAAAGGTTCACCTGCTTTCATTGAGGCAAATTCTGGGTATTTCTCCTTGGGGTTACTCCTTCAGAGGGTGTATTCCTAGTGGGTATTTTGAACAGCTGCCAGTAAAAAGAAGGGAAAAAGCTCACCTGCTTTCCATGGAAAATTCATGCTTACTTCTGAAGCAGCAAAACTCAGCTGCAGGTTATAGTTCAAATGTGTATAGTTTGTTTGGGCAAATCAATTTTTTGAATTAAGCAGTCTTTTCTCTTCAAATATTTGTCTTATTCTTATATAGGGACCTAGGAAAATTTAGAATAAAACAGGAATACACTGTATATACACTAGCTGAGGTACCAGTTCTTCACATGAGTTTTACAGAGGATAAAATTTGCCAAAGAATATTTTGTATGCTTGGTATCATAGTTTATTGGTAACCTATGGAATCCATGAGTGAGAACTTCAGTATTCACATGTTGATTGCATCCCATGCTGGTCATTCCAAAAAAATTGTTGTAGAGGTGTGTTGCCTTGAGAAAATGTTTGGAGTCTTCAGTTTCTCCCAGCAGAAAGGTCCTGGGAGGCTCAGGTAGCTCTGGCAGAGGAGGAAGCTGAACTTTGCCATTTTGTCAGTACAGGCCTGGAGCTAGTCCTACCCACTTGAGGGCCCTACAGTGGGAGCACACAACATTCTTGTGTCCAATGTTGATGGCTGCAGGAGGATTTGCTGTATTGTAGCTCAGAGCAGACTTGTGGTTTTCATTCCTTTTGGTCTCAGTGGCTTGGGGTGTTTCTTCATTATCTGAAAATATAATAAAACCAGTGAAACATTTACATAGATGAGGTTTCATAAAGTTCCATAAATGTAGCAGGGAATGAAATCTTTGTCATACCTTGTTTGCTTTGTCATACCTTGTTTGCTTTGTCATACCTTGTTTGCTTTGTCCTCTCTCTCCTCATCTTGTGGAAGTGGACACTGTTCAGTTCTACATGCACCACTCTTGTTTCATCCTCTTCATCCTGCCTTCTCTTCTACCTCACCTTGTTGCACATGTGCTATATCCTTTGCTTGATTTTCTTTTTATTGGCGTACCTGAAAATAAGATAAAATGGTGGTGCACAGCTCAGGAAAAAGATTTGCCTCTGCCAAACAAAGCCTAAAAATTCTGCAAATTGCTGACTATACTTTCAGGGTTGGTGAGGCTTTTTACTCTCTCGAAAATGGCAAAATAAGCTACAATTTAGATAAATTTTTATTCATTTTTACTAATATTTACATCCAGCTCACAAGTAACCTAGAGTAGCTAGGGTTTTATCTAGGATTTTTTAGGAAGGGGGGCAATACCGACATGTATTCTCAAAATCAACCAAAATGTTGTGTTAGCTAAAAATTCGAGGTAATACATAATAATGGCATTTTGGTGACTTTCATACTTGTATAGCTTTTCAACATACTTCTTCTGAATCTTTAAAGGAGATTTGATCCACATTTGGTGCACATGATTTTCCTTTAACATTTTAACTTGCTACATATAGAACAAAAAATACCTTCGACACCAGGCTGCTCATCATACCTACCAACCAGTGAGTTTCTTATATTCTGGTCTATAAGACTATTTCTGTTAGTTGTTGACATAAAAGTGTATGGCTCACTTTCAGAATCTGATCTTAGTCATGCTGAGGAACAATTTATGACTATGTCGGTTCTAGGATATTTTTCTGTTGCTGTCACATTTTAATATAAAGGTCAAAAGTTCACTGGACCACGAGGCATTTCTTCTGCTGACACACACACTCATTATTGATAGTTCTAGGAGACTTACTGTATGACCATGCAATTAAATATCTACTATCTATATTAAGTTACTAAAAGCATATACCAGTGTTACACAGGCCAATATAAACACGAAACGTTGTAGAAGCCATTCAAAATGCCATTTCTATACATTGTACTTTATTCAAGTAAAAGCAGCTCATATGTAGGCATGAAGCATTCCTGTTGATTTTAGGAAAGGTCAGATTGTTTCAGAGGCATGGTGTAATGCTTAAAGGTAGATTGCCAACAGTTTGGAAGTCACTTGAGTTAATAGTTTTTGTGTAATTAGTTAGCATAGTAACAACGAACAAATTAGTATAAACAAAGAGGAAATATAGGGGAAGGGAAAAATAAAAGAGGGTGGGAAAGAGGAAGGATTGAAGGAAGAAAGGATTGAAGGATAAAAGTTAACAAAGGAAGTGGAAGGAAAAAAATTGAAACGAAAAGCTTAGACCTTGATTAGAACCTAAATTTCCTGCTGAGAGTAAACCTGTGCCTTCACCATTAGACCATTTGTAGACTTTTTTTTTTTTGTATTATTCCCCTGGAAGTCTCAAATTAATGATAAATTTTTGACTTTTTTTTTTGGCATTAAAAAGAATTGCTTTTTACCTCCAGGAGTGGAGATGATGGTGCCCACATTTTTCAAGATGTGAATTCTAAAAAAACGGTGAAAATTTCATTCCTTTTTTGGTCCAAGGGTTTGGTTATTATGCCTAGACAAACATACATACATATAAACAAAATATAGATTAGATATTAATTTTTATGGATGCAAGACACTCTGATATGTTACATTAGTTAATTGACTGCTTACATTACTGCAGATCTGAAGGGGAGGGGGAAAATTCCCTCCCCCCCCCCTCCCCCCCAGATAAAATCCTGGTAGCAGCACATCAAAATCAACAGCTGTAAACCACTTTCTAATTATGGTTAGAAAAATAAGGCAATAATAGATAGGAAGAATCATGGCAATGAAAATGTGACCAGGGAGGAGCACTCACAACAGTAGCAGTCTTCACAAAGCCAATAGTTGCTAAGCACTTCTTAATTGTGCCTATATATATATTCGTTTGTCACAGTTAGAGTTCTAGTGGCAGTCCGTGTAGCCAGGTTCTTGTAGCTTCATCGGGACTGCAGGGGGAGGAGAGGTCACTGGGTGATATAAGGTGCACACAGTCTGTCATCACATGCTGCACGGTCTGTGTGAGGTACCCACACATGCACATTGCCGAATCTTGCATCCCCCAGCAGTGGAGTGTCTCGCCAACACGTGCAGTGCCAGAGCACAGATGGTTGAGTCTCACCTACTGCTTTCACGGTAGGTCAGCACCGGATGGTTGGATGGAGGGCAAGTGGTCCAGATGGAAGATGGACCGTGATCAACATGATCATTCCATGCCTTGTGTGTGTCAAACTCAGCACTGAGGAGGCAGGCAGGGTGTCTAGTGAAAGGCCAGCATGATCTGATATGCTGCCTGGAAACTGTGGCAGCAGAAGAAACTCACTGGTGAAGTATGTGATTCAGGTTCTCCATGGCTTCTTTGGTAATATTGGAGATGTGTGACTCGCGGCAGATGTCAGATGATGTGATGCCGGTGAGGATGGGTAGGAAGGTAGTCTCTGTCGGATGCATACACCCGGTGACAATACGAATGGTGTTGTTAAGGCTTGAGTCCAGCTTGGGGACGTAAGCACTGCGGCACCACATGGGTGATGCATATTCAGTGACGCTGTACACCAGAGTGAGAGCACCTGTATGGAGGGTGGCAGTGCAAGCTCCCCAGCTGGAACTGGCAAGACAGCGGAGGAGGCCATTTCTGCCATTGACCTTGTGCTTGAGAGACTCGATGTGCTGTCTGTAGGTCAGCGTGTGGTCAAGCGTCACACCGAGGTATACAGGATGGTCATTGTTGGGCAGGGCAGCGTTGTTCACAGAGACATCAAGATGGCATTGGATGTCCTTGTTGTTAAGTTAAAAGGCAGTGGTGGTAGTCTTCACTGTGTTCAACTTTAGCCTCCAGCGCTCCAGGTATTGGTGTAGGGCCTGCATGTCCTGGTTGAGGGCCATTTCCACTCTCTCCAAGATTCCATCCACAGCGAGCAGTGCCAGATCATCGGTGTAGCCATACTGCTTCGATGTTGTCTGCGGGAGGTCGCTGATGTAGATATTGAACAGCATGGGAGAGAGGGTCAAGCCCTGCGGCCCACCGTTACGAAGGTGTCTGAGCTGGCTCACGTGCCCATCGCTTTTTCTCAGTTTGAAGCTACGGTTGGAGAGGAGCTCCATAATAAAAGACACCATATGACCATCTGGGATCATCTGCAGGAGCTTGAGATGTAGTCCCCGGAGCCACACTGTGTCATACGCAGCAGTTAGATCTCCTAGGACCACACCGACTTTCTTCCGTGCCTCAAATCCTGCCTTGATGTTGTCAGTCAGGAGAATGACTTGGTCAGTGGTGGAATGACCACGGCGGAAGCTGGCTTGCTGCAGTGGGAGTTTTGGGTCAATCACGGGCTCGAGTCAGGTGAGGAGAAGGCGCTTGAGCAGCTTTAGGGGCACACAGAGGAGTGAGATGGGGCAACTGTTCTTAGCATCGTCGGCCGGCTTGTTTGGTTTGAGGATTGCATTGACATCTGCTCTATGCCAGATCTTGGTGAGGCGGAGTGTTGACATGCAGTGAGAGAAGAATTCCCCCAGCCATGCCAACATCAGAGTCCCACAGTTGATAAACTCTGGTGCAATTCGGTCAGGGCCCTGCGCTTTCCCGCTATTCAGCCGCTTCACTGCCGCATCCATCTCATCTTCCATGAAGGCCTCAATGAGCGTGCCATCATCACCAGGGTTGTGTGCTCTCAGACTTGCAATCTTGGCATTCACCTCCCTGCTAACCTGCCTATCTACGTTGTGATGGTGACTGTTCTCAATGAGTTTGGAGGCAATGGCATTGGAACTCATCGGACAGGGCAGGGTCTTCTTTGCGTGTCCAGTGAGGCGGTTGAGCAGTTGCCATAATTGATGATTTGAGTGGCTAAAGTCGATGGATGCTGTGCTGGACTCCCATCGCCTGCATCGTTGCTCGTTGAGGGTCCGCTTCAGAGTGTCAGCTCGCTCATTGGTATTGTCGCCTGGGATAGCCCTAGTAAACTCGTTGTACATCTGCTGGAAATTGCTATCCCAAGTTGGTATGAGGGCCTTTCGGCAGCCATGCGGGATGGTCTTTTTCACGGTGGCAATGATGGCAGAGTACCAGGAGCTGTATGCTGTGTTCGGGTCTGAGGTAGGGCTGGGGAGCTGGCTGGCTGCGGTGTTGAGGAGCTCAGTGAAGGTCACCCAGTCTGCCTTCCTAAAGTTCCACCTCTTGACCGGTCTCATTTGTATAGACTTGATGGTGGAGGAGGTCTTGATGATGTAAGGCTGATGTTGCGATTTTGGGAAGGCGGTGAGTACACGATGGTGGGTAATCTCAAGTCTCATGTTTGCGAAAGCTAGGTCTGGGTTAGTCATTGTTCCCCATCAAGCTGAGCAGAAGCTGCAAGGTTGTTTGGGGTCCAGTAGCATGTTAGATCGTGAGCGGACGCCCAGTCCTCAAGAGCGGTTCCATCGGGGTTGGTGGTAGAGTATCCCCAGGTGGTGCTGTGGCAGTTGAAATCGCCGGCATAGATGCAAGGTGATGGATGGCATGGTAGGGAGTCAGCGACGAGGCAAGTTCCAGGCGGCACTCCCTCAACCTCCATGAGAGCCCACTCGATGTCACTGTCAGGTTGAGAGGAGGCGATCTTGTGCCACTTGGCTGAGTCAATGACGAATGTGGCAATGCCGTAGCTGTCGCTGATGGTATGTGCGGCGAGGGAGTAGCCTGAGATGGTGAGCATGTCTGGTCTTGTGGAGTGCGTTTCTTGTAGCAAGATGGTGGTTGCTTTGTTCTCTGTGGCCTGGTGGGAGATAATCTTGAGCTTGGCCTTGAAAATTCCCTAACATTCAGTTGAAGTAGAATGAGCTCCCGTCATATGATGGTCGGGACTGTTCGCCCTGAAAAGGGTGCATGTTCAGGTGGGGGATGACTAGATGAAGTAGTGACTGTGAAGCGATTGCAAAGCAGCTGCAGTTTCCAGGGGGCGCGACAAAGACGCTGGTGTCTTGCAGCACACCCAAAAACAACAGCTGTATACCAATTTCTAATTCTGGCTTAAAAAATTAATACTATAGTAGTTGGAAAAAGAATGACAATGAAAAATTTAACGAATAAGGAGCACTTACCAAGTCAGCAACACTAGCAGCTTTTCCAAGCCAACAGCTGTAAAGTGGTCTCCTAATTGTGATTTTACATGGACACAAAAAAAAAATTGAAAAAGTATCAGCTTTGTTACGGTAATTTCATTTATTTATTCATTTGATTTATTTTATAAGGATATTAGAAATGGAAAACCTGGAAGGAAAATAAGAGAAAAAAGGGGGTTTGTTGGGTGAGTGGGGGGAAGGGGAAGAAGAAGTCATATGTTTGAAAACAAGTATTTGGAAAAGAAGACAAGAAAGAAGAAAGGGGAAAAAATGTGGGGGGGGGGGGGGTGGGTGGGAGTGCAGCCAACTTCAAACTGCCAACCTTCAGCTTGGAGATCCCTTATCTCAATCACCTCACCATTGCTTTACAGGCTTTTATTCCTTGAAATTTGAACTTATTCCCCTCCCCCTGGGGTCCACCAGCACCCACCAAAAAGTTTCAACCCGATTAGGTTGACCATTCTACAAACACAGAAAAAACTTTCCTTATGTATATCATATATACGAGCAGACATCCCGGTGTTGCCCAGGATATGACATGCCCATAGGAAGTGGCATGGCCAAATGTGACCCAGCCCATGTCTAAGGGTTTAGCCTAAGTATCATTTTTTGTATTCAGCCTAATATGCCCAGAAGAAGAGGTGTGGCCAGGCAAGACCCAGCCCATGTCACTCCCAAAGTCATAAGATACACATGTTCATATAAGATAAGTCAGGTAGATTCTATGTCTATTTGTAACTGCCTCATCCTATGGTAAATCCTCCTTAAACCTGGTTTCCATCTGATTCTTGACTATTCCATGCTGCATCAATGTCCCAATAGGGAACTTACATGATTATGTCAGGTACTACCTGCCACGCCTACTTATGGTATCAGTGAACCACCAGTACTATAGAAAATGTATTGGTATGCAAGACTGGTAACGCTATTTTTGAGAACTGCATCTGAAAATAGTTCATGCTTTCAGCATACTACAGGAATTGAAGCTTTATAAATTTTTTTGAGCTGCTGATAGCAAATTCCAGAATATTCAGAGCTTTAATTGTGGATAAAATGGTTTTAAAAGTGAAAAAAAAGGTTAGTGGTGACATTTCAAGTGAGTTCCCTAGCTAGTTCTAGGAACTCATTGGTTGGTGCTAGTAGCAGTGAGTGCAGACAGTTGCCAAAGATGGTGTGGCCCGAAGTAGCCGCTAATTCTTTTTAAAAACACTATCTTAGGCAATATCTCATCTCCAAGAATTTCTGCATTGTCACAAGTGCTGCCCAACAAAATTTTGAGATGTATTGCAGCTATTTCTGAGGCAAGATTAACTCTGGCAACTGTCTGCCACTTACCTCTGCTTTCATCTGCCAATGGGTTTGAAAACTAGCAGCAGCCTCAGTTGCGTGGTCATAATTAATCTTTCCTTAACTTTCATGCTCCATTTCTCAGCAATTATAGCTCAGACTATTCTGAAATATGCTATCAGCATGCAGGTAATTTTCTAAAGTTTCTAAAGTTTCTACTCCTATAGTATGGTGATGTATTTTCTGATATTTTTCTAACAATGAGATTAGAAATAATTTGGCGCTGGAATTTAAAAAAATTATCACAATCAGCATTCTCGCAATACATCAAAAGTAATCTTAAGAGTAAGGCGCTTGCATGATTATGTCATGTACACCTACCACACATTCATGGTATCAATGGACCACCAGTACTATAGAAAAAGTTTTAGCAATCATGACTGACAATGCTATTACTAGAAACTGCAATTGCAAAATAACTAGTGCTTATACTTTAATACAAAAATAGAGATTTTATAAGATTTCCTGCATGATGAGAACAAATTCCTGAATATTCTAGCTGTGGTTGAAGAGAAAACGGAGCATAAAAGTGAACGAATGGTTAGTTGTGACCTTGGTAGTGAGCATGCTGAGCATTGCTTCCCATAACTCAATGGCTGGCAGCAGTAGCAGTTGATGTCTAAAATTTCTGGACTGCCCCACAGGTGCTTCCCCGACAATGAGTTCTGAGAAGAACTGCAGCCACTTCTGGGCCATGATTTTCTCTGGCAACTGTCTAACACTCACCTCTACTACTGTCTGTTAGCGAGTTTTTAAAAATAGCAGCAAGCTTGCTAGATGCTCCATTTTCTCCACAATTACTGCTTAAATTCTGGAATTTCCTATCAGCACACAGGAGATTTTATGCAGCTAGTATTCCCATATAAGGTAGAAGTATATGCTGTTTTGCAGTAGCAGTATCCAGGAATAGTATTACCAATCATGAAATTTAATATTATTTCTATGGTGCTGATAGTTCACTGTTATCATAAGTAGATGTGGCAGGTTGTACCTGACATATCATGCAAGTCCTCTGTTCTAAAATAAAAGGATTTCCTGGGGGAGCACACCCACAGCTCCTTCTAGCTTTTGTTGTGTTATAGGCACACCAAAACTCCTGCGCCCCTATCCCCTTCATTTACACGGTGTTACTTTTGCCCTCCTCCCCTACAACTCAATCCTAAATACACCCCTGTACACTGTATATGTTTTGTAGGTGAAGGACTTTGTGAGCCCTCCACTTATCAGTAACTTCAAGCGGAGAGCTCTCGACAAAGCAGAGTCAGCATACTTCATCAACAAAACTGCCTCACTTGGGAAATCACCTGACTGTCAGCTGCCTGCAGGGATAGACAAAACTCACGCTTGCTTTGGTGTGGTGGCAGTGAAGGGTGACTCTGTAGCCATGGCAATATCTCCACAAAGAACGACCGAAGAGCTGGACGAGGAATATGACCAGGGAAAAGAGCTCTACAAGAAGGTATTTGCATGCATTGTGTTGTGGGCAGCTGTAGGGGAAGTATAAGCAAATACAGTACAGGTAAGTGGGACTCATTTTAAAGTGTAGGAATCATGTAATGTCCTGTGACTCTGATGCTATGGAATGTGGAGCCTGTCAGAGCCACCGAGACTACTCCCAGTGACTCTGCCTGTGACAAGGTAGGGAACAAGTAAAGGACATAAAAAAGTTAATAATAAGAACGAGAATAAAGAAATGAATAAGAAAGATGATAATAATAAAGTTAATTAAGATAGCTAATTGAGATAATGTGTGTTATGGGTTTCCGGTGAAGGAAATTAATTATAAAAACAAAGAAAAGGAAGTAATTATAATAAACTCATTTAATGAACAAACAGCCAGCCAGGCAGGGCGCCGGAGCAGGGCCCCCAAATGGCCTGACTATAAAAAGACACAACTAAACTGTTTTTATGTAGAGTGTCAATGTTGTAATTGAAAGTGTCATATTGTATATTGGATATTGGAAAGATTATTGTTTTGTTGCTGGTACAGAGAGTCTCTGACCAGTATTTAATACTATCTATTTTGAAGGGAGACTGAGTGTGTGAACCTACTGTTGGCTACTCATAACCACAGTTAGGTAGCCTTAGTTTATTTACAGTGGTAGAATTGCTTATAGGCTAGGGAGCGGGGCATCTATCCTAGCTTGCAGAATAATATTAGCTGAAGCTAGGGCAGCTGCTCACAGAGCCTGCAGTAAATATAGCAACTACAGGTGAAATCTGCAACTGGTCTCAATGGCACAAAATAAAATAATTGTAAAAGAAATTTGTTACATGTTTGTTGTTGTTATTATTTTATCATCATATACACCCATAGTTTCTTGAATGCATATCATTAGAGTCACAACACATGGGGGGTTGGTGAGGTTGTGGATCGTAACTATGATTGGTCAAAATTCAGCAAGGACAGTTTGTATGGAGTGAAGACCCCTCATGACAGCTCTGGCTCACGCACCAATGCCGCTCTGCACTGGCTGCACAGGTGAGTGTGACCATACTCTTGTATTCTGCCTGTCATATATTGGAATGGGGGATTAGAGTATAGAGCAAATCTTGAGGGGGAAAGGGGGGGGGGGGGGGGATAATGATTTTGCCACACTATCCATTATCTGGGCCCAGCTTTAAAAAATAAAATTTATCAATTTCTGTACAAACTTATAGTCTCATCGAGAAAGTATTTCTTCTCCAAACTGTTTTCTTCCCTAGAAGGACACCGTCCCAGATTTTGACAGTTGGTTCACTGCAGGATAGTAGACGAAAATTCCATGGATGATAAGACTGAGGACTAACGGTGTACAAAAAAATTGCACAGCTTTCTCAATCACTATCTGTGCTACCATGATTTTGAGTGGCCATTTTTAATTGCTCATTTCACTGTGGATATGGCAGAAAAGGTGGGAGAAGATGCAAGAATGGATGGCCTTTAGGTGTATGTTATAGAGGAGAAGATTAAGCATAGCGCACCATTCATGTTGAAATCAATTCAGCTCACAGAGAAGATGAGTCACCATTGTACAGCTGCAGCTACAGTTGATGCACTACCTTGTTCAACTTTAAATGCCAGTCAAATAGATGGCCTAGTAGACAGAGCACTTACAACACCCACACATCATCCACTCACCCCCATACCCCTCTCTCCCAACACACACACACACACACACACACACACACACACACACACACACACACACACACACACACACACACACACACACACACACACACACACACACACACACACACACACACACACACACACACACACACACACACACACACACACACACACACACACACACACACACACTGTGGGCTAGACTAGTTTCTGGTCTTAGCTATTGGGTTCCTGTTGTTTGTGCAAACTGACTTATTTCATCTGTGCTGGAGGATAAGGTACACATAGAGTATATTGCCATAATTGTTACATCATGACAACTGTAATACTTTATGTTTTAACGATATCTTATAATTGTCATGCTTCAATGAAGAAAATTTTCCCTGTCCTACCTTACCTTGGATAGTAAATGTCCTTATTGAATAAGGCTGTTCAATTATGCCAGAAATTAGAAGTAGGAATGGCCATTGTTTTTGAATGCAACCTTCAAAGACAATAACAGTAATTATTATGGAGTTCTTAACCATGTAATAGAACTAACTGTGGCCATTTTATATTTTAAAAAAATATTCTAAAAGTAATGAAACAATTTAGGAGAAATGTCTTGAATATAACTTCTTTATAACAACATCCTCTTAAAATGTCATTTTTTCATATTACTTGCCATAAAATTGGAAAAACTGTCCGAGATTTTGATTCAGCATTTCCAGAAGCTTCTTACTAAGGAAGAACAAGAAATGTATGATATGATGGTTAGTTACTTTTCTATAATCCATCATTCTCTTGGGTAGATGCAGGATTTTAAAGAAGTGAGGAGGGGGGGGGGGGGGGGGGAAGGATCCAAATATTATCCCCCAAAATGATTGAAAATCAATTGTCCATGAGTCATACAGAAATGGCTGTTTTTACCTTCATCCTCAATAATATTTTAGAATTTCAGGTAATTTTTCCCTTTGATTTTTATAGTTAAAAAAACAATAACCAACAACAAACCATAATTTTTTAGGCACACTGCTAGTGACTGGGTTCTTTGAAGGACTGAAGGATTATTCAGGCATTGTTACTGCCTCACACTACATGAGTGAAACATGCGCCTCTCATGAGCCTTGTTGCATGCACTTGTGGCATATCTGTTTGATGTCAACATGTAGACTATATAGGAATGTGCAGGAGAGTAGATCAAAAAGCTCATATTGGGACGTCATCTCTGAGATATGACTTGATTGCCCTGAAAGGTCTGAACTATCTCTCAATCAGAGCTTCCTATTAGAGGTGTGCAGCCAGTGTGAAGGAGTGGAGAAAATATTTGGGAGATTAGTCCACATTGGCATGTTGCAAGAAAACCTGCAGTCAACAGTTACAGCACCACCATCCTTGAATCTTTTTATGATTATAGAATTATGATCAATACAGAGCTCTGCTGGACTGATGCCTACTCAACAATTAAATAATTTTTTTTTCTTGGCCCACAGCTTACAGCTATCACAAGGTGGGAAACTCCTGTGGGTCGCCTGAGTGAGCACACACTTCCACCACACCCACCAGAGGGGTGACGATTAACGGGAGCTCCTCCGCCAGCTAACCTGGTGGCTCACCCTCAACTAGTGAGGGGAGCACATTTTCCTGAGATGGATTGCTGGGAACCCAGTGCCATTTCCCTAGAGACACTGATGGAAGGCCATCAAAGTGGCACAGGTGTAGATGGAAGGCAGCTGACTGCGGGAAGGGGGGAGCAAAAATTTGTACCCGAAGGCAGCCCTCCACCTGCACCAAAAGGTGCCTGGCTCAATGCATTGGAGGGTTGGTCATGCTAGAGAACCAACACTACCACAGAGGACTGCCAGTGGTCCACAGAGTCATGCATTAGGGGGCAAGGATGACTGTGAGCGAGCTACTCCTACTTCAGCTAATATTTTCTGCAAACTAGGATAGCTGCCCCGCTCCCTAGTTAATCACCAGTTGTTATAGTATTAACTAAGGCTACCTACTGTGGTTCTAAGTAGCCAACAGTAGGTTCACACACCCTGTCTCACTTCAAAATAGATAATATTAAATAACAATGATCTTTCCAATATTCAATATTCAATATCACATTTTCAGTTACAACATGGATATTTTTCACACTCTCAACGGTTTAGTTGTGTCTTTATATAGTCAGACCATTCGGGGGCCCTGCTCCGGCACCCTGCCTGGCCAGCTGTTCGTTCACCAAATGAGTTTATTGTAACCACTTTGTTTTCTTTGTTTTCATAATCAATTTCCTTCATCGGAAACCCATAACACATTATCTCAATTAGCTATCTTAATTAACTTTGTTATTATCTTTCTTATTAATTTCTTTATTCTCTTCTTATTATTAACTTCTTGATGTCCTTTACTTGTTCCCTGCCTTCTTATTATTAACTTCTTGATGTCCTTTACTTGTTCCCTGCCTTGTCACAGGCAGAGTCACTGGGAGTAGTCTCGGTGGCTCTGACAATGACCATTTCCCTGAATGGAGCCACCCGCCGCATATCCATAAATAAATGTATGAAATGACTGATCAGTGTTAGTGATGTTTAAATATATTTTTTTATAACAGAGCTACCACAGAACTTGGGTGGCTGGTGCCGCTTAAGTCACTCTTTTCTCTAAAAATATAAAATGGAAAGAAGGAGAGAAAAAAAGATTCTAAATTTTTAAAAATTGTTCTTTAATTTATCCTGAAATGAGCCACACCTAAACTACTGTAGTGGAACAACAAAGTTAGGTTTCTTAGTTCTTGCCTGCCTACCCTTGAGGTTGGTGATAAAGTTAACCAGCATTTATATTTATGCATTCCCCACCATAAGCTTGGAAAGGTGTCAGTGGTGATGTTTTATGTATGTATGCATGCATGTATGTATTTATGTATGTTGAAGCATCATGGCCAAATGGTTGAATGGATTTTGATGAAACTTTGCAAACATGAGCCTTGGGTACCTGGCAAGGATTTTCACCCCCAAAGGATCCTGAATGTGGCACCCCTGATGGGGAAAAATGGAATTTAATTTTTCCATTAAAAAAGCCTTAACAAGCTTGAAATGTATCAAGCATAACCTGCTCACATATTTTCAAAATTTCCCATATTTTGCATATCTGGGGGGGGAAAAAAGGGGGGGGGGGGGGGAAACCAACCATGACCAGGGATTGAATTGGAGACCTTAGCACTGGAAAATCTGAGCAAGTGTCACAATAACAACAACAAAATAACTGTAAGACCCTGTGAGCTCCTGGAGCTCAGGGGTAAAAACTGTGGCTCAGTGGATAAAGCACAGGTTTCTCAAGCTGAAAGTCATGGTTCAAACCTAGACTGAGTTGATTTTTTTCCCCTTCCCCCCCTCTATTTGTTTCCTTCCTTCTTCCTTTTTTTCTTCTTCATTTTCCTATTTCCTTCCTTCTAATTCTGACATGATTGAATGTTTAAACAAAATCATATGAAAATTGATAGGATAAACAGAGAACACTTAGACACACACACACAATTTCTTTACTATTTATTCGATTAGGGGCCTGAATAGATTGTTATTTGTAGATGATGACTCAAGTCGATTTGTTATTCATTGAGTTGATTAGTTATTTACTGAGTTGATGTTACATGAAGATTACTGGCCTGAATAGGAGGAAACGTACTTGCACATACATAAACACATGTAATTATAATTAGGTGATTGATGATTGAATTATTTACTATTGTGTTATATTGCCATTTTCATTAGAGGGAAGCCAACATATTAAAGGAGGCTCATCTCTAAAGAATGTGGAGTAGTCTTGAATAGTATTGCCAAAAGTAAGCCCCATAAGTAGTGATTTTTGGAAATAAATTGCGACTGGGAAGTTTAATTGGGAATTGCCAAAGCCCTAAAAAAATTTGTAAATTATCAGCAGTATTCCAGACAGAGTTGAAACAGAGCCAGCTGCCAATGCAAGAATAAGAGGGGACTGAAAGAGATTCCTTCAAGTTGATGAGGAAGGTATTCATAAGGCTGCCCAAAGAATCAAGCTCCTTACCAGGACAGCTCCATTCCAATTGCCACTGTTTTTGCAATTTACACCTGAAGAGAGAATATCGGGTCCTGTCCACTATTATTTTCAAAGATTTTTTATCCCAGGGAGAACTGGAGTCGAAGTGCCCCATGATCTATGAGCTGGCCTGGGACACTAGCAGCACAGAAAATTTCTGGCTGGATGAGCATTTATTCAATGATACAATGGATGGGGAAACCACATGATCTAGTAATTGTGATATGAGTATCTAGAATCATGTTTCATGTTACCATTGGTTTGGGCAACGTAAATACATATGAAACTTTACCCAGGGAGTAACCAGGGCTATGTTTGAGAGGGTGGAGGGCGCATGAGGACCCAAAACACTGGATTTTTCTCACAGCTAATATATTTTTTCTAAAATAAATGAATGGGCAATGGTGGTTGCATGCCTACTTATGAGCTTCTGTTATTTGATTGATATCATGGTTTTAATCATGTTTCATGTTGCAATTGAGCCAGGCAACTCTGGATATACCTGTTAATATTATCATAAAATTGTATCATGATCTAAACCATCTACTTAGAATTTACTAAATACATTGAACAAATACATTCTGTACTTGATGGAATCAAGCTATTCTTGCATCTGTTGTTTCTTACCCATGTAGTATTGAGGGACGTGCCATTGCTAGAAGGCTGGATGCATATAGAGAGAGAGCCCAACCTCAACTCGGAAAAATTCTAGACCGTAATGATTTCAATCACCTCTATTAGCTTGTATCCCCACTTCCCTCTTTTATTTCTTGTGTGCAGTATTGACTGTTTATCTATACTTGCAGCCTTGCAGAAACTTTGTGTGTCTCTCCAGATCACACATTTGGGGCCACCATAAAGAAAGATTAGTTGAGCAAGTTTGAGCTCAATAAAGCTACCTAAATGTTCCATTCGTTAAACAGTCCCTTTTCCTTGCACTTACATTCTCCTTTCTGTCTTTAAGCCCTTCTAGCTACACAATTACTCTCTTCTCATCCTGGACTTCCTCAAGTTGTCCTATCCTGAGCTGCCATCTTCCATTGTTCTCCACTCCATATGCATATCTTATTGCACTGTGACACATCCTATTGCATTGTAACCCCTCCTATTGCACTGTGACCCCTCCTATTGCACTGTGACCCCTCCTATTGCACTGTGACCCCTCCTATTGCACTGTGACTCCTCCTATTGCACTGTAACCCCTCCTATTGCACTGTGACCCCTCCTATTGCACTGTGACTCCTCTTATTGTACTGTGACAACTCCTATACGATTGTGACCATTCATATTCCATTGTGACTCCTATTCTATGCCTCATCAGGTGCTGGAGATCTTATGCACACCAATGGCTGCACCATATTATCTGAACATCTGGTGTTGAATGGAGTACTTGCAGTTGTTAGGAATGTCTTAAAAAATAATAACTTTACCAACTTTAGTTACTTCCTTGATGCTCTTCAGAATTTCGATAAGGTAAGGATGGAAGGAGTCTTCCACCAGTCATATCACACTGTTATTGTTCTCCTCTGTTATTGTTCTCCTCTGTGAATGCCAGGAAAGGTCTGGAATGCTTGCAAGATACTTTGTTTATGATACAAGCTTGCAGTTTGGTCTTCCTCTGACTGACGACATGCTAGGGATGATGATGACCTGGTGCACTGTTGAAGGAGGAGAAGTACCTTCTGCTTGTGGTGTGGCCTATGAAGAGCTGGTCATGCTGATGGATTGGAGGACTCCAGTACAGAGGGAGAAACTGTTGCATGGTATGAATTACAGCACTCTTACAGGAGATGAAACAACTATACCTGCCCCTCCTGATGGTGCCATGGATGTCAATATCGATACCACACCCCTTGAATTTGATGCTTTACTCAAGACGGACAAGAGCACTAATCTATCTCCCAAGAAAGGCACTCCTTTTGTTGATAATGAAATATTTAGTGCTACTGGAACTGCATCTGCCATGGAAATTAAATGTTTAAAGTCGAAAAATAATACATCATATATGTGTTATCAACCCACTTCAGGTGTTATACCAACTGATCATTGGCGATTATATGGTGTACCAACCGTTCACACTGATCAACCTGCCCCACTTATCAGGAGGACAGATGACACTAAGGTAAGGGTCAGTCACAGAGCTCCTGCACTTCTTACCATAAATAACTTTAGTGAAGCCATTTCTGGAAAATGGGCTGCTGTCATTCACCCTTCACCAATATAGGTGATGCATGGAATTCAGGTTTCCCTTTGTTCTTTTTTCTGCAGAACTATGAGGATGAGTCCAGCCATTACAGTCTCCTTTACCCTTCCAGCTACTCTAGCTATGATATCTATGAGACTGACTTCTTCCAGCCTCATATGCAGGAGCAGCTACACACAATTTTTGAGGGCATTGGTATACACATTCCTCCTGATGTGTTTGAGGAGGTGTGGCTGGAGGCAGTCAAGAGAGACAGCAAAGGAGAAGTGAGTGCTCAGAAAAAATTGCTGAAGGGACGGCAGAACTAGTAAATTTAGAGTTTGTTGAACATGCATGAAAGTATACAGTACATTAGGCCACATCAAATATATTTCCTGTTTGAAATTCCCTCCCTCATCATTTCACCACCAAATAGAAAAAAAACAAACACGAAATAAAAAATAGAGGGGGAAAAAGGTCAAGTGTGTATGCCAACCTTGTCTGGCCAGCATTTGGCATACCCTTTTTCACTTTGTCTGGATATTTGCTTTGAATTCACCCAACTAATTTGTAAGCACTATTTGTTTTGTATCATGTGATCCACATGTGATTTCTCCCTATTTCTTGATTCTTGCTGGTAAGTGTGGAACTGTTCAGAGAAGTGGTGCAAGATCTGCAGTTACAGCCAAACTCTACATAGAACATTAGAAAATGCATGCTTATTTACAAACAGCAGAAATGTGTGTGCAGAGAAATGGTTTCAGATAGAAATTACCATTATATACACATGCATTTTGATTTGTTATTTGCCAGTGAGTTAGATTGATCTTTGATTTCTGGAAACCAATTGTACTTGTGGTACTCTCATTCATCTCCTGGTCACTGCTTCCAAAGCTAATAAAGGTCTGATTAAACAGAAAGACTGCTGTAATGCTAGCATGATGTGAGCATGCAGTGAAACTAATCTAAAGATCGAATAGCCAGTTTGTCTGTCTGTCTGTGCGCTTGTGATTCACACTTGAACCAGACGGCCACACCCTTGTGTTAAAAAAAAAAAGAAGCCAAAATGTACTTAGGCCAGACAAACACTTGGAGCTACAGACCTAAAACTTGGTATGCATACACAAGTCTACTCTGGGGAGTAACATTAACTGGGTCCCACCTGACCATACCTCTTTTCCTCTGTGTGTGTGTACTAGGTTTTCAAGAGTGAATAGGTGGTTATGTATTGGTGGCACGATGGTTACAAAATATAAATAAACTTAGGAAAAAATTATAGGAAGGACCTTGTGTGCACCTTATAATTCTTAATACTCATTGAATCATGGTTGAGTTATGGAAAATTGAGGATCAAAAACAAATTAAATGAACATTCCAACCTTGCAGGCCAAGCTGCAAATGGTCCTCTGGTGATTAATAAAAGAACCACAACATTTACAGAAAACTATGAATTACTGAGCCACCTTAGTAGATCTGCAAGTTGTTTTTTTAATTTTAATCAAGGTATAAAATCTCACTGGCTTCAGAAATACTGCTCCAATCAACTTCCCTTATTCCATCACCATTTCTAGCTAGTCAGCTATATTCATTTGGGCTGCTATGATTGGGTCAAGTACCCTGATTTCAAATGGGCAACAAGAAGTATTATTTTAAAACAAACAACAGAAACACAACCCCCATCATTTGTCATCACTTTTTTTTCTTTTGATGGAAAATTATTTAAAATTTTGAGTGGTCAATATTCCTAAAACAATTGAGTAACATATTACTAATGCATAGCAAACAAAATAGCTAGTTAGCATAAAGACTCCTCTTCATCCTGATGTTTGCCCAAAGCTCTTTCTCTCCCTCCCTCTCTCTCCCTCCCCTCTCTCTCTCTCCCTCCCTCTCTCTCTCTCTCTTTATTTTACTTATTATTATTTTTTTATATTAAAAACCTTCATTGATTTTGCATGACATGATGTTACAAACAATCAATGAGGGGCTAACATGAGGTATAGTGTCAAAGTGATGTAAAAAAATCACTGCACACTGGTCAAAGATACCTAGTCAAGCCACTACAAAGAGGAAGTGAATGGATACAATGAATGCAATAAATGACTAAGGACAGTATACATAATTAAAGTAAATGTTTATTAGATAAATAAATCAATTAATTAATAAAAATTAAAAGTAATAATGATGATGATGATGATGATAATAAGAATAAGAATAATAAGAATTATAATAATAATAATAATAATAATAATAATAATAATAATAATAATAATAATAATAATAATAATAATAAATAAATAAATAAATTTAAAAAGTAAATAAAATTTAAAAAAAATTTAAATAAATATATAAAATAAATGAGTAAAAATAGTTTATTAATTAGAGTAAATGCTTATTTGGAGAGGAGGTGATAAAGCTGACAGTTTTATGTTATCTCTTTATTTCTGGTACACCATATCTTAAACGATTCCTGGATGGCAGTATTGGAAATACTAACAAGTAGAGTTCTAAAATCTTTCTTAGAGCAATCTAGATGCTTCAGCACCTGGAGGAAACCTTGCAAATGGATCACTCCTCTAGAGCCAACCTCAAGGGTGATGAGCAATACATCATGATTGCAATTCTCACACAGGTCGAAATACTTTTTTTCCCCCCTCTGGCAGCTTGTTTAAAGAGAGTGTTAAAACAGATGGTAAACTCAACTATCACTGTTCTTTTTGACAGTTCATCCCACCAGATAATGTCTGGTCTGAGGTCTGTGCAGGGAAGATGGCTTGGTAGCGAGTAAGTCTGTGATGACAGATCTGCTATCATGTTCTGTGATACTTGCAAGTTGACATTGATGAAGGAAGCAATTTCTTTTAGAACTTCATCATGTCTTTGATTGTATCTCCAATGTTGTAGAGCAGTCTCACAGTTATTTAATACATGGAGTAGTGTCTGTCTTTGATGTCCACACAATTGGCACAATGAATTTGGCTTCTTCTTCCAGAGATGGAGGTTGGAGTTATGGGGAAGTGTCATGGGCAGCATTTAGCAAAAATTTATAACACTCATTTGGGAGAGACCTGATGGCATCAGTCCATATTGTAGTTGGATCTGTTGCAAGTGTGGTGATGGTAAAAAGAAGACCCTGGATGGGAAGAGCCAGAAATTCTGACCTGTATCTGCTGGCATCACTATAAGTAACTCTGTTCTTCACTGCCTTTAAAAGTGCTTTTCTACTCTGAGATGGATCCTCCACCATTGTTTGTTGCACCTCTATTGATAGTTTGAAGATCTTCCTGATGAATTTTATCTCAGTTTCTAGATTCTTTTCAGCCAGGTGTCTGACTGTAGTATCTTTGGAGGTGAGAAGTTGACAGTGCTTGGACACTTGCAGCTTTTTGTATAGTGTGGAAATGGAGGGGAGTTGGAGTCCTCCTTCAGACCTTAGGATGTAAAACATGTTGGGATTTGCTGATTTTGTTAGTCCTGTCCACCTCTTAAGGTATCTAGTGGAAGTGGCATCAAGTTATCTTTTATCCAAGACAAAGGAAACTCATTGATGGTGAGAAGCCAGTTCAACCTAGGACAGATCCCCAAGCTGTAAACCTTTACCTTTTGTTTCCTTGTTGGTGCGGTCTCATTGACAACCTCAAGCATGGACTGCAACAGAGACTTTAGTTGTGATTTAGCTCTGTTATAGTCCTTGAGAAATTGGATTGGGAGCCCAAGGAAGTTGATTGAGCAATTTGCAACATACCCAATTGGCTTGTTTGAGCAAGTGAGATTTACATCGATCAAAGTTCCACTGGAGCTCTTGATGTGTAAGGAGTGGCACTTGGGGACCTTAGCCTTCATGTCTGCCCACTGGTGGAATCTAGCAGTGACTGAGCTGCAGCTGGGCTACTGGCTATGATGCAGGTGTCATCAGCATACTGAAGGAGGTTCACTCAATGAGATGGGGAGAGAGAGAGTAGCCTAGGTCCTTCTTTAGATTCAGGGTGTCAACTAGGGTATTTATGACAGTGTTAAATATTACCCCAGATAGAGGATCACCTTGGTAGACTCCGATGTTGAGAGGGAATGAAGGTGTAGTCCAGGTATCTGTAGATACCCTAGCTGACAGACCTGAGTAGAGAGAGAGGCCACAATATTGCAAAAATGTGATGGAGCATGATAGTGATGCAGAACGAAATCTATCAATGAATGGTGGACATTGCCATATGCATTAGCCAGATCTAACCAGGCAACTCTCAGGGATTTGTGCTTTCTTTTTGCACCAGCAAGTATAGAGGCCAACTTGAGATGGTGTTCCATGCAGCCAGGTGTTGCCCTCATGAAGGCCTTTTTGTTGGAAGGGTTGAAGTACTCATTCTCAGGCATATGAGTGGACCATCTACTTCTCAAGATGGAAGTAAAAATTTTCCCAATACATGATGTTAAAGCAATTGGCCTAAAGTTGGATGGTGATGAGGGGTCATCCTTAGCAGAACCTTTGGCAATAAGTCTAATCGATGCAGTTTTCCATGCCTGTGGAATAGTGGATGTCTGCCAACATTGACTGTACAGGTTGAACAGAGCATGCACCAAGGAAGGACACCTTTCATAATCCTGTATGGAATTTGATCTAGAGGAGATGGAGTGGAAGAGGTATTAGATTGATTGATTGTGCCTCTAATCTCTTCAATGGAGAAAGGTAACTCATCAAAGTTAAAATCAGTATCTGTAACTGATGGCATCCATGGTGGCTGGTGAAAAGATTTTGGGTGAGAGCTGTACACTGATTTAAAAAAGGGAAAAGCTTTATTCTCTGTGAAAGCTGGATTAATTCTTTTGGTAATATTATCATCAAAAAGATGTTTCAAGTACTTCCAAAAAGAGTTATGACAGAGGCTCCTTCTTGTCTGATGGATTGAGACATTGATGCTGCCCTAGATTTCTTGGCCATCTTACTCTGCTGCCACACCAGATTAAAGAAATTTTTTGTTAAAGTTTGCATATCATCCACCAGAGCACCGTTCTTTTTAGCAAGCCGAAAATCTCTCGGGCCTTGGTTTTGAGCTGTTCGATCTTTTTCAAGGCTCTGTCATGTTTTGGTCACCTCGCTATTATTTTTTTCTTTACGTATATGACAACCATACTGATATCTTACAATTATTTTGTCTGAAGAAATTAAAAATACCATCAGCTAATATTTTGTACTTGTCCTCCACGCAACTGGGTAGCCATACTGCTGGTATGAGGTACACCAAGAAATGTTTATCTACCTCCATCCATTCAGCCTCTGACCCTGGTAGTTTAATGGGGTACTTGCTATTATGATGACCAGCACTAATAGATGGAGTTAGAGTGTCTGCTGGTGTGTATGGAGGTGTAGCAGATGAATCTCTTCTTGTGTGTATGTAGTGGTTTGACAAGGTAAGGAGGTCAGAGATTGTGATGATGGATGTACATTTGGAAAATTATGCATAGAATGCCTTTGTGAGACAGTGGTTCTAGTTCAAGTTGACTATTTGTCAGTTCAGTAGATGGTGCAAGAGTTGGCAATGAATATCAATTAATAGAGAAATTTGTGGAATGGTTTCAGAAGGGTTATTAGATAGAGGTTGGAATTGTGAATCACTAGTAAGTAGTTTTTCAAAATCCTTAACTGACTTGCAGAAAGGATTTTTCCTAAGATGAGTATCTAACCTCAGAAATAACCTGTGGCATTTAGGGCATCTTGACCTCTTTGGAAGCTCAGACCTAGCCTTTTTATCAAGGGTTTTCTTGGCTAGATAGGGTAAATGTCTTTAACATCTCTCTCTCTTTCTCTGGATTTGCTGATATGGTTACCAAGACTAATAAAAGTCTTGCCACAAAAAGGGAAGGGAGAAGAGAGTTCCCTTGAAATTTTATGGTCTGTTATGGGTAAAATAGGAGCATCTTTTTTGATCTGTTGCCATGGATGTTGCTATGTTAGTATGATAGTTAATTGAAGTCTGGTTGCTATGGAGGTAACCACCCTAGAGAATGTTTTGGCCTCAATAATTGGAAATTCAGCTAAGCAAGCCCCTTCAAATCTTGTCAGTTATAGTAATAATACTACAACAATTCATAGACTTGTTAAGGAAACACTCTCTCCTGGTTTAAACACAATAAGAAGAGTAAGCTTGCAAGCACATGAAAATAACAAATTTTCAAAATTCAATTTCTCTCTCTCTCTCTCTTTCTCTCTCTCTCTCTCTACCAGTGAAATTATTATAGTTCTGTTTCTCTGTGTGTTTTCTCTGAGTTGCAAAAATTTTAAGTAGGTTTTCATTGCAAAATATTGAAAAGAAATTTGGTGGCTGAAATAAATTCCTTTACATAGGCAAATTCTAGAAGATGATAAATTTGAAGAAATGGTTGAGCCCTACTGTAGTGATGTCATAGCTATGCTATTGCATCATTACTTACCTTGTGATTTGTCACATGACTAGCTGTTGTGTGTATCTCTGATCTTACTTATTTGAATAAAACTGTGTTGTTGAACCAACTATCACTACATGGTGGCAGCGGGTGGGATACGCTACCCAGTGAGTTATTTGGAAGCATCAATAAACTGAACTAAACAGTTACTACCAGTTAGCTATTATTCCTGGCTGCCATGTCTTGCAAAATGCCATAACTTGACTGGAAGCATGAGCCCTTAGCAGCTGCCTTTCGTGTATTCAAGGCACGAATGACCCTCTACTTAGAGGACAAAGAGATCAATGACTTGACCAGACAAGCCATCAAAATCAAGACTGCTGTAGGAGATGAAGGAATTAGGTGAATTTTGGTATCTGGGCTTACAGAAGAACAACAAAGAGACCCAAGACAGTTATGGAATCTGCTATAAGAACAGTTAGACGCCAGTGTCAAGATAAACTACTGAGTGCACCGCCTGGAATTGTCACAAGTGAAACAAAAACCAGAGGGGACTATAACAGATTATGTGTCAAGACTCCATGAAAAAACTTCCAAATATGAATTTGATATTGCTGAACTGAATGAAAGGCTCATTGAGATGATAATTTTATCTACTCCATTTGAAAAATTCCGAAAGGAACTACTGGCTAAGCCAAACGGATATCCAATGTCAGCTGTACTTGCAAAAGGCAGGGAGTATGAGGCCATTTAAGCCTCAGAAATTTCACTCAAGTCCATTTATGCCCATCCAGTTACTAGTAATATTAATGCTGTTTCAAAAACTGGTGCATGCAGTAATTGTGGGCTACACCATGCAGTGAGAGCATGCCCTGCTTACCATATGGAGTGTAGTACATGTGGCATCAAAGGGCACTGTAAGAAGTGTTGTCGCAAAACTAAAGGACAACCTGACCCTTAGGATGTCCATCAGCCAAAGTACCAAGGAATAAAATGGCATTCTAAATCCAATACCACATGCAGCCAGAAAGGTATAAGGTCACAAGATGAGATTGAGGTGAGTGCAGATGAAGGTGAGGAGTACACATGATCATTCTATCCAATCTACATTGGCAATGTTGATTTGCAATCACCTGCACATGAAGCTTTTACAACTCTAAGGACATGCCATTTTTATCCAAACATGGACGGTCCCTTGAGAATTAAGGTGGATACTGGTGCTGGTGGAAATACTCCCACCCCTGAGGACATACAAACAAATATTCGGTAGTCGCCCAACACATTGTGTTTTGAAACCAGAACCAAATACTAGACTCAAATCTTACAGTGGTCACCAGATCAGGTACCTGGGTTCTATCAGTCTTGAAATCTGCAGAATTAATCAGGAAACATACACAAAACACAGGTTCTATTTGATTGACGTACAGAGACCAGCAGTGGTCGGGTTAGCAACATGTGAGCTACTTGGTTTGGTGAAGCTGAATATTGATGCAGTAGACTGCTCAGTCAGCCCTGCAAGTAATCAATCCAAGTTCATGGAGGAAATACCTGTGCAGGAAGAAATTCACCCTTTCCCTCCAACAGGAACAAAAATAAAGTGCATGGAGAATCTTAAGAAATGGTTCCTTGATTGTTTTGATGACATTGGATGTTTCAAGGGCGAAGAACAACTCCACCTAAAACCTGATGCAACACCATTCATAGACCCACCACGCTGATGTCCAATCCATCTGCATAACAAAATTAAAGCCAAACTTCAAAAAATGATTGAGAAAAGGATCATATGCCCAGTAACAAACCATACAGACTTGTGTTCATCAATTACATACACTATTAAGAAGGATGGAAGCCTCCATGTGTATCTGGGTCCACAGAAGCTTAACCAAGCACTTAAAAGATGCCCCCACAAGATACCCATGGTAGAGAAAATAACCCCAGCATTTACGAAAGCAAAGTACTTCACAAAACTTGATGCGAAGGCCGGTTACTGAGTGTCCGATTAGCACCCACATCACAAGAGCTCACTACCTTCCGATCTCCATTTGGAAGGTACTGCTTCACCTGCCTACCATTTGGGCTTTGTATCAGCCAGGATCTCTTCCAGAGACATATGGACAGTATCGTTGATCAATGTGAGGGTGTTGTCAGCATCAGCGATGATCTAACGGTATATGGAGACACAGAGGAATGGCATGATGAGCGACTTATCAACCTTTTAATAGTAGCTAGGAAGGAGCGTCTGATGTTAAACTCAAGCAAATATGTGGTCAAAGCAAATAGAATCTCCTTCTTCGGCAGGCAATATACACATAAAGGTGTGTATCCCGACCCCAAGAAAGTGGAAGATATCACAAGCATGCCAACCCCAGGACAAACAAGAATTGCAGCGATTCCTTGACATGGTGACCTTCCTGTCTAACCATGTGCCTAATTTTTCAGATCATACTGCCATCCTCAGAGACCTTTTGAAGGTGGATACTCCATTTGAATGGGGTGAGGATCACCAGCATACATTCGTGCTTATCAAGCAACTCATTGCAGCTAATATTGGTCTGAAGTACTATGACCCAACCCAGGAGGTCAGTCTGGAAGTAGATGCATCATCAAAGGGGTTGGAAGCAGCTCTGGTCCAAGGTAACAGCCCTGTTGTCTTTGCAAGCAAAGCTCTGACACCAACTGAAGCTAACTACAGCAACATTGAAAGGAAGTGTTTGGCCGTTGTGCATGGCATTCAACATTTCCATTAATACCTTTTTGGCAGGAGTTTCACTGTCATTTCTGACCACAAGCCACTCAAGATGATCTTCAGAAAGACCATCCATGCAGCTCCTCTCAGATTGCAACGCATGATGTTAAAGGTCAAAGGGTATGACTTTTGAGTTATCTATTGACCAGGCTCAGACATGATCCTTGCAGACACTCTCTCTAGACTTTCAAACAAACCAAAAAATAAAGAAATAGAACTAGATGATAGAGTGAATTGTATCCAGATGGAGGAGTTAAACAATATCAAAATGATCTTATGAACTTTTCAGCTCTCTAGCAAGCTAAAGCAAAAGAAGAAATTTGCAGAGACCCAGTGCTAAATGGTCTGGCTCAAGTAATCTTTACTGGGTGGCCAGTAGGGATATGCAAAATGCCCACAGATCTGCATTAATTTTGGTCCTACAGAGATGAACTAGAAGTGGAAGATGGCATCATCTTCAAGAGTCGACAAGTTCTTATCCCCAGACTGTTGAGATCAGATATTCTTGCAACAGTGGCCACCAAGGCATAGAGAAAACCAGACGCTTGGCACATGAATGTGTATATTGGCTGAGAATAAACAAAGACATTGAAGACCTATGCAAAAGATGCCAACTCTGCCAGGAACTCAACCTCAACAACCAAGGGAACCAATGAAAATGCATGAGAAACCAGGTTGTCCATGTGTGAAATTAGGGACAGACATATTCGAAATTTGGCAGAGAAACTTCCTCATTATCTCTGATTATTTCAGTCGCTACCCAATCATCAAAGAGCTAAAGTCCATTACATCTGCTGCTGTAGTCACAGCAACAATGGAGATCCTCAGTATGTTTGGTGTTCCAAGAGAGATTGTGTCCGATAATGGGCTGCAGTACCAAGGAATATACAATATATTTTGTGCATAATGGGGTATAGACCATACAACAACCAGTCCAAGGTACTCACAATCAAATGGATTCATAGAACGCCAAATTAGGTACCTGAAACCTATTATCAAGAAATGCCTCAAATCTGATGGTAACGTTGATCTTGCCCTTCTGAATGTGAGTGACTCCATTAGATACAACATTATCTAGCCCTGCAGAGTTGATGTTCAGCTGACTAATATCAACTGTACTTCCAAGCCATTGCAACCAGATGGCTGCAGAAGAGTATTGGGACCATATGAACACACTACAGGGTCAACAAAAGGCTTATGGTGACCAACATACCAAGGAGCTACAACCAATGTTTGCTGAGCAAAAGGTTCATGTTCTAGACCATGAGAATAAAGTATAGTTTAAAGGGAGGGTAATCTCCAGGAGTGATAATCAATCCTATCTGATCAAAACTGAGGGTGGACATCTAATTCGTCGAAACTGAAGACACCTTCGGGAAAAGACTTCAGTGTCAAATAAGCCAATGGTGACTACTGAACATAGTACCCCCAAACCTGTGGATACAGTGCCACAAGAACAAAATGCAGAGATGCCAACAATACCAGTAGTGGAGTCTGCGACCCCTCCAAAGCCACCAGACACAATGCCAAGGGAACAGTTAGAAGCTGAGACTCAAAGTGGACGAGTTCTTTGACCACCTATTCGATATAAAGATACTTGGTCTAAAACTACTTGATGTATGAACCGGACTCATCTTATGAAGAACTTGTATGTAGAACAAAATAGTGTAGTACCTATATACTTAAGGTTGTATAAACTTACTGGTGTAAGGGGGATGTAGTGATGTCATAGCTATGCTATTGCATCATTACTTACCTTGTGATTTGCTATGTGACTAGCTGTTGTATGTATCTCTGATTTTACTTATTTAAATAAAATGGTGTTGTTGAACCAACTATCACTACACTTACCAGTTTGAGCCTCAAGCTAGCAAGTCATTGGTGGGGTCTCTTGCTACTAGCACCTAAGGTAATGGTGACTCACTAGGTGAAGGCAGATTTGGAAACACAAATCCTAGTATGTAATAAGCTGTGTAGCTGGTTAATTCTGTTTTGTATGTAGGTGTCAGTTTGGGCACTGTGAACAAATGAGTATTAGTAGGAAGTGTCTGCTGTCATGAAGTAGGTGCCATATCCCAGAAAATGCAGGATAGTGGCAATGATGTACACTGAGACCATGAGGGCGTGCAGATTCATAATCAAGAAATTATATATGCATTATCATTACACAAGATGATCTAATCTTGTTCACTGAACAATTCTGTAAAACCAACCTCACCTTCCTGCCAAGCCACATCCAGCACCAAGATGTTAGTTGGCAATAAGAAGTGAATCATTACCCCCATGATGTAGTAAAATTAATTCAAATCAATTTACTTTATCTTACTCATAATCAATTTTATGTGGTAATTCACTTCCATGTTGCCTATAACTGAAATACGATGTTTGTATAGCCCAAAGGTTCAGGCACACAGCCTGTAAACCCTCATGGTCAGTGATTTGATGCAGTCTACATCAGTGCCACTATCCAGCATTTTCTGGGAGATGGCAGATACTTCATGACAGCAAAGACACACCCTGCTGATACTCATTTGTTCACAGTGACCACACTGACACCTATATACAAAACAGAAGTAGCCAGCTACTCAGCTAATTCGTTACTACGAATGTATTTCCCAATTTTCCTCCACCTAGTGAGTCACCATCACCTTAGGTGCTAGCAGCAAGAGATTCTACCAGTGACTTGCTAGCTTGAGGCTCAAACTTGTAGAGCTCAACTATTTTTTCAGAGTTTGCCTATGTTCCTCAACTAGGGAAAATGAGCAGGATAGGCTGATATCACCAAAACTTGTATCAGAACTAATAAAAATGCACTACCTATGCAGGGCATTGCTGTAACAGGATCCTACTCTGACATCATGAGTGGCATAACCAAAATTCGACCACAACAGTACGTCAATTATGCATGATGTAAACTGCAGTACACAAAGCCTATTTTTGTTATGAAGAATGGTATTTTTTTTTTTTTTTTTTTTTTTTTTTTTTTTTTTAATTCAAAACAATTTTATTTTATTTTGGATTGCCAAGGAGCTTATTTCAGCCACAAAATATATTTTTTAATATTTTGCACAAGGTCCTCCCTTTAAAGTGACCTGTTGTCACTGAGCTTAAACAAAGCTGTGCATATGTGCCCTTTTGAATTTACTTGGGTTATAATAATACTTATGGAATCAGATTATAGGTGTGGTTTGTATTACAATTTTGTGGCTACTCACCATGGAAGTAAGCTTACCTAAGCATGTAAAAATCCAGTTTTCAGGTTCTGCTGCCTTGAAGTAGTCACCCCATGGGATTCTAACACTGACCAGATTATTTCCTGGGTCAAGTTGTGTGTGTGTGTGCATGCCAAGTTTCATGTCTCCAGGTTTAATGGTTTGGAAGGCCATTAGCCACATAGGTAGGTAGATAGATAGATGGGAGTTTTATATATACCCCATATATTATTTTCGATAACTTCCTTGTGCCTTCATACCCTCTTGCCAGCATAACTGTCAAGAAAAACTTTTGAATTGTGGGCTAGGACATCCAATAAAACTTCATTCTGCCCCCTACATGGTCTTAGTGGTGCAGAAGGCCTTCCAATTTCTTTAAAATGTCCAACTAAAAAGTTAAAGGTAAACTAAAGCCTTTTCTTTTGGCAAATTGTGTTCATTGAGCAGGTAAAAGGTAGACAGCATATCCTCTTTTTAAAAATGGTTGATAAAAATGCAACAACAAAAATGAATTGTAAAAAATTTAATTGAGAATGGAAGAATTTTTAGCTATCTGAAGCTCAAGCTAAAGGTCTACCAATGGCTATGTACCTATAGCCATTTTTTTTTTAGAAATTTGTAAAGTTAAGTACAACGTAACAATCTTAAGAATGTTTAACTACACCCATTCAAAACAAAATAAGAAATTTTTTTTAAAATGAATGTACGAAAAATATTGAAAGTAACAACTACACCCACTCAAAATAAAACAATAAATAATAAATAAAATAATGAATGAGAAATATTGAAAATAACAATGTTAGTATGTATAGCAACACCCATTTATGGCTCTCCAGAAATTAGGTTAAAGTACACTATGACCAAAGAAAACAAATATCAGCCTCATTTCACCATGGTCCATGCAACTACTAAAAAAATAACAACAAACAACAACAACAACAACCAGGGCATAGGAAGGTGTGGACAATGACCTCTCCCTTGAATGAATGCAAAGGGTATCAGTGAGGAAAATGTCCCTCTCTACACACAAATTAAACCATGAATTTGGAAATAATTAGAAAAAAAAAACAAAAAACTCTACAACAACATGAGCAGTATCTAGGGCTGAAGCCATTAAAAAAATCAATAACTGAAAACAAGAAAACTGGAGACATTCACAATTGCTGTGGAAGCACTGTTGTGGAAGTCATTTATCCAATTAATGCAATCACTGCCAAGAAGAAAAATTAACTCTAAAATTCTTCAATGTTTTTTTTTTTTTTTTTTTTTTTTTTTTTTTTTTTTTTTTTTTCAATTATAGCTAAGATAATGTTTATTGGACAAAGTGCCTTTATCATTGCAATCGAAGCTGCAAATGGGCCTCCAGAATAGATATAGTAATGTTTTGCTGCAGTTCTTAGTGCAGACTGATCTCGTTTTAATTAGTGAACGGTATTATCCTTTTTTAAACTGCATAGCTGTTTTAAGCTGTATAGCTAATTGTATAAAGCACACATCAATAAGCAAAGTACATACACAATATAAGCTATAGCCTTACAACTTCATGAACCAAAGTATCAAAACTGTTACCATAGCCAGCTTAATGACACTAACTCTGCTGTAGCAAAGTTCCCTCACCAAGCTCTACTCTCCACTTGTTTGAATGATGTTTTAGCTGTTGATTAACTGAAGGAATAAGCTTTTGCAGACCTTCACCACTTCTCTCCCTCTAAGTGGAATACTTTGGGGGCAGAGGGGCTTCAGGCCCCCCATCCCCCCCCCCTCAACTCAGAACATCTATTTTTTCAAATGCTTTACATTAGTACCAATGCTGTGCATCACATGTTTGTTGGTGTCCAAGATCAATTATTAGGAAAATTCCTAGTTACTATATAAACTAGTGTACACTTTTAGTTACAGATTCATAAATATCCATTCATTCATATGTGAGAATCACACTAATAATATACCTATAGCCATACAGCTTGCAGAAGCAAAACAAGTTAGGTAATTTTGCTATTGTAACATGTTACTCATTGAAGGCAACAATACCTTCTTGGTTTACAATCGTTACTGATGATGCATTGGATGTAATCAACAGCTATCAACAGCAATCAACAGTGAACAGTTAAATTTGTCCATCCATTGAGTGAATTCAAATTAGACTGTCAAATGGGTTCTGTTGGTTTGCTTAAGCTTCCTGACACAAGAGCAACCTCCCAGCATTTATATGTCAAGGACAAACTTATGATGACAGCAAGATCTGGTGTGGCAGCGAGATTTTGAAAAAATAATTCTGTTACAGTAGCTGTGCATTCTTGTGGATGTTCACTTATTAAATTTTTGCTTTAAGATGAAGACAGCTTCCATGTATTCAGGATGCCCTCAAAATAGTTAAAGACATAATTAAGCTAAATTTTTTCCACCAAAATATCGCATCTTTTTTATCAATCAAGTAGCAAGAGGTTGGTAGTAGAGGTGTAACTAAATTGGAATCATTATGTCCCACCAGATGACTCCAAGAATTGTTGCCATGGGAGATATTCTTTTAGAGACTTTGGAAGGAATCAATTCAACAGAATGATGAATAAATTTGAAAGCAGGTGGTCTATTGCAATCATTGGAGAAGTTTATTACCTTGTTTGGAAAGAGAGATGCACTTTTATTTTAGTGCAGCAGAGCAAATATTCCCTCTATTACAAAAAACAACAACAACAAAAAAAAAACAATATGGTTTTGCAAGATGCTCTTTCTGCTGTTGATGCTGCTAAACAATTTTACAAAATAATATGGTATGAAAATAATTTTAACAGATTTTATGCAAGGACTGTAACCACTGTTGAAGAGCACAATATTGACTTCCCAGACTCACACTTCAGATTGAAAATAGGAGTTAGCCGAATGTATTTACATATGCAAAAGCATATTTCCTGGCAATTTTGATTACAGCATGTGATCTACTCCATTCTGATCTAAAAAGTTGATTTAATGAGCACTTTCCCTCAGTCCTTGCAATTGAAAAACACCCTGATAAATGCAGCAAATGGTCATGAATGGAAGAGTTGAATAAATCCTGCTACAAGATGTTGACATGCTAACATTAGCAAAATACCTTCAACTTTACGAAATGTAATATAGCTGTGTAACTTTAAAATAAAGAAAATGAGTTTAATAAAAAAAATTCTGTTTAGCAATGAAAAATTTTTCAAACTAATGCTACCAACCATACACTAGCTCCCTCATCTATATTTAGCAATCCTAATTACCCCTGCAGCATCAAAACTAGGTCCTTCTCTGGGTGAAGTGTCCCAACTTCTATACACTCCACAATGACAGAGATGAAACTTAATTATTGAGTGCTTTTATATATTTACAAAGATTTTACAGATACTTTTTGACTTTAAATTTAGTTTTAATGGTAAAAACCTTTGTCATTGATAAGAGGGAAGGTTTTTGAAACAGTTATGGCTTGTAAATTTTCTTTTTTTTTTTATTAAATTTTTCTATATTAAGCACACTTATTCCAACTCAAAATGATTTCCCATCTTTTTAAGCTTTGATAAATATCCATCCAAAAAAATAATATAAACATCAGCATCCCCCTCCCACTTTTAATATGCTGTGTCCTCCCTTGGCTGGGGATAATTTTTCAATGATTAATTTTTGGTGCAACTTTTCTATTAGTCATTTTAAAGGCATGGGTGGTTACGTTGTGATCCTTTACCCTTTATAAACCCTTTACCAATAGTGAGCACAAAATTTGCCAAAAATGCTGGTTCCTTTCCCATTTAATTTTTCTGTTGGATCTTTAAGTAAATTCTAATACCTTCTGTGGGGACAGGACAATGCAGTGAGCAAAATAAAACTCAAGTGGTGATCCAAAGACCTATGGTTTGAGAGTTTACTTTTGGTTTGAGAGTTTATTTTTGGTTTTAGAGCACATCAGGGAGCTAATAAAAATAATATATTAAGATCTTACAGATGTAGTCCAAAGACAAAATTTCTTTTTCAAAATACATACAATAAAATATTTACTAGTACAGGGTGTCAATGATTAAGTAGTGGAGTGCTTTCTTGGTCATATTCAAGCTTATGCAATGGTGCATCTTCCAGAGTAGTTTTAATCAATCGGATAAATATCATCTTCTTGATCCTGGCTGGTAAGATTCCTCGAATGAAGAGAGTTAATCCATACAATGGAGGAATAAACACACTACTATATGATATCACTTGTATGAAGCGTATCCAGCTAGTGTGATCTTCAACTGTGAGACAGACATAGATTTGAAACACAACTGAAATATAGCAAATCAAAGCTGCACTGAAGAGAGCGAGTGTGATCACATTGTGCCACCTATTTTTGAATGGTCTGGTGATGACAATCAATATGATAATCACCACCAAGTTGATGGAAGCAGCTTCATGATACTGTTCAATTCCTAAGCCAGAAAGTATTATCAAATTGGTGACTTGTGCCATTATAAAGGTGGCTGGGAACAAGTGCAGGGTGCAAGGATTTTGTTTGTAGTATCCTTGGAAGGCATCCATAAAGGTGGCGAGAGCTGGATGTTGCAATCCTGTCCAATTTAGGCATTTATGGAAACTTTTAAAAGTGTACAAGCACAAAAGAAGAAAAGGCAGAAAATTGAAGACAAAGCTCATAGCTATAGCCAACATAAAATAAGGCAAGTGTTGTTTGCTTAAGTACATTGTACCAGGATCATTATAAACATGTGGGTGGCTACGTGTACCATTAATGGTGTAATAATGGTATGGTGTCAGTATGTTGAAGGTGACATTGAGGATTTTCACTTGGGAAAGGAGGATGAGTGTAGCAAAGGACTCAATAAGGGAATTTTCAACATTCCATTCCTTCTTAAAATAGTGTAGGCATTTGTTGAGAGGCTGTGACAAGGAAGATGCATAACTAAACCTCTGCACTAACATGTATGTGATGAGAACTGCAATCATGGGGTATATCGCCACAAGATAGTCCAGTGAAATAACACCGAGAGAGGACATGTTGGGGTGCAGGCAGAAGCCATAAACATTCAAAGTACGAAAGAAATCAAGATTCCAAAAAGAGTAGAAAATGGAAAGCACTCTTATTATGGTATTAAATGCAGTCCCATGGTTAATGGCCAGGTATAGTTGAACAATATTATAAGTGGCCATCATTTGACTAACCATGACATATCCTACCAACAAGCCTGAGTTTACTGATATTCTAAAGACTATAACAGCTAAGTACAATATGGTCAGTGGGAGGTAAGCCACCACAATATATACCAACCAATTGTACTTGTAATCCAAACACTTGACACAAGCCAAGTTGTAAGAGTAAACTGGTAAGCCATGGTCCTTAATGCATTGCCCACACATCAAACCTTGCCGGTTGTAGCTTCCACATGTTTCTGCATTGATATCAGAAGTGGAATTAGTCTTGATCTTATTGTAGAAATTAGTATCCTTGATAACATTAAGAATGCTGATATTATATTTGCAGAAACAAGGTCCCACTACTGCATTCAAATCTGGGTCTGCTGTCATGCAGTGAAAAACTCTGACTGAGATAGATTTATACACTGGATCACATTTTACAATTGAATGAACAGAATGGGCACACTCACAATCTCTGCTATCATTGCTGGGAAGAGTCCAGAGAGAACATTCCTTTGAATTCCCATCTTCTTTCTGGGTAACTACTATTGATATGCTACATAATATGAAGATAAGGATATAATTAGCCATTCCTATTCCATACTGTATAAACTGGTCTGCAGTATTGTGTAGTGTCCTCACAGAGAGCAGCATGAAAATTATATTTAAATGTTGCCTGTGCATTATGAAATTGTTTTTATTATATGGAATAATTCAAAAAATACTGAAACAGAAACAAAATAAGTACATAGACTTATGCCCATGCATGGCGAGCACACGCACATGTGCACACACACATACACATGGGTATTGCATGCAGGCAACAAACATGGTATCGTTTGCCATCATATCTATCAATCTCCATTATGGTCATTTATATAAATTTAACATAAGGTTTCGAACAGTTACAGCATGATTAATTATAGTGTAGTTGCTGATGGTCAATTTTGGGCACTGCTGGACCAAAGCATGAAGTTTTGCACAGGGATTGAATAAGGTATATTAAAGAATTTCAGAAGCAGTGCCACCACATTAGTGGTATTATTCACTCTTCAGAAACAGCTACTACTTTGCTCATGTTCAAAAAATTTATATTCCCTACATATAGATTATACAACAAAATTAAGGAGAAAATACAAGATATACCATCCAGTAACAGTAACAAAGCGCTCTGCATAAAAACATTGTCTCTGCACTTGCATTTCTGTAGTACAAGAAGTTTAGCAGCCAAGACTTCAGTAGCTGATTTCCAACTCTGTTCATACTGTACCTAACCAAATCCCTCTGATGCTGGGTTGTTATGATGGACTCTAAGGTAAGTACTCCAGATACTAGCTAGGTAGAATGCTGGTTAGCTGTACTGGAAAAGTTGGAATCTCCTCTGCCAGACTTGGTGTTAACCAGCAACACATAACCCAACCAGACCATCAGTGAACCTGATGTAGTAGAGTGTCATCTTGTAAAAATGGGGAAACCTGCTCTTGATGAAGAAGTGAAACTTCAATCAAACAAGAAGGGCACTTTTTCAGAAAGTCTGGCATTGAAAGAATCTGCAGAAGCAACCCTAATCACTCCTAAACAATTAAGCTGTACCTTAAAAGACATGAAATATTAGTCCAGGCTAGAAGCCATGATTTTCAGGCCAACTTTGCTTTTTAATATGAAGTGTTTCGTTTTTTGTACCTGCTGAATCCAAATCTGATGATTGCTAAATGCTAAACCTTGAGCATTTTTATTAAAAATGAAATCCAAATGGCCACCAGGAAGAAGAAAAAGTAATTTTAATTCAATACAAATGATAATTATACACAGAGCAAACCCAATGCATTTCAAGTTTGCCTTCCATAGGTGGTCTCAATAAAAGAAATCTGACCATATGGCATTCCATTTGCCATCCTTGTGAGCATACCATGCTCTCCAGACATTCAAGGTTTTGGCAATTGTGGATGAATTTGCTGCATGGATTAAAGATAATACAAATCATATCTTGCATATTGACATGACAAGGTACAAAAAAAAAAAAGGGTTAGATTATTGCAACATCACGCACCCAAATGCAGTGACCAATTATTTTCCTTTCTGCTTGAATAAACTGCATCATGATAGACATGTTTAATAAGGTATTGAACCACAGTTTTGTACTGCTCCAGTCCTGTTGACTTTTTCTTAATGCAGATATTGAGTGAGCTCCTCCATTTTGTGTAGCTCTTCATGGTGTAATACTGGCCTCATGAGTTCCTCTGTGACCACTACATTTTGGGGAATTTGGTGTCTGGACAGAAGCTAAAAATGTAGATGTGAGAAATTGTTAAAGCTCTCATCCTAGCATGAAGATATCAATAGCTCCAACACACACATCATCATGTGCATGCCACCAAGGCATGAACAGACTTGGAGAACATGACCTCATGCATCCAAGTTATGCTAACAGTCACCTGATGTAACTGCTGGTTGTTGGTGAAAATATTTCACTCCTGTCTAGTGAGCAATGTTAATCACTGTTCTTCTACCATTTCTGTTTTCATTATATCAGTTCAGCTGGAATCATACATAAATGTGGTGTAGAACAAAATGTGTGCAGACATCTTCAAAAAGAAAATTGCAGAAGTTGTCGTGTATCCAAAGTTGAACAGACTGCCACCAATATTGCTGCCTTCAGTTTTCACTGCTGATGGACCAGAACTGCAACCAAGTTTTACCCCATTAGGGTGGTTAGCTGTTGCAACAAGTTCACCTCCTTCTGTAAATGCATGGGCCAAGTAGGAGTCCCAGCCCATGGGAGTAGTAATACATGGTAATCATATCAGTATGGATAATCTATATAAACAGCCAATCAAAAAGAGAACTGGACACACATCTTATAACCTTCCATGCCATGCTAGGACACACTCCACCCCCTGATATGCATATCAGCATAACTTATGATGTTATAATTTAGTATCCAACTCATTTTTATGCTTGTCAGTCATAGACTTACTAAAATACTCTCTTTTTTTATGCATTGCTCAGCCATCCATAGCTGGTTACAGGTTTTGGGTGGGCATTTTGGATTATTGCATTTCTACAAAAATTTTCAAAGTTTCACATCTAACACTCATCAGATTCAAATTCAGCATAAAAAATTGTTCCAAAATATCCTTTTTTTAAAGGTAGTTCTATTCTAAAACAAGGTCACCTGATGTCTAGCTTGGATTAGTGTGGATAGGTTGTTTCCATGTAGCTACATACATTCATTCTAAATTTTTGTTCGATCTATGTACTGTTTTTGATGGATATCTTTCTGTTTGTTGTGATATTACGCTTGTTACTACCATTGCTAAGTAAGAGGTTGCCTTGGGAAATAACTGTTGGATAAACATTTCTATACTTTTTGCAACACATTGATTCAATTTCACTATATGCAGAGTTTATCACCTAAGAAACATGCGCATGTTATTACTGCTTTAATGAAACAACTATAACTTTATGTATGATCAATATATAACATTCCTTTACATATTTCGTTCAGATAGCAAACTAAATATATGTGTGTGCATGTGTGCGTATGTGTGTGCATGTGTGTGCATATATGTGTGCATACGTGAGCGTTGCTATCCTATCAACTCTCTTGTATGATCACATGATAACAATAATGTGATTAATAAAAATAATGATACTTAATTGGAGTAATTATAACTGCAAAGGTGAAGAAAGAGAGCAAGGAACATCATTAGTCCTCAATGGAATACACGAGTACAAAAGTTGTACATGTGAATACACACATGTACATACGTCATAACACATGCATACACACATGTGTATGCGTGCAAGGGCATACATCACACATTGATCGGATGTAGGTATGAATCATGCTATATACAATAGTGCAGATATATTGGTTGAAACCATTTTGGAGTATCCACAACATTTAGTTGTCCTTTTTCTCCTCTTGGTGGCATGCCCTTTCACTTGCTTCCTTCAACTCTGTCTTGCGTTGACTGACGTTGACATAGTGACCTAGGAAAGCTCCACCCACTATGCCAGCAGTGCTAGCAGTGGCTGCAATCACAGCTCTGACCTTCAACCCTGCTAAGATGCCAATGGGTCCTCCCACGAATCCTCCCAAAAATCCTCCTACAATACCTCTTCCCACATTGTAGAACAAAGTCCTTCAATCGCCATCCCATTCTGAGATCCTCAACACCTCCTGCGACATGCAACACTGCCTGTTCTGTCTCGGCACTGATCCGTGCAACAATATTAGACTGCTCCTGCAACCACAACCACACACAAGATCACAATATTGCCCCAGGGTAGCAGAACACTAAACATCACTGTTCCTGCCTGTACAGTGACACCATGAACACCTCAAATAATGGTCGAGAAAAAGGAACTTACCTCTAGGGCATTTAGCATGCAACTATTCCTCAAACTCACATTGACCTATGTCCTCAACAGGCGTCCCCACTGTACACACACGCACATCTCCCCCCATCACACACCCTCCCCTCCCCTCCCCTCCCCACAAACCAACACAAACATTTTAAGGTTCATAGGTCAATCAATGCCAGGCATCCATTTGTCACACATACCACATTGCATTATAATACATGTTGCGATCATTGCACTAGAATACATGTGATATTCATGTGATACACTAAAATACATGTGATATAGATGTAATACACTATAATACATGTTGGGATCATTTCACTATAATACATGTATATATATATATATATATATATATATACACACACACTAGCAGGCATACTCAGTGTTATCAGGGATATAATTACATTAACATATGATAGGTGTGGCAACATATGACCTAACCAATTGTCATATGGTTTGGCCAAGTATAACTTTTAATAATTATAGACTGATACTGCCAGAAAACAGGTGTGACCCAGCCCGTATTTCCCAGAGCAGGGGGTGTGGCCAGGTGGGACCAAGCCCATGTATCTCCCAGAGCTGGGGGTGTAGCCAGGTGGGACCCAGTCCATGTATCTCCCAGAGCAGGGGGTGTGGCCAGGTGGGACCCAGCCCATGTATCTCCCAGAGCAATGAGGTGTGTGCAAGCCAACATATAAAAGTCCGTTCCAAGGGTCTGATCTACGTGCACATGCCCCCAAGCCCAGATATGGCCAAGTGACTCAAATTATTTAGGCTTCAAGTCCATCATGATGTAGGATGAGTCTGTCTGTCTCTCTGCCTGTGTTAGGGCTAGAGCTTGGGCCTATCTCCACCTAAAGCCTGAACCCCTGACCCCAGCCACCTGGTCTGTCCCCACCTAAAGGCAGGACCCCCTGACCCCAGCCACCTAGTCTGTCCCCACCTAAAGGCAGGACCCCCTGACCAGTGCCACCTGGTCTGTCCCCACCTAAAGGCGGGAATCCCTGACCCCAGCCACCTGGTCTGTCCCCACCTAAAGGCAGGACCTGGTTTGTCCCCAACTGACAGTCTGAACCCCCTGACCCCCCTGACCCCAGCCACCTGGTCTGTCCCCAACTGACAATCTGAACCCCCGACTCCAGCCATCTGGTCTGTCCCCAACTGACAGTCTGAACCCTGCTGACCCCAGCCACCTGGTCTGGATTGTGCATGTGTTGGACATGCATGTATGTGTATGGGCTGTGCACATATGGGCCATGCATGTGTTCTACCATTATATGCAATATGTAGAGACTGAATTTCTATTCAACAAGTATTGGCTAATTATTGGTATTTCAAGAGCAAAGTATTGTTTGGTTTGAGAAGTACTGAATAATGTAATGAAGGAACTGTACTGAATTGTTGGAACTAGAAGTGGTGGAGACAGGCTGTGTCCATGTGAACCTCTAAAGTAGATTGACCTTTATCGGGTAACTTAAATACCTCATCCTTTTTGATTTGTAGAAAAGTTCTAAAATATACATGTAGTGCATCTGCTGGTGTTTGTGTGCTAAGGTGTGGGTGCTGTGACCGAATATCATGTGGGGATGGGGATTCCTTTGGCTGTCCCAAGCCAATCTTAGAGTGGAAATTCCATGGACAGTCAATTCATCAAGGGAATTCTCTTTGTTAGTTGATCAGGGCATAGAAGGCTTCAAAGCCATTGTTACAAGCTGCATAGTGAAAGCTTCTTTTTTTTCACCTTGTGTGTGTAGATAGTTGTGTCTGTCTATCCACCCTAATATGACCACTGGGATCAAGAGAGTGAATCGGCCAATTGGTATAAAATTTGACATGAGCACTTGGGAATGGTAGGTGGGGTGTTTTTAATTTATATAATATTGAATTGTTGAAATTTTTACAAGCTGTGTAACAAAAAATATGTTTTGTTTTGACCTTGGGTCTGTGTATGTGCACATTTGTGTCTGTACATTTGTGTCTGCCTATCCACTCTAACATAACCACTGAGATTGGGAGAACCCTGGTGCCATAGAGATAAAATCTAGCATGAGATCTTTGGGGAAGATGTGGGATGGTTATTACATAATAATAGTTTTAATTTCTGTATTTTTACCCATGAGCCCTAAGAGCTCACAGGGTCTTAAAATTCCTTTGTTTTTGTGGTTCTTGTTGTTCTTGTTTTTCTTGTGACATTTCCTCAGATTTCCAGTGCTAAGATCTCTGGTTCAATCCCTAGTTATGGTTGGGGGGGGGGGGGGGGGGGGGGGGTCCACCTTTTTCCCTTTTAAGATTTTTTTTCCCTGACACTTCCTCAGATAAGCAAAATATGGGAAAATTAACTAAATATCAGATATTCATAAATAGTTGAGTGGGTTATGCTTGATACATTTCAAGCTTGTTAAGATATATATATATATATATATATATATATATATATATATATATATATATATATATATATATATATATATATATCTTTTACTATTTGTGCATAACCACTGGGATATGAGCCAATTGGGATGAAATTAACATAGCACTTGGGCAGGATAGAGGATGGTTTGTACATAAGAAAATTTAAAATTGCTGTACTTTTGCCTATCTATCATTACAAGCCAGCTGAAACTTGTTTGTTTTGTCTACCTTATATCTATGTGGTTACATTTCTGTCTGTAGATTCACTCTCTATTTCAATTAGAATTACTTATACATTCCTAACTAGTTATTATAATTGTTAGAGTGGTATGCTTACCCTACAAACCATGTTGTGTAAAACACTCAGTCACTCTAAAAAGTAAGTCAGGTCAACAGAATTGTACATGAACCCAATACAACTGAAAATAGGAATGTACTGCATGTCTTGTGAGATTCCATCTTTGGGAGGCTTGTAGTTTGTTACTGTTTTTTTGTTTTGTTTTTTGTACAGATTCAATTATTTGTGGGTGACAGACTTGCTGCTATTTGGTGCTGTGTATAACATTATAGATAGAAAGTAGTAGGTAGCTATTTAGTATCAAGAGAGCATGTAAAAATACATTGCAGTTCTAAGAAGATACAGTTTGATGTCTACAGAAACTGATGAGTGTTATTCAGACCACATGCTATCAATATAAAATCACTATTCCCTGTCTATCAACATGTTGGCTTCAAGTGCCCGTCATTTGTCAGGTCACTTGGAAAGTTGTTTCTCTTACTCATACCAATGGAACTTCTGCACATGTGCTTTCCTTGCACTCGTTGACCTGGTGACTTCCACATGACTCGTAATAACTGTTTGGTTTGATTTGGTTGCAGGAGGAAGATGTACAACACAGTGATGGCCACAGTCATGTTGGCTGCATGGGCTAGAGAAATTCCAAGAGGAAGATCATGTACTCTTCCCATCATAGTGGAGAGTTCGAGAACTATGATCTTGTGCTGTATGAACCTGTACTACAGGTAGAGAACTTCCAGTACAAGTCACTGATCATGATAGGTGTGTTTGTGTGTGGGTGTGTAGGAGAGAGGAAAGAGGCAATGGTGTATGTGGGTGTGTGTGTGTATGTATGGTTTCTCCCTCCCAGATTTTTTTCCTTCCCTGTCTTTCCCCTCCTCCCACAACTCTCTTTTCCTCACCTTTCACTCTGTCTTTCCTCCCATCTCCCCATCTTTATTCTCACCTTTCACTCTCTCTTTTCTCCCCTCTCCATCTTTATTCTCACCGTTCTCTCCCTCTCTCTCTCCTCCCCTCTCCCCTATCTTTATTCTCACCTTTCACTCTCCCTCTCTCCTCCCTCATCTTTATTCTCACTTTTCACTCTCTCTTTCCCCCCTCTTTATTTTCACCTTTCTCTCTCTCTCCTCCCCTCTACCCATCTTTATTCTCACCTTTCACTCTCTCTCTCTCCTCCCCTCTCCCTATTTTCATTCTCACCATTCTCTTCCCCTCTCCCCATCATCTTTATTCTCATATTTTACCCCCCCCTCCCCATCTTTATTCACACCTCTCATTCTTTCTCTCCTTCCCTCTCCCCCATCTCTATTCTCACATTTCACTCTCTCTCTCTCCTCCCCTTTTCCCCATCTTCATCCAGTTCCCTCCCTCATTGAGATCAATCCGTCTTCCCCCCTTCCCTCCTATGTACTCTACTATAACTGATGATTCTCTCTCTATTTCTCTTCATTAACTGCACCCAATATTGGCCGAAGGAGTTTGAAGACATGTCTACTCAATGAATGGAGGCAGATGTTTGGAGAGGTCAAAGCGTGTGAGTATTGTTGCCTCATGGGGCAAGCAGCCCCCTCCCCAGGCTCCTGGTCCACACTCGGTTAGAGTGAATGGAGTCATGCTTCTTTTTGTCTTTGTGTAGATACAAGGAAACCGAAGGACCACGAGGACCAGCAGCCCCCCCCTCCTCTTTTCTTTTATCCATATTTTTTCTCTCCTTTGAGCAGCTTCTGTAATGTTTCATGTTGGCGTTGACCTGGGCAATGCTGGGTATATGCTGCTAGTATATAAATAAATAAATAAATAAATAAATAAATAAATAAATAAATAAATATATATATATATATATATACACACACACACATATACATACACTACTTGCAGCATATACCCGGCTTTGCCCAGCCAATGTCGACATGAAACATTATAGAAGCTACTCAAACTTCGGCCTGGTTAGTCCTTTAATTAGCTTTTGGCAGCCAAAAGAACATATTGTGGGCGTGGTTAATACCAAACCATACCCACTTGCAGTCAATAATGCTCACCTGATTACTTAAGACTCTATATACTAAATTTCAGCCTGATTGGTCCATAAATGAGATTTTGGCAGGCATGATGTTCTATGGGTGTGACAATGATCAGACCAAACCACACCCATTGATACTGCTCACCCAGTTGCTTGGATACCTCACTCCAAATTTCAGTCTGATTGGTCATTGGATTAGCTTTTAATGGCCAAACAACTTCCAGTGGGTGTGACTACAGAAAAACCACACCCATATATGGTTAATAATGCTTTCCTGGGTACTTGGAGACCACATGCCAACTTTTGGCCTGATTGGTATCTGATTAACTTTTTTCCAGCCAAAATAACTTATTGTGGGTGTGGCTATGGTAAAACCCACCCATTATCATGCCCATATGTGTTTAATAACACTCACCCGGGTTCTTGAAGAGCCCAAACCAAATTTTGGCCTTTTTGGTCCAAGTGTTTGGCATTGATGCCTTGACACACATAGATACAAATATACATACATACGTACGAACGAAAATATATATTAAAATGGGTTCTTGGGTCTAACTACTTAGGTACAAACTTTATTCAGAAGTTCTTTTATTGGCACTTTTCTCCTTATATGCCAATAGGAAAAGGTGATGCCAGGAGGGATCCCAGGAGGGATCCCGCCCATGTTACTCCCAAAGTTAATGCGTATAAATAACATGTTTTAAGTCTGTCGCTCCAAGGGTTTGTCTGGCCAAAGTACCACTTTTTGGCCTGATATGAACACAGAAATGGGTGTGGTCATATACATGTACCTAAAACATTCCCCAGATTATATTGATATATGTATGGGTTCATGGGTCTAACTCTCTAGGTTCAAGTGTTTTTGCTGATATACCATTTATGGCATTTTTAGCCTTACATAGGAAAAGGAAGTGGTGTGGCCAGATGGAACCCAGCCTATGTTACTCTCAGAGTGAAGTTGTATATATTTGTTTGAAATAAAACTGGTAAGTAGGGATGACTTGTCAACAAAAAGTGCAGAAACCAAAATTCTGTGACAGTGCATGTTACAAAATATATGCATACCAAGTTTTAGATCTCTAGCTCCAAGGGTTTTTCTGGCAAAAATATCGTTTTGGCTTTTTCAAGTTACCACGGTAACTATTTTCCAGATTTTTAAGCCCATGTTTTAAGTTAGGTCAAAACTATCATCATGCCAAGTTTCAGAGAAACCCATCCACAGGTTTGGCCAGAATGATGGTACAAACATACAAACAGACATCTCCTTGAGAGAGAGAGAGAGAGAGAGAGAGAGAGAGAGGAGAGAGAGAGAGAGAGAGAGAGAGAGAGAGAGAAGAGAGAGAGAGAGAGAGAGAGAGAGAGAGAGAGAGAGAGAGAGAGAGAGAGAGAGAGAGAGAGAGAGAGAGAGAGAGAGAGAGAGAGAGAGAGAGAGAGAGAGAGAGAGAGAGAGAGAGTAGCAGCATATACCTGGCATTGCCAGGCCAATGTGAACATGAAAACCTTAAGGAAGCAGGCTTTCCAACCTCCAACAAAATTTATGAGTGAGATTATGTGGTGGTTTGTGGTTTCCATATTTTTTTTCGAACTAAATATTTTATCTGTCATCCAACAATGTAGTATGACTTTATGGTGAAGCATATTTCCTGCATGACATTGTAATTCTTTTTATACTGGTTTTTATTATTCATTTTCTAGTTCATGGCTAATGTTTTGAATAAAACTTAATTATTTGAATAATGCTGTATCAATTTTTATTATAATTATTATTTAAATTTGTTATTATAATTGCCAGAAATTAAAATTTTTTTTTTTTTAATTATAATTAGATTAGTTCCTAGGAGCTGGGGGGGGGGGGGGGGAATATCGAAAATATAGTTAATTTAGAAAGCCCCAGATTACAACAAAGAAGCAGGGGCAGATCTTGCAATTATTTAAATTTGTTATTATAATTATTTATATTTGTTATTATAATTGCCAGATATAGCTGACAAACACTATTCACTAATAGTGGACCTCAAATAGGTTTTTATTCTTCTCAGAAGAGAAAATCATCTTTATGCCTCAGCACTAGAAATGCATAGTATGCAGGCAATTATTAGGAGATAGTGGATGATAAGGAATCAATCCTTATCACAAGCACCAAGAGCTAGGAGTATAGCTATATAAATTTCACTATAAAGTATATACATCACTTTTAAGCTCTAACAAGCTGCCCCTGAAGGGTTTATATAAACCTCAATAACTCACCTTCCTTGTCTGTGTCCAAATCAGTTTCAGCCCCAGCCTCCTCCAGGGCAGAGTCAGTTTCACTCACAGTCCATAGCAAAAGTGAGTAGGTTGGTAGCACAAATTGTGCAACAAATAATTTGTCTATTGCAGGGAACTGAAAAGTGGATGGAGCTATTTAGCAGACTTTCAGTGCATGTGCAAACTTAGTCCTCTAAATTTTATTAGACTCATTCTGTGCATTAAATTGCTGGACCAATGTTGCCATGGATACTCTCAAGCACTTTGGACCACATCCATGTTGGCACTTCAGACTGGTGAAACAGAAACAAACATTGTAACTTGAGGAAAAATGAGGGAGATTTCAAATATTATGTGGGTGAGCAGGTGACAATGTCAAAATGAGGGTGACTCCCTCCTGATGTGGATGAGTTGGAAGGTCTGAGGAAGCCACTCAAATTTCAGCCTGATTGGTCCTTCAATTAGCTTTTGGAATACAAAAAACGTCCTATGGGTGTGGCTACCATAAAACCACACCTACATGTGGTTGATAATGTTCACCTAGTTACTTGCAGACCATATGCCAAATTTCAGCTTGATAGGTCCTTTAATTAGCTTTTGGCAACCAAAACAATTCCCTGCAGATATGGCTATGACCAAACCACACCCATGATTGGTAAATAATGCTTACCACTTACTTAAGAGATCACATGCCAAATTCCAGCCTGTTTAGTCCTTCAATTAGCTTTTGATAGCCCAAAATGACTACCTGTAGGTGTGGTTAAGACAAAACCACACCCACATGAGGTTAATAACACTCACCCAGTTACTTGGAGATCACATGCCAAACTTCAGCCTGGTTGGTCCTTTAATTATATTTTGATAGCCAAAATGACTTCCTGTGGGTATGGCTATGTAAAAACCACACCCATATGTTGTTAATGATGCTTACCCAGGTACTTGGAGACCACACATCAATTTTCAGCCACATTGGTCTTTTAATTGGCTTTTCGTAGCCAAAACAATTTCTTGTGGCTATGTAAAAACCACACCCACATGTGGTTATTAACACTCATTCGATTACTTAGAGACCACATGCCAAATTTCGGCCTTTTAGGTCCAAGGGTTTGGCCATGATGGTTAGACACACACATACACAAACCAAATATTTAGTAGATATATATATCAATATAGTTTCAATACAATTTTTAAAAACTTATTTGCCCTGTAAATGCGATCCAATTTTAATTTCTATTAATATATTTGAAGTTCTAGCATACAGAGAAAACAATTCTTCTGCTACAAAAATTTCAGAGAGGAGAGCGCTAGGAATAGAACAAGATATATAGTTAGGTAGGTATGATAGACGATGGATGCAGACAGATCAAATAATAGATCCCTGAAACAAATTTTGTTTCATCTTCACACACTGATGGGTTTTTTTTTTTTCCATTAAAAGGGTTTTTATTCATTAAAAAAACAAAACAAAACAAAAACAAACAAACAAACAAAAAAGCCATAATTGTGAAGAATTGTCCAAAATGTTATAAAATGAATATCAGGAGAAGCCGCCATTTAAACAGTAAAAAAACAAAACAACTAGTGCATGTTTTTAGCTGATATCATAATTTCTGAACTTCAGATTTCACTGGCTGCGTTAAAAAAAAAACAAAAAACCCTCGGTTAGTTCAATATAAGTAGCACTATAGTAAATTCTCAACATACATTTATACAGAGACAAATAAAAATACAGGCAAAGTATATTTAGTTCGTTTATTATCCACGAAGATGAAAGGCAACTCCAGCGACAAACAGGAACAACAGTATATATCCTATACACACAAGAAATCCATTCACTACTACCTCCTCCTCAAATCCCCATCCTAGAGGGGGAAACAAGCAATGCAGACACAGCGTAATAATTAATAGGAATCAGTATTATGTGATGGTGACACAGAAAGGACCAGACATTGGATTTAAATAATTCACACAGACTTTCCTTACTCCCTAGCCAAATTCAAAACAAAGCCTTTCATCCTAACCGCACTATAGCCTAAATGGATAGCTGGTGAGTGTCTAGGCCTTACTTCATGGAGTGTTGTGCCCATAGAAGGCTCAACTCTATGTACCCAGTGCATGCCACTGGAACTGTGTGTGTGTGTGTGTGTGTGTGTGTGTGTGTGTGTGTGTGTGTGTGTGTGTGCGTGTTTGCGCGTGTGTGTAGTTATGCTCTTGGGCTGACAACCCAAGGGTTGTGAGTTCAAACCCAGCACTGATAGAAAAAACTTTCCTGTCCTTCAACATCTTCCCACACCAGTCCACTCAGCTGTGATGGGGACCTGGAAATTTCTGGGGTGCAAATTCACTGGCTATGGCTTGTCAATCAGCTAAGGCTCGAAGAGTTTGCTTGCACTGGCTCAGTGCCTGCTTAATGCACAGGTACCCTGACTATGTCAGGTGCGTGTGACTGTGTTAATGGCAGCTAGACAATTTGCACTTTTTGCATTGTGTGTGCATTAGGCAATCTAGGACTCTAAGTTCTCTAGCAACACTGCTAGGCATGTTTTAATTGTATACACACTACCCATGCTTAATATATATTTAGTAAATGTATGATGATTATGTGCATTTCACCCTCAGTATTGATGACACCATGTCTTCTGGTCTGATGTTTACCTTAACATTGCAATGCTACTCGTTCAGAAGAACGCTAAATATATTTCAACTTTGCATTAGCTAGGTGAAACACTAGTTTCTCAAAATTTTCATCTGACAATTTCCCACAGCAACTTTGAAGGATGATAGAGGCGCATGAGAAAGTTATTCCAAATCTCCACTCCAGTTGGCTGCATAGGCAGGCAGCATCCAGGGTCACATCAGTCACCAACATCCACCAAGGTCAAAAGAAATTACTTTTTTTTTTCTTTTTTCAAAAAAACAAAACAAACCAAACCAAATTAATTAATTTTTTACATTTTCATCTTCATTGAAGTTTCATGTGTATGAATACGTGTGTGTGTGTGTGTGTGTGTGTGTGTGTGTGTGTGTGTGTGTGTGTGCACATGCACGTATGTATATACAATAGCAGCATATACCCGGTGTTGCCCGGGTTTAATGACATGCTCATAGTAAAAGGTGTGGCCTAGTGTGACCCAACCAATTTTCCTACCAGATTCAAGTTGATTTTGCATGGTTCTAGGTCTCTAGGTCCATGAATTTGACCGTCTAATAGTACCATAAATAGATTTCATCATTTTTGGCACTTTTTTAATCTGATATTCCCACAGGAAGTTGCTCTTAAGGGTAGGCACACCCTTCACAGTGGATGGTTTTTAGCAAAAAAAATTTTGTGCTCACCTGTCCACATGGTTTGGTAGTAAAGTGATGTGGCCAAGAGTTGTCAAGTATGACTTATGGAGGAAGAGGATTGAATAGGAATATCCACACTAAGTAGAGAGTATCCAATCAAATGTAATTCAAGCCTCTTCATTCACAGATGCATTATTGGAAAACTCATACTCAAGACAAATGTTACCAGATGAATTCAGCTCAAAATCAATACTTTTTATCACTACTTATTTCCAGCTACCAAAAAGATCACTACAAAACATGGTTATATTACACAATCAAACCAAATATAAAAAATTTATATTGGAAAATATTACAGTTTTTCCTTCAGATCACAGCTTTAATATTTGCCTTATGCTATCTGCATTCAAGATAGGAAGATAGAAGATTTTCAGTACATCCAGGCTGAACAGTCGAAATGGAAAGTTCCACACTGGATCATTGTATGAATGCACATCCAGCCAGAATTCTCTGCGCTGCTGATGTCCCAAGCCAGCTCCTTGATCATGGGGCAATTAGACTCCAGTGCTTCGTGGGATGAAACATCTCATTAAAAAAATAGCAGACACAGATATTCTCTCTCCTCTCCAGGTGTAGCTTGCAACAGCAGTGGAAATTGGAATGGAGCTGTCTTGGTAAGGAGCTTGATTCTTTATGTAGTCTTATGAATACCTTCTTCAGAAATTTGAAGGCATTCTATTTCAGTCTCCTCTTCTTCTGCATGGGTAGCTGGCTATGGTATATCTTTGTATAGAATTCCTGACTCATGCTGAAAATTCACTACATTTTGAAAATATTAGCAATTTCCCAATCAGGCATTTTCTCTCCCAATTTCACTGCAAATGTCACTGCTTGTGGTATCACTGCTCATGACTACTCCACATTGTCCCGGAGATCAGCCTCAGTGTTGCCAGATGGATTCAGCCAAAAATCACCACAAAATTTCTCAATATAACACAGAATTATTAATTCAATGGTAAATATCCTAATTACAATTACATGTGTGCGCAAGTATACTTCCTCCTACTCAGGCTAGTAATCTACATGTAACAAATCAACTCAATAAATAACAAATTAACTGGAGTCATCCTCTACAAATAACAATCTATTCTGGTCCCTAATCAAATAATTCCGAGTGTTCTCTATTTAATGTACCAATTTGAAATGATTTTTTAAAAACATTTCAGCCGATCAGAGTTTGAAAACAACAACAAAAAACAACAACAGGGAAAAGAAGGAAATAAGTAAGAAAAAGGAAGGGGGTGGTAGTAGAGGAAGAAAAGAAGGAAGGGAATAAGAAAGGATAAAAATGGGAGGGGGGGAAAGGAAAAAGACAAAAAACAAAACAAAACAAAAAAACAAAACAAAACAAAAAAACAACCATGTCCAGGTGTGAACCACTGATTTTCAGCTTGAGAGACCTGTGCTTTAATCACTGAGCCATAGTATTTAAAGCTTTTTTGAAATGGAAAATAAAATTCCTCTTACCCCCTCCAAGGGTGATACTAATTTTTTTTTTTTTTTTTTTTTTTTTTTTTTTTTTTTTGATGAAAAACTGTAGTAGGTACCCAAGGATCATGCCTGAAAAGTTTCAATATTCATTCAGCTGTTTGGCTAGGGCTATGCTATATATATATAGATTTAGTGGGGCTAAATTGATAAACATACTGGATTTGGTATTATGGACTTCCTTTGATTATTCCCATTGCAGTGGAAAAGGGAAGAAAAAAGGTGGAGGGAAAAGGAAGGAAACACCCTTGTCCAAATTTCATTGCAGTCGGCCTAGTAGTCAATCACAAATAAAAAGGATAGATAGATAGGCAACACCAAATATTATTTTAAAACTATTCCTCACCAACCCCGAATTGAATATGCTAAATTTTATTCTAATCAGCCCGCTGTCATGCAAAAATAGAAAAATATAGATAGATGGGCAAAAATGCTGCAATTGCACATTTTATTATGTAAAACATCATCCCCCACCCACTCCAAAAGCTCATGCCAAATTAATCCCAATTGGTCCAGTGGTTCTCCAACTCCCCCCCCCCCCCCCAAACATCATCCCCCACCCACTCCAAAAGCTCATGCCAAATTAATTCCAATTGGTCCAGTGGTTCTCCAACTCCCCCCCTGATAAAGATGGATAGTTATGCAAAACTAATGCAGATGCAAATTTTCTTATGTAAAGCTCACCCCCAACCTCCCCAACTGCTTATGCTAAATTTTATCCCAATTAGACTGGAGGTTCTCAAAATCAGTGATTATTTACAAATAGAAAGAGGTAGATAGAGAGGCAAAATGCTGCAATTCAAAATATAATATGTAATAATCATAGCACACCCAACCCAAGTGTTTATACCAAATTTCATCCCAATCAGCCCAGTGATTCTCTCAATCCCTACTCAATCCTATGTAGTATATTTATATTAGAATTTCATCCATCAGTAAAACCACAATTAGTTGTAACTGTGGTTTTCAAACTTGGATACCCCCACCTAGTGTTACTAGACCCGAGAGTGCCACATGCAGAAATGCAGAGAGTTCCAGGGTTCCTAGAAATTGTTAGTCAGGGATACAGTTTGAAAAGTATTTGAAAAAAAGTAAAATATTTTCAAATACAAAATACTTGCAAAAGTATTTAACATACAAACACAAAATACATATTTCGTATTTTGTAATGTATTTGAAATACAAACTATTAAATGCATGACACAAGTCTGCTTGAGTAAACATTCCAGTTGTCTAAAAGAAATTTCAACTATTACAGTATTTAGGTTTCTGAGTTTGTGGGGGTAATAAATGGTACCTGGTATGTCAGTATTCGGGTGGGAGGGTCTCTACTGTCTGATGGACACCATGCCTTCAAACAGGTACAATTTAAATGCATCATGGTCTGTTCTTAAATATTGAAAGAGCTAAGAGGCATAGTCGAAATCCCCCCCCCCCCCCCCCCCCCAGTCTTTCAGCTTCTCCACATGAGAGAATTGAGAGGCACAAGTGTATTGTATACACAACTTGACCAGGGGAATCACTTGGGTAATGTTAGACCCCCAGAGAGGGACTATGGAGGCCTCACGACATGAAAAACTGGAGATGTAGTGGGTGCAGTGAGTTTTTCCCTTACCCAAGAATGGTTAAAATTACACTAAATGCTAATTATCTCAGTTGAAATTACCATCGGCAGAATTCTAAGAGAATGGGCATTGACCTTGCCACCACACCAATCCTCCTCACACCAAATTTTATCCACCTGTTACCTCAGAAAATACTTTTTAAAATTTGCAAACATATTGACCATTATGGATTCCTTTTTAAATGGATTTCAAATGTTGATCTATACTTCCACTAAGTTGCCCGTTGTAGGTACTGAGCCAGACTAGAAGCTAACAATTGTTAAATAATAGCAAATATATTTGCTATCTACACATTTCAAGGTAATGCATGTTATATTTCAGATGTCGATATTAATTGGGATGAGAATGTAAGTTGGAAAAAGGAGGCATGTATATGGTCTGGTCAAGTTCCTACAGTGTCTGCAATATCTTAACTATACATATATATCAGGTTCAATATCAGTACTTTACCTCTTCCCATGATTGCCTTCAAGGCCATAGTTGGAATAGTGATGGGAACAAAGTATCCCACATACCTAACAAACGTGGACATTCCCTCCAGAGGCCATACTGTACCTGTGAGAACACATTTGGATGATTACAGATTTATAAAAATGATCTTTAAAGAAAGCAGAAGTAATTCATCTTTAAAATTCTTAAAGTTTTCTTTTAATGACCTCAACCAAAGAGCCATTTTATCATCTCCATCAGTTGTCCCCCAATTAGTTTAACTCTAGAATGTCACGCCTGTCCCCAACCAAACCCTATAACGTGTGGAGTGCTTCATTCAACTTACGAACCACTTAAAAAGATGAAGGGAAACATGATAAAGCCGAGATACTGAGCTGATTCAAACACAGTGTCGGCCACAGCTGAGATGAGCAAACCAAAAGTCAACCCTACAAGGAATGGAAAAATAAACAACAAATTTTTTTCTCCTTTTTAGGTGTCAAAAACAACAACACTCAATATTCACAGGGCACACTGCAAGTTTTCATGTACTAGCTGATTAAATACTATGGCAGATTGAATACAGACACAATATTGTAACAAACATTTGCCTTGAAATGCTTCAACATTTAATCGTTAATTTAATATAGCAGAGACTTAGAGACTTCATTAGGTGTCCCAATGCAGTAGAGAGTGAAATTAAACTATTAATATTAATATTATAAAAGTTGATATTCTTCATTTCTTTTTTCACTGTCCTTTACTTCAGGAATCTAATTGTCAATCATCTTTGAGGTGAAGTAGATAACGATAAATATATATTTAGGATATGGATCTACAGAAGGAAAAAAATCTCCTCCCCAGCCCCCCTCCCAAATCATTATTATTTTGTTTTGGATAATGACCATCATCTTGTTCTTGCTCCTTTTCGACAAGCACACTAACATTCATATTACAAAATTCAAAAATATATTACCACACAGCATTATCTTTTAGATTAAACTGTCACTGGGAGATAAGGCTACTCCCATCACTAATATGGCCATTTTATCTGTAATGTAGTAAAATTATTGGTCCATCTAAATTAAATTGGTGAAGAGTCATCTAAACTTAGGTACACATGAGTGCATGTTTCACATGCTAATCCAATGGCTTGTTTAAACTTTAATTTCTTTTTGTAAACATATAAAATGCACACAGAATATAAAATCTCCATTCAACATCAGAATGAGGACTCGATTCATTAGCCAATCACATATTTAAAGCAGCACTGCTTCAAGTTAGTAACCATGCTTATCCATATTCACATATTTGCTATTGTCAACAGAGGAGGAATATAACAAATGTTATCATAGATACACATCTCATGTTGGATATCTCTACCTGACAAATGATAAAGGAGAGAGAAAGAAAGTTAGAAAAAAGAGAAACCATGTGGTGCTGCTCACCTGAGAGTCCTTGTAACACAGACAGAATTCCTATAACCCATATCTTGGATTTATCAGCTGTGTATATCTGAATGACATATATAAAATAATATGGCACCCATGGCTGCAATAAAAGTATGGATGTACTGACAGAGAATACGTATTGTCACAAGACAATTGAATGTATATTTATTATCTTACAAAATATTCTGTTAAAAAGTGCACTCCTGATTATCCACACTGAATGCAAATAAACAACAAAACACAGATCCCAAGTCCAAACACTCAGATGAAAACTCGGATAACTTAAGGTACACAATCACTTACACTAAAGATGTACACAGTCACGATGAGTAACAATATCATCTGGATGAAAATCACGAAGAATTCAACAAAGACTTTGGCAATGATGATTTCTGCAGTGGTGACGCCAGCCACCCACACTCTGTTGTGGAGTCCTTGCCGGCGCTCAGTTATCAATGTAATCGCACACAGTCCAATGGCCAAGGTGAAGGTTACACTGGAGTAGTTAGTAAGCTTAATTATAACTTGTGTTACACCATGTTACTAGCGAATTTAGTGAATAGTGTGAGTGTGTTACCGGTAAGTTTGGTCGGGATATCCATTAAAAAAAAAACGGGGAAATTTCCAAAATGAAATAATAACAGTAATGACAGGATATGCACATGCTCACATGTTAGATTCACCAAGCCAGTCATAATGTTGCTCTACCTCTACACATGTTGCTCTACCTTCACATGTATCGCTCTACCTCCACACGTGTTGCTCTACCTCCACATATGTTGCTCTACCCCCACATATGTTGCTCTACCTCCACACGTGTTTCTCTACTTCCACATGTGTTGCTCTACCTCCACACATGTTGCTCTACCTCCACATGTTGCCCTACCTCCACATATGTTGCTCTACTTCCACATATGTTGCTCTACTTCCACATATATTGCTCTACCTCCACATGTTGCTCTACTTCCACATGTTGCTCTACCTCCACATGTTGCTCTACCCCACATATGTTGCTCCCTCCACATATGTTGCTCTACCTCCACTTATGTTGCTCAACTTCCACATGTGTTCTCTATCTCCACGTATGTTGCAGCACGTGTAGTATATAGGAAGGCACATGGGGAGTAGTCCAAGTATGACAATTACATTCTCTTCCAGCAATATTACTGGCACATGCATTGGTATCATATTTTAGTGAGTTTGCATTAATTACAATGAATTAATAGCTCAATAGCATACTGCACAAATAGATATTTCAGCAGTTTTGTCCAATAATATTGTGGGGTAGAGCAATCTGATCACAAGAATATCCTATTTATCATGCATGAGTATTCCTGGAGAAGTTTCTTAGAATAACTTTAATAAATATAAGGTCCACTACCTTGTTAAAATGCCTGGGGCCATGAAATCAATAGAGGCAAGACCCTTCTCACCATAAATAGGATCTCCGTTCATCTGGATGAACATATAGCCAATGGTAATTTGATACTCTTCAAGAATCACATGATTTCTCACTATGGCTGGGGAGATCACATTTTCATCCAAGTCCAAGATGTCACCACAAGACTGGACCACTTGTCCTATGAACAACTGGAATAAAGTGCACTAGGTGGGTCAGTGGGCGTGCACTAAGTGGGTCAGTGGGTATGCACTAGGTGGGTCAGTGGGCGTGCACTAGGTGGGTCAGTGGGTGTGCACTAGGTGGGTCAGTGGGCATGCACTAGGTGGGTCAGTGGGTGTGGACTAGGTGGGTCAGTGGGCGTGCACTAGGTGTGCACTAGGTAGGTCAGTGGGCATGCACTAATGATTAATAGTATCAATAAAATGCACACTTACTTGAAAAGCTGCAGCAATTCTCTTGTCCACCATGTCCACTATCAAGGTGTCTAGAGATTTATGTATATCAACATTTTTGGTTAAATAATAGAATTAAATTTCATTTTAAGGGAGACTGAAGGTCAAAGTTTAAAAGATCTAATTTATTTTCCCGAAACCTGCAAATGCATTTAGTTTCAAGAGATAGCTCTTTCCATGTCTGTTACAACGGTACCATATGAGGGGGAATGCATATACATGTATAGGGTAATGATGGGTGGAACAGCCAAGACTATCTGGGCAATAAACACTTCACTTAACCTCAAACAGCTGTAGTGGGTAGTGGGTTGCTTGTAGCTATGAATCATAGCGTGGAAATGAGCCTGAGGAATTTTAAGTGTTTACATCCAGTTAGCAGCTAGCACACGTTTTGGAGTGGATGACCAATTTTTTTTTGACCCCTTCATTTCTAAGCAATATAGCCTCCTTTCTGTTGGTAGGATTCATCCAAATGTGAAATGGTCACTTTCGATAGTATAGAAAGGTTTTTCAAGTTTGAAACAAAGGGGGAAAAAAAAGAAGAATAGTTATTCTCGGCCAGAGCAGGGGGGGGGAGGGGGGGAAGAGAGAGAAAGAGAACACAAAGGGTTAAAGTTGTGTTACGATTTACAACTTTCCAATTTATACCAACTGAAGTAAATATTTTACAAACTTTTAAAACTTTTTGTAATGGCATCATAACCTGATAATGGAGCATCTGAGGGATGCAGAAGAGCACACATGAACAGTTGCTTGTAGATGCAGGAATAATTTTAGTGGAAAAAAAAAAAAAAAAAAAAAAAAAAAAAAAAAAAAAAAATGAACATCAAAAAATTTAATTTCCTTTAAATGAGGCCTAGCACTTATATATGCCAAGTTTAAACAAAATTTTTGGTCTAATTTCACGTCAAAGTTTATATTTGAGAAGGAACAGTTGTGAACTGCCTTAGTAGAGAATAATTACTCATGACAGCATTTAATAAGCAAGAACACACTCTTCCTAAATAAATTATTTTGGAATGAGTAATAATCTGTAAGAACTGCTGCATGCACCAACTAAATATATCTTAAAGAACTGTATACATGTCTATGGAATAGCTCACTAGATTTGTCATGGTGGGTATGGATGGCTGACCCAGTGATGGTTTTATTAGTCACTGGCTGAGTAGGGAAGGGACAGTCAGAGGAGTAGCAGAGATGGCTGAACAGATCCACTGTAAAGTTAGTGCCAATGTAAATGGCCGTCCAGGCCTTTCCTTGCCTCACTTTCTCTATGGATTCTTCCATTTGATCAAACCTCTTCTATAAACAACATAAAACTGTGTGTCAATACACTCCAAGTACACCAGCACTCTGTCACTCTGTGTGGCATGTTACTTGCTCCTACATATGATACTAAGTGAGCATGTGGATCATGATTATACACAGAGATCAGTCTCACCAACACCACACCACATCTTAACACACACTTCCATATATGGTGTGGCAAGAGGTGCTCATTGCATCACTAATACATGTAAATATGTCAATAGCATAACGTCTATGAAAGTCACAACTCAAGTTAACAGTATGTGCTTTAGTGGACGGAAATGTTAAAAAGTTTGAAAATTGGCTAGATAGTTTTAATCATTCCAGAAAAACCAGAATGAGCAAAGAAGTAGTTTACACATGTTTGTCACGCTGTGTGACATAACACACACACAGACACATCATAAATGCACATCTTACTATTCTATTCCTTCATTATGTTGTGCTCCAGATGATTTTATAGCACTTAACCTTCAGCCTCATAGTGTGAATCATTCCTTACCAAATCAAAGGTATCATCTTGCAGTAATTTTGATATGTAGAACTCTCCCAAGTTTGAGTAAGCTGTGAGTTGACTGCTGCTGTTGCAGATATGGGAGAGGTTCAGCTCCTGGGGCAGCAATGTGTCCTCATTGGTATAGGCTACACTGACATCCTTGAAATCTCCACCAGTGGACACAAGGAAGAGGGTGACTTGCAGGGCAGGGGACAGGAACTGGGTGATGAGGAGGATTATGTTACGGTAGATGAGTACAACATTCTTCCAGCAGATGGCTACAATGTTCATTGGGCGAGGAATGAGAGAGAGGGGACTTTGTCTGCACTTGGAGGAAATCCGGAAGGAAGTGGCATATCCTTTGGCTGAAATAAATATGCAGCAGTGAATAACATAGCAAATGGCAATAACATCATCTTCATATTACAACTCTCCCTTCAAGTTACACACAGAGTGGAGGGGAGTTTGATAATCCTCCATGTTGTGTGTGCGTGTGCGTGTGTGTGCGTGTGTGTATCAAGAGTGGATCTAGAATTTTAGGAAGGGGTTTATAAGTAAGTTCAATAAAACATTTGATAATTGGCAATGTATACCTACTAATGAAAAACAACTAGCTATGCATAATACTTAGAATTCACTACTTCACACTTTCTGTGAAACAAGGTGTGACTATATATAGTGATTACTATATAATGGCAATGAAGTGCTATAGGTGTGTGTGTGTTTGTTTCTCCAACCAATTAAAATACAATTGTACTATTCCAACTAAGCTGTTGCTGTTGGTGCCGTTTAGATATGATGTTATGCAATGGAATGAAATGCTAAGTATGTGTCTGTTACATTATCCACTTGAAATAAATAGCAATATTCATCTCAACTAGAATTGTTAGTATATTTTATTCACTCTCCAATAGCACTAACTCACAGAAGAGGAACCTAGGATTGTCCTGAAGGAAGCATTTCACAGCTTCCTCAGCATCCAGAGTCTGTATGCCTTTGTGTTGTGTGCATAACTGGTTTTTGTAAGTCATGTAAACCTCCCCTCAAATGTGGTTGCTAGGTCTCTATACCTCAAGGAGAGAGAAAGACCTATCTGGTGCACATGGTTCCATGTGGGAGATGCACAACCTGGAGAACAAGCTCCCAGATATGGAATAAACGTCTACATTAGCATGGGCCAATATCTTAATCAAATTTTTCAGAGGTAGTTGATCACAAAATAATCAATCATCAGAAATGGTTAGCTATCTAGCTGAAGAGTTACTGCAAGAGTAAAACAATAACAACAATAACAAACCAAACAGCAGCACCAGTACAAGATATTCCCTTACTGCTGAAAATCTCTGTGAAGGTTCTTGAGTGCACAAACAAACACATTCACATATGACTAGTGCGAACATAATAATAGGCTGGTTTTTGATACTCATTTGCTGTACAAACATGCCAAATCAGAATACTTTACAATAGAGTCATACTATATGTACTGGACCAATAAAGTTTGAGTGAGTAAGAGAGTGAGTGTGTGAGTGCGAGTGCGAGTGCGTGTGCGTGTGTGTGTGTGTGTGTGTGTGTGTGTGAGTGAGTGAGGCAACAGACAAGAGAGTGACAAAGTGATCAACACAACTCCACACTTTGGCAAGATCACTCGACACTTTACAACAACTTTCAAATGCTATGAAGGAAACATGAATATGCACTGTCAACGAAACAGATCAAACCTTTCAGCTTTATCTTTCCAAAGAAGGTATCTGATTCTTTATGCTTTGCAGAATTCATGTCCTCAGTCTGCCTACTCTTTAGCAGAGGTGTAGCTTCATCACCAGCCCTACTGTCAGTGGAGGCCTGTTCATACAACACAACACATCAAAGAAAGAACAACAGAGGATGACATGATATAAGGAAGCTCCTAATATATTCTGCCTCACGTAAGATGGCAAAACAAATTTTAATGTTGTCACACTGTCTGGTACATTCATTCCAAAACTTATCAGAAATTTGTTCTTTTTTTTTGTTGGATGTTGACATGTATTATTTGTAATTTGGGGGGGAGGAGGAAACTTACTTTTATTGGAAGAAATGTGTCTTTGGAGATTTTGCCATTTTCAATCCGGCAGAGTTGCAAGAAAACGTTTTCCAGTGTCTAAATAAAAATGACAGTTGTATGACTGCTTGTCTATCTTATAAAATCACCCCACAACACAGGTTTTGCATTATCAGGGAGTTGGAAGGCTCTCACTCTCCCACTTTTAAGCAGAAGGCAAGATAAAATGGCTGCCTATTAAAAAAAGGAATTAAACCATGTTTACCATAATTATATGAAATAACATTTGTAGGCCTATATTTGGAGAAATTCAAAGACAAATTGAAGGTTTAATTTCAAAAGGGAAATCTGATCCTAGACAAAAATATCACAACCATATACATCTAACATTCTTTCTTCTGTTTATTCATTATCACCACCTTATTTCATGAAAGGGAAACCAACTAATTAGCTGTACAAAATAAGTACTTCTGTTGGACACCATCCCAACACTGATATTCTATAATCAGATCAATCTGCCTTTCAGTATTACACCATCTTCCAAAATATTATGGCCTTTCTAAAAAAAAAAATCAATAGGAATGCTGCTTGCTGCTATTTGAATGAAGTACAAGATCTAGAAATGTTGTTTGTTTTGAGTGTAAGTTTTCTTTTGGTCATAAGTATTTTAATACAAATGAGTTGGTGATCTTCTACCAACCACGTCACTGAATGTATTAAATATTAAAAATTGCATTTTGTTTTCTGTGAGGTTGTTTGAGAGAACCGTTCACAGAGCTCTGCACTGATCTCCGTGAAACTCTGTATGTATTGTTCTACAGTGCTAAGGAAGCCATTAGTCTGCCTTTGGTTCTAAAAAAAATCTTTTTTCAGGGCACTGGAAAAAGTTTTCCTGATCGTGATCAAAATGATAGTAATTGGTAAAGGGTAGTTTCATGAGACTAAACCCGGCAAGGACCATTTTGCTGATGATGAGGTGATGCAGTACATTCAGGGCAGTGAGTGTTTGGTAAAGGGTCTGTGCTAGGGAAGCTACAATTCTATCGTTCTTCAAAAGAAAAGGCTGGGAATTAGCACAGAGAACATCAACTGCAAAAAGGAAGAGAAAAATTAGGACTCATAAACTTACCAGACCAGTTGAATGGGATGCGTTTGTCTCGTGGGCAGACAACGATCGTCCTGTTAGGTAATTGCACTATTTCCTTCTTATCCATCCCTTTTTTTTTTATATTTGTGCATGTGTTGTTTATCTGTAACACCATGTCCATTAACTCAATTATGTGACTATAGAGATGAATTGCATTACGTATGTTTGAATAGATTAGTGTCAGTGATTGTATTGTGTATGGGTGACTATCTACCGATTTGTAAGGAATTCCTTCATAGAATCATCATCACAAATATATTTCTGGCCCAGGCAATGCTGTGGGTACACTCTTTTAGTCCATAGCATTTCATGTTAACATTGGACTGGGCAATGCCAGGCATATGCTGCTTGGCTATATTTCATGTTGACATTGGCCTGAGTAATGCCGGGTATACTATGCTAGGTTATGTTTCATGTTGACATCTGTCTGGGTAATGCCGGGTATACTACGCTAGGTTATGTTTCATGTTGACATTGGCCCAGATAATGCCGGTATACTATGCTAGGTTACGTTTCATGTTGACACCAGTCTGGGCATCACCAGGAATATACTGCTAGTATATATATATATACACACCAACCACTGTAGTAGTAAAGCCCATTTATCAAAACCTAGAAGAGAGCCATTACTCCAACCACAAACTAAACTTAGTGTTGGGAAGCTTAGCAGCAGCAGAGACTGGCAGTGTGTGTGTGTGTGTGTGTGTGTGTGTGTGTGTGTGTGTGTGTGTGTGTGTGTGTGTGTGTGTGTGTGTGAGAAAAAAAAATTTTTTTGAACTTTTGAATGGTTGCTATATTTGTCTCTCTCCAAGTTCTACTAGTTATAATAAGTTAAGTTAATTTGGCACTTGTTTAACCTTTTCATTTTATTCTACATATATTTTCACTTGTACTTAACTAATTGAAAGTCTGTCTGGTAGTCTGAAATTTGAATAATTCTAGTCTTAAAATTCTCTTTCAAGTGGCTACTTCCATAACAACAGAAATCATTTTAAACTTGCACAAGTATCATTAGTGAGTACTATATAAATTAATTTCATTTAACACTAGCACTTTGTATATAAGTTAATTTCATTTATCACTACATTTGTTTACTAGTATTATCTATAAACCCTACCAACTTGTCACATACCTCACCAACTTGTCAAGTCACTCATTGTGGTAACTGTGGTAACACATTTGTTGTAAACATTTGTTGCTAAGTCTTGACAAGCTGCTGTCTATAATCTGTGGAGTTGACCGGATTTTGATAATAGTTCACTTTGTTTGGTGTTTCCAACCAAAAATAAGAAAGTTGAGCAAAAAAAAAAAAAAAAAAAAAAAAAAAAAAATTGAATTTTTGAACAATTGCAATATTTATCTCTCCCCAAATAGTACTAATTATTATAAGTAAATTTCAATTTAGCACTTTAAACTTGTCATTTTATTCTACAAATATAAGTCAATTTCATTTAACACTAGGTTTGTATATATGTTAATTTCATTTACCACTGCATTTGTTTACCTGTACTATCCACAAGCCCTACCAACTAGTCAAGTACTGCAGTTGTTGTAAACATTTGTGGCTAGTCTTGACAAGCAGCTGTCTATAATCTGTGTGGAGTAGTCCAGATTTTGATAGCAGTTCACTTTCTTTGGTGTTGCAAACCAAAGGTAAGAAAGTTCAGCACAGAGAATGGTAATAAAGAACAGCTTTGTGACAAAAGATCAGAACATGAAGCAGAAATCAAAAGAGAAATAGAAATAGTATAGTAGTAGCTACCTGGAATGTACTTACTTTAGTAGAGTGTTCAGGTGATGAGTGGGATCTGTAGGAAGCAACTAATGGATGTAGCTAAGCATGGTAACCATAGTGACAAGCCTGGGAAGATTGATAGGAAGATAGATTTGTTGGTGGGAGAATTGAGGAAATATGGTGTGTCTGTTGCAGGGATCCAAGAGACAAAGTGGTTTGGAAAGGATGTGTGGCCAGTGGGTAGATTTACCTTTCTGCACTCTGGTTGTCCTCTGCCAGGGGATCAGGAAAGAGCCACTAGGAATGAGGGTGTTGGAATAGCATAGGATGAAAAGGCTACAGTGGCATGGAAAAATGCAGGGGAGGTGTGGGAAGCAGTTAGCTCAAGAATAATATCAGCTAGATTGAAGTGGGTACACACAGGAAAGAAAAATGGAGGTTGGTCTGGAAGGGCATCAGGCACTTATGTATCAGTAGTGTGTGCTTACGCACCCACAGCTAAGGCACCTCCAAGCATTAAGCTCAAGTTTTATGATGATTTGCAGGATACAATAGATGGGATTCCTCACAATGATGTCCTTGTTATGCTGGGTGATTTCAATGCTAGGGTGGGTGTGTTGGACACAGGGAATGATCTATGGCAAAGTGTTTTAGGGAAGCATGGCTTGAGTGAGCGTAACTTTGTAGGTGAGGAGTTTTTGGAATTCTGTGCATTAAATCAGTTCTCAATCATGAACACCTGGTTCCAAAAGAAGAAAATCTATCAAGGGACTTGGATGCACCCAGCAACAAAGAAATGTCACATGATAGGCTTTGTCGTGATGAGGGCTGAACAAAAAGTTGTTTGCAGAGATGTGCAGGTGATGAGGGGAGCAAACTGCTGGACTGACCATAAGCTTGTAAGAGCTAAGCTAATGGTTACTGTACCTCGTTCTGCCAAAAAAAAAGGAGAAGATTTCTTGCCTTTTGCCATCCATAAACTGAAAACCCCTGCCAAGAGGGATGAATACTGTGAAGTGTTGGAGCAGCATTTTCTGGCTAGACCACTCAGAGCTGGATATTCCATCGAGTGCAACTGGGATGCTCTGAAGTCTTGTATTGTGTCAGCTGCAGAGGAAGTAGTTGGTAGAGGGAAGAGGAAGCAACCAGACTGGTTTGAGGATAGTGAGGAGTTGTTGTCACCTCTGATCAAAGCCAAGGTGATGCTCACCTGAGGATGATACAGTGCAATACTTCAGCCAACCGGAAGGAGTTTAGGAGACATCAGAGAAAGGTAAAAGTTGCAGTGGACAATGCTAAGGAAGAATGGATATGCAGGGTTGCCAAGGAGGGGGAAGCTGCAAAAAAGGATGGTTGCACAAGGTGGAAGAGTATCAGGAAGTTGCAGCAGGCTCATGCTGGAAGAAGACCAACTAGACCCACTGGGAAGTTTGACTCAGGGTCCGAAGAGGTAAGAGCCAGATGGCATCAGAATTTGTAAAGATACTTAACATACCCTGTGCATTCAATGATGAAGTGATTGACACTCTGCCACTACTCCCACCACACTTGGATTTGGATATGCCACCAACTGAAGAGGAATTGATGCAGGCTCTAACCAAATTGAAGATGAGAAAGGCAGGACGAAAGTCTGGTGTTCTTCCTGAATTAATCCTCCATGGTGGTGTAGATCTGTGGGATAGAATGCTGGAGGTGATGCAGAAGGTGTGGGAAGGTAAAGCAGTGAAAGACTGGCAGGACGCAGTGGTTGTTCCAATCCCAAAGAAAGGTGACCTGAAGCAGTGTGACCATTGGCGTGGAGTAAGTTTGTTGGATGTGGTAGGGAAGGTACTAGGCAGAATTGTACAGGGAAGATTGCAAGTGATTGCTGAAAAAATTCTGCCAGAGTCACAGAGTGGGTTCAGGAAAGGACGTGGTTGTGCAGAAATGATTTTTGTTGCTAGACAGCTTGTGGAGAAAGCGAGGGAACATGGCGAATCATTGTATTTGTTGTTTGTAGACTTGAGGAAGGCTTATGATTCAGTGCCCAGGCAAGCCCTATGGAAGGTCCTAGAAAAGTATGGTGTGCCAGAAAAAATGTTGAATGTTGTGAAGTCTTTCCATGAAGGGATGCATGCTGAGGTTAGAGTGGGTTCGACTGTAACTGATAGGTTTGAGGTTTGGAATGGCTTACGGCAGGGATGTACCCTGGCACACACATTATTTAATATCTACTTTAGTGCAATGGTGGCTGACTGGCGCAATAGGAGTAGTGGTGCAGGAGTGAGTGTGTTATATAAGCATGGTAGGAAGTTGGTTGGGGACCGCACAGCTATGTCTAGATTGAGTGAGATGAGAGTAACTGAGTCCCAGTTTGCTGATGATGTGACATTGTATGCAACCTCTCGGGATAGTTTTGAGTCAGTAGCAGCAGAGTGTGTGAAAGTGGCAAGTGAATGGGGGCTGACTGTGAGTACTGAGAAGACAAAAGGGATGGTTGTTGGTGAGGGATTGAAAGAGAGTGATGTCAGACCAGAGCAAGGGAGGGTGGCTCTGTGGATGTAGTCCAGGACTTCACATACTTGGGTGCTAACATCTCAAGAGATGGGGAGATCACTAGTGAGGTGACTAGAAGAATTGCTAGAGCAGCTAGAGCATTTGGATGTTTGAGGGTGCCAGTATTTAAGAACAAAGACCTCTCATTGGCCACAAAAAGAGCAGTGTATAGGGCATGTGTTCTAGCTGTATTACTGAAGGGAGCTGAAACTTGGACGATGAAGGCTGTGCATACAAGATGTTTGAATTTTTTTCACAACCGTTGTATTCGGACAATCCTGGGTGTGACGAGGTACCAACCATGGAATGAAAGATTAACATCTCAAAAACTATCACATAGGTTTGGCATGCAGCACTCTATTTCTGATATCATTCTGGAGCAGCGTTTAAGATGGCTGGGTCATGTGGGTCACATGGATGAAGAAAGGCTTCCAAATAGATTGTTGTTTGGGGAGCTTAACATGAAGAGACCATGCCATGGGACAAAGAAGAGGTGGAGGGGTGTTCTGAAAGTGGATTGGCAGGCAATTGGTGTGTTGATAGATAGTATGAGCTTTACCAGGACAGGAAGGGGTGGTTTCATTTGTGTTTAGATGGGGTAGAGAAGATTTCAATATCCGGGCAATGGAACACCTGCTCAGCTAACAAGCAATCTGAATTAAGAACACTAAGTTGTGCCTGTGGAAGGAAATTTCGAAGACAAGGAGATCTGACCAGACACCAACATTTCTGTGTGATGTGGTCATAAGCAAAGTTTATTGCCATTGGTCCTGGATTCATCCAGGACACTGCCATCATGGTACTTCATACTATGGGCAGCTTCAAGGTTCAAGGTGCGTGTGTGTGTGCACATCTAATTGTTACATGTAGTCAAAATCAGTTGTGAATACAATTAGTGGGTGAAGGGAAGATATTATCATACAATATCAATTATCCAAACATGTCAGTTATCCCAAGACCATTGACCTCAACTTGCTCATCTGGATTACTGACATCTTCCTGCATATCAATTATATACTGATATTGCATGTCTGGTGAGACCACTCAGGCATAAGATTGAGTTGCCCCCCCCCCCCCCCCAACATGTGGTGCAGACCACTTGACCCACTCACATTCACTCCGAACTGTTTGATCAAGGAGGAAGGAGAGTCTTCAGCAAGCAACACGCCATCACTCATCATGCCCACCTGGGGGAGTGGTAGACAACAAATCAACATATTATCTAATTAATGCCCACCTGGGAGTAATAGACAACAAATCAACAGATTATCTAATTAATAAAATTACACTTGAGCGCAACATTACAGAACTAAAAGAGAAGGGCATGGAGAAACAGAAGGAATGGATCCTAATCGTCTCCCTCTCTCCTTGTGCTACAGTATGGTGAGGTTGACAGTCAGGAATAGACAACAAGAACTGTATATCAAGTGACAGTATATTCACAGAATTATTACTAGGCAAAATGCACGTAAGAATCTTTATTGATACTTTCATCTTGGAAAGTAATCAGAAGTTTCAGTATTTAAGGTGTGAAGCTGAAGGCAATTGTCTTGTAACATACACTGAAATCTCTATATATATAGTCGTAAGTCGTTTAAATTTTTTTAATTATATATGTGAGTTGGCGATGCTCTATGAAAGTAGCATAAAATATATTATTTTTACAAAAAGCACTTTTTTGTTTTGTTTGTCGGCACAGTTTTCCGAGGATCACTGCCAAACCACTGAATTGATTACAATGGTACTCTGCAGGTAAGATCCTTTCAAGATGGTGAATGTTTATCTCAATTTTTTCATTGGAAGATTATGATCTACATTGCTACCTTGTTGTCTTTCTATTGCGATTGTAAATGATTACAAATGGTAAACACAATTACATTCCAGGCTACTGTTGGTAAAGGATGAACATCAGAGACTGTAATTTCACCATGCCATTCAAGAGGAAGTTAGAGATTGGCAGGACGACGGCTGAAAAAGGGTGAGGCAGGCCAGTTCAGCGGTAACTGATGTGGAGGAGAGAGAAATTGGACGACTTATTTAGAAATTGGTTCAGATATAGTAAACATTTTCTGTCACTTAACAGGAGACGCCAGAGATGGACTGATACAGCTACCACAAGGAGAAATGGATGATCAACAGCTTCAAGAAATTGTATTGAGCAACCAGGTGTGGATAGGGTGTCCTGCAATGTCCTTCCTGTCCATATCACAGTGCTTATCATCAAGAAGGTCCAAAATATTTCCATTATTTTGTAGTCTCATAGTGATCTAATTAAAAAGAAAAAAGAAAAAAGAAAAAAAAAAAGCTGCTTTCGTTAGAAGTCCATGAAAGATGATTGTTTGTGTATGGTCCACCCCAGCAGACATCTTGGACCACCAGCAAAGAAAGAAGAAAAAATATTAGGAAAGTGCTCTGATCAACTCAAACATAAATGGACCACTGTAGTCAGAGGGGAATTCCCTCAGGTGGCTGTTTCATGAGTGATCTCTATTCTATTTGTGTGAGGGACATCTCATTACTGGCAATAAAATATACCTACATTAATATTTTTAAGAAGACTTGCATCAATTGGGAGATTAGGTACCAAATTGAATAATTCCAGAGCATATAAACCATACCATTTTTGTGATCATTTTGGACGTTGTTGATGATAAGCGCCACAGAATTGTCAAATGAGGAATGTTTTAGCACTTACTTAGAAATCGGTTAGTTACAGTTGATATTTTCTGTCACTTAACAGGAGACAGGAGAAGCCAGGGACAGATGGATACAGCTTTCAGAGGGAGAAATGAATGATCAAAACTTCAAAAATATTACATTATGCAACCAAGTGTGGATATGATGTCCTGAAAATTTCCTTCATCCTCTCTCTTTCTCTCCCTCTGTGTGTGTGTGTGTGTGTGTGTGTGTGTGTGTGTGTGTGTGTGTGTGTGTGTGTGTGTGTGTGTACATTAATTAAATTTTTTAGCAACAGAGTCAAGACTGCTATCAAAAGAAATTAAATGAACTTTACGCTGTGATGTGGTTTGTGGGAGAGAGAAGGGAAGCAGATGTTCACACTCTGGAGTGGGAGCTTGCACAACTTTCTCAGATTTTTAATCCAATCTCCAGTTGTTGTTTTTGACACATTATTCTTTAAATTCTCCACAAATGTGGTCCCGGGCAATGCCAGGTATATTTTTCTAGTAAAGAAATAAAAGTTTTAATGGTCCATCTGCACTGCACAAAATTAAACATGTTGCTCTTGTTTGAGACACTTAAATTGAAAAGGTTTTCAACTGTTGTCTGCACTAATATAAAATGGTTTCTGATGAGAGCCTTTATCTGCTCTTATGCTAAACCACTCCACATGTTCCTCTATGGCCACGTCCTCTTGCAAATATGCCACACTTTCAGTGTTGGCGTGTGCATATAACTTCAGTGGTTTTGCTCATCAGCTAGAATGGACTTAGTTGTTTTCAGTGGTAGAGTACTGCAGTGTAAAGAGGTCTTGACTATTGACTCTATTCCAGTGCTACCAGGACACCTCTATGGAATCTTTATGGAAATGTACAATAGCCACAATACCTTTCATTCACATTAGGGAGATCAATTCCATTAGTCAAGTATCATTACTTCATAGCCATATAAAATATATTTTAACCTAGCTCTAGCCCTAGCCTATTTCATTAATTAAACACAATTTACATGACCAAACTAAAATAATTAGAATTGGGGGGGGGGGGGGGGGGGTCAAGAGAGGTAAACCCAGATCAGTGGAACATGTGATGCCAACTTGCTGTCAGCTCTAACATCATATCATGGCTGGCACCTTCTAGCCCAGCATGTGCTAACTCTCACCACAGGACACACTCAATCAACACATTATATAGAGAACAAGTTTACTCTGTTGGCCTGCACAGCTTCTTCGATGTAGTGAGTTGTTATGATAATGGTCGTATATGCAGCCGTCAACTCCACCAAATGCTCCCAGATCCTACAGATACAAGCACACACGAAAAATATGGAGCAGTTTGTGGGTAGCGCTGCACCTCCATCCCATAAATAATCTCAACAGATCATGTTCATAATTCTGGAGAAGTCAAAAATAAGGTTTGCAGCCTATCAGGTGAGAACACTGTACCCCCTGACACATGCACCTCAGACTGGCAGTTACCAACTCTGCTGATGCACACACACACACACACACACACTACGGCTTCACAGCACTGTGCAAGGAGAGCAACTAGTCTCACTTACTTGGCACGGAGTACAGGGTCCACCCCTACAGTGGGCTCATCCAGAATCATGAGGGGAGGCTCGTGCAACATGGCCACAGTGAAGGAGAACCTTCTCTTCTGCCCACCACTGCACGCACATAAAGTTTACAATTTGCATATATAAATCAAAGGCTCAATAAAACAAGTACAAACTGTCTAGAGAAGCCGGAAGAGGGTAGGAGTGAATGTTTGTAGAGATGAAGTAAGGCAGAATAAAGACCAATCTGGGAGGGGAGACTCTCTTAGCAAATATGAAAACTATGTCAAAGCTAACATAATCGTGTGAATGCTAGCCTAATTAATATATTGCAGAGGCTGAGGAAGACATTTTGGAGTGTGGGGGCAAAATTGAGGGTGATGGTAGGTCCAGCTGCAAATAGTGGTTTAGTGGTGGGTGGGGGAGGGGGAAGGTGGGAGGAGCAGCTCTGTAACTCCTGCTGCTCCCCCAAACTTTTTTCTTCTTCCTTTGTTCACTTTTTTATGTTGCAGTTGGAATTGTCTGGAGTGAATTCATTTTGTTTGAAATTATTGATAGGTTTTGCTGATAGGGCATACCATGTCAAAATGCATTAATGTCTCTTTAAAATGGTAGCTTGTGAATGCCAACGTATTCTCTTTGATGAAAATAGAATAGTGGACGTTGCAGAGCCTTTTTTTTGGCTTCTTTTAGTTTCTCTACTTGAACAATGGGGTGTGGACAAATGGCATCCAGTCCAGGTTACTTTCCCTTACCTAAAGATCATATCTGCTAATTTTCACCCAAATCCTTGCAGCCATTTGGCTGGTTATGGTACACATATACACATAAATTTACATATCAATATTACTAGCTCTACTAGTATAAGATGTGTGTGTGTGTGTGTGTGTGTGTGTGTGTGTGTGTGTGTGTGTGTGTGTGTGTGTGTGTGTGTGTGTGTGTGTGTACGATAACTTGCCAGTGATGAATCAAAAAATATATAATATATCTATTTTTGTTTATAAGTATGTTTGCATGTGTGTGTGTCTAGGCATCACGGCCAAACCCTTTGACCAAAGAGGCCGAAATTTTGTGTGTGGTCTCCACGTAACCAGGTGAGCGTTCTTAACCACACATGGGCATGGGCTTTGTCATAGCCACACCCACAGGAAGTTGTTTTGGCTGCCTAAGCCTAATCAAAAGACCAATCAGGCCAAAATTTGGCATATGGTCTCCAAGTATCCAGGTGAGCATTATTGACACCATTGGGTGTGGTTTGGTCATAGCCATACCAACAAGAAGTTGTTTTGCTATCACAAGTTTATCAAAGGACCAACCAGGCTAAAATTTGGCATGTGGTTTCCCAGGAACTGGGTCAGTGTTATTAAGCAAGTGTGGGTGTGGCATGGGTGTGGGGGGGGGGGTTTTTGAAACCACACCTACAGGAGTTGCTTTGGCTGCCAAAAGCTAATTAATGGACCAATCATGTCAAAAATTTGGGGTGTAATTTTCAAGTACCTGGGTAAGCATTATTGACCACATTGGGTGTGGTATGGCCATAGCTACACCCACGGGAAGTTTTTAAAATTTACTATTATCATTACTTCTTTTTTTTTTATCAAAAGCTAATCAAAGGACCAACCAGGCTGAAATTTGGCATGTTGTTTCCAAAGAACTGGGTGAGCGTTATTAAGCATGTGGGTTTAACAATGGTGTGTTTTTGTTAAGGCCATACCCACAGGAAGTTGTTTTGGCCGCCAAAACTGGGAAGTGTCACAGAGTGGTTGTTTTGCCAAATCCAAACCCACAGGGAGTTATTTTGGCTGCCAAAAGCAAATTAAAGGATCAACCAGGCTGAAATTTGGCATGTGGTTCCCAAGTAACCAGGTGAACATTATTAACCACATGTGGGTGAGGTAATGGGTGCGGTTTTATCATAGCCACACCCATAGGAAGTCATTTTGGCCAGAAAAAGCTAATTTAAGAACCAACCAGGCCGAAATCTGGCATGCGGTCTCCATGTAGGTGTGTCAATGAGTGATTAATTTTTAGCCACACCCACAGAAAGTTGTTTTTTTTTTGCTACCAAAAGCTAATTAAAAGACCAACCAGGCTGAAATTTAAGTAGCTTATATTATGTTTCATGTTGACACTGGCTGGGCATACTAGGGTATTTATATGTATATCTATGTGTATGTGTACAATAACCAGCCAAATGGCTGCATAGGCATTCACATGCAACCATTTCAAAGAGACGTTAATGCATTGCAACATTGCATGCCCTATTGAGAAAGAAAAAAAAAATTATCAGCAATTAAAAAAAAAAATAAATTCATTCCAGACAATTCCAACTGCAACATAAAAAAGGTAAACAAAAGGGGAAAAAAAAGTATTGAGGGAGCATCTGGAGACACAAAGCTCCCACCTTCCCCCTCCTATCCTCCCTCCCCCCCTCATCACTAGTTGCAGCTGGATCTACCATTACCATTGTCTGGCTCATTGCAGCTACAATGTTTTAAAGCAGGTGCATGCACACCATAATTGAGGTTGAAAATACAAACAAAGCCAATTAAAACTTAAATACAAGTAAATAGGAATAACAAGACCATAAATTCCACCCCAAAACCCACTCTCTAGGATGCAAAAGCATGGGCATACGAACACAAAATTCATTCACATAGACAGGAAATTAAATTTATAAAAATAAATTAAAAAACCAATTCATTTCAGGGTCATATTCAATTGACTGCAACTACTACCTGCACCACTGAATTAATGAAAGAAAAAAGAAAAGGAAAAAAAGAAAAAATATATATATCAAAAAAATTAATAATGGTAAAAATAAAAAATAAAAATAAATAACCAAGTTACTAAAATGCTGTGCACACTGCAACAATACAAAAAGAGAAGTTAAGGGTTTACTAAAGCAACTTGAAAACCATATTAGGCAAAAATTGAACTATTACTAAGGATTATCATACAAGATTCAAAGGTTCTTTTCTAATAATCACATGTGGCAAGAAAAAGAACATCACTAAGCCAAAAAAAAAAGCCAAAAAACAAAAACAAAAAAAAACATCTAACGCTGAAAAAAAGAAAGAAAAAAAAAGAAAGAAAAAAAAAATAGAGGTCAAGTGAAATACCACAAGGACATTAATTTCTGCTTCAAACAGTATCCAACAGGCAGATACACAGACTAATTCATGAGACACCAGAAGTTTAACAATCATGTCTAACAGAACTATCTACCAAACATACACTGAGGCACCAGAATGAGACAGAAGATGAACACCACTCACATGTACAAGATGTCATCCTGTAAAACCTGTCATGCTAGATATGTCCTCCAGTAAGACATATCCTACTTTAAAACATGACTTTCAGTAATACATGTCCTCTCATAGCACATGTACTCCTGTAAGACATGTCCACCTGTAAGACATACCCTTAAGTAATGCATGGCCTCCTATAATACATACACACCAGTAAGACCTGTCCACCTGTAAGATGTGTCTTCCTGTAGGACAAATCATCTTGTATGATATGCCATCTTGTAAAACATGTACTCCTGCAAGATATATATGCCAGTTAGATGTGACCTCCTATAAGACATACCCTCAAGTAAGACCTGTCCTCCTGTAAAACATGCATTCCTGTAGGACACATATTCCTGAAAGATAGGCCATTTTGAAGACATGCACTCCTGCAAGACATTTTCGCCCATAACACATGCCCTCCTACAAAGCATGACCTCCCTTAAGACAAATGTTCCCGTAATACATGTCATCCTGAGACATGTATTCCAGAAAAAACATGTCCTCCCACAAGAATGTACTCCCATAAGACAAAGATGGGCTAAGCAAGCAATGCGGGCTAAAGGCTGCAATTGCGTGCTAGTAGTAATAATAATCCCGATTAAAAAGTTCTTGATTCTAGCTTTTCACACTATCGCACAGGTTTCTTGGAAGGTCAAAATCAATACAGTGTTGAGATATTATTGGTTAAGATAGAATTATTCTGAAATGGAGTGTTAGGAACACTACTGGAGTACACTTTAGAAATAGACTTGAGTGTGCCCCAACAGCATGTGTGTAGGAAAGGTCCATGTCAGTATATGCACCTTGTTTAGATACTCTGTAAATTTTGAGGTCCTTTCCTTCTGCCTGCCAAGCAATAGGTAAAACCAGAACTGGGTCTGGGCAATACAGATGGCAAGGGAACAGATGGGTAATGGTTACCCCATGGAAGAATGGTAAGCCATAGTAGGGGGTGGACCGGCCAAGACATGCTATGCTTGCCTGGTACAACATCTGTCCTGCAAACAGCTGCTTTAGAATGTGGTGTGTGTGTGTGTGTGTGTGTGTGTGTGTGTGTGTGTGTGTGTGTGTGTGTGTGTGTGTGTGTGTGTGTGTGTGTGTGTGTGTGTGTGTGTATTAGTGCATCTGTGTGTGGGTTAGCTTCCAAACTCCTAAAGTTAGACATTATGGCCACCTATTATAGGAATCATTGATAAAATTCAATAAAGAAATGAACACATCATATATACCACAAAACCATACTTTATTGATACATGACCCACCAAAAATAAAGGTAAAAAACTTTTTTTTTTTAAAGGAAGGACTCTATTGGATTTTTCCAGTGTCTGCAAAGGATACAGCAGTTCTGACAGTCTTACAAATTCACCTTAAGGTTTTGATCAACTTGTTCTTTTCTGGAAGCTCAAGAAACTCAATCAAGAACTCCCTCCTAGAACGAATATCTTTCAGTTTCATACCAAGGAGGAGACCAAAATAGTAGAGAGTTTCACTCATGGTGAAGTCTTCATACAGAGCTATATCCTGCACATTCAATATAAGAGGAAGGGGGTGGGGGAGTGGGTGGGGGGAATACATCTTATACTAATAGAGCTAGTGGTGTTTATATATAATATATATATACTAGCACGCAATTGGCTGCATTGCTTGCTAGGCCGACCTTCGGTGGGCTGTGGTGACAAATTGTCTTAAGGAAGGACATGTCTAATAGGTGGACATGTTTTTTTTTGTTTTTTTTTTAGTATATGCCTTTCAGGATGACATGTCTTATGAGAGCAAGTCTTAGCAAGGTCATGCTTTGTAGGAGGAAATGTTTTGTGGGAGGTCATGAGGACACTTCTTAGATGAGGAAATGTTTTACTGGAGGGTATGTCTTATAAGAAATCATGTATTACATGATGGCATGTCTTACAGGTGGACATGTCTTGCAGGAGTACATGTAGTATGAGTGGACATGGATTATTAAGATATATGAATTGAAGTAGGATATGTCTTATGGAACGCATGTTCAACATGTGGACAGTTCTATAGGATGGCATGTTATGCAGGTGGACATGCATTACTGGAACATATTTGGTAGTAGTCATGTCTGTCATGAGAATATTTGTTATGGGAGGACATGTCCAGTAGGTGGGCATGTCTTACAGGTGTGTGCAGAAGCTGCAACCATCGAAGCTGCTGTGAGTTTAGGCATCTGGTGTTTCTTTTTTTCTCCAGTTTTTTGTTTGTTTTGCTCTGAGATATGCTTTCCAAGGATTTATTGTTTGAAATGTTCTTCTAGGGTATGTAGGTTTATTTTTGTGGTCTGCTTGGTTGTCTTTTTTTTTTTTGTTGTTGTTGTGTAAAGTCAATTGCCTTCTTGCATGCTTGATAAACATATTCCCTAGACTTCCGTTTTTAAAATTGTAGTTTGAATGTGGCAGACAATGATGTTGGGAGGTACAGTTTTTACCATACACCACTAAGATTGGTGTGAAATCTTTGATGGAATAATTTTTATAGTAATACTAAGACTCCTTTAGCAATAAGCTCTTAAGGCAATTCCCCCCCCCCCCTCCCGCTTTCTTCCAACACTGTTCCTCCTTGAAATCCTTGATAGCCATTATTTTGGTTGTACAGGAACATAATTTTTTTTTGTAAAGGAATAGTGGTGAGTGGAAGTTGGGGGGGGGGGGGGGGGGGGGGGGAAGGGGGCGGAGGTGGTTAGTGGGAGCACAGAATTTTGTACCTTCTGCTGCTCTCCCAAAGCAGCAGTCCCTTGCAGCAATTGGATTTCATGGAACACTATTTTTGGGTTCAACTTTTTTTGGTTGAAATAGCTGATAGGTTTTTTTTCTTGTTAACTTGGTGGGTAATGTTAAAATTCATTAACGTCTTTGTGAAATGGTATCATGTAAAGCCATTTCCTTTGATGGAAATAAAATAGGGGATGTGGAAGAGCCTTTATTGGGCTTCTTTCAGTTACTCCACTTGAACAATGGGGTATGGATAAACAGTACATAGTCCAGGTTACTTTTGCTTACCTGAATATCATATCTGCCAATTTTTAACCGGATCCTCACAGCCATTTGGTAGGCTATCATACACATACAAATAAATATATAAATATATAAACACCACTAGCTCTATTAGTATAAGATATATGTGTATATGTGTATGATAACCTGTCAAATGGCTGTGAGGATCCTGTTAAAAATTGGCAGATATGATATTCAGGTAAGCAAGAGTAACCTGGACTATGTCCCACTTCTCCATACATCCTATTGTTCAAGTGGAGTAAAATAAGCCCAAAAAAGGCTCTTCCAAATCCGCCATTTTATTTCTATCAAAGGAAATGCGTAGGCATTTACACGATAACATATCAGAGAGACATTAATGCATTTTTACATTGCCAGCCAAGTTAACAATAAAAAACCTATCAGCATTTTCAAATGGAGAATGAGATTTGTTGAACTAAGAAATAGTAGGCCAAGAAGTCCTATTGCTGCAAGGAACTACTGCTTTAGAAGAGCAGCTGAAGGTACAGAATTCTGTGCATCCACTTCCCCCCCAATCCTCCACTCACCACAATCCTGTACAATAAAATTAAGTTCCTGTACAACCAAAGCAAAGGCAATCAAAGATTTCTCTGGAAGAACAGTGTTAGAAGAAAGCATAAATAGTGTGCCAAAAGAGCTTATTGCTAAAAGAGCCACAGACATAGTATTAATAGGAAAATTATTTCTGCAAAGATTTTAAACCATTCTTAGTGGTGTGCCAAAAGAGCTGGACCTACCATCACCATTGTCTGACTCATTCCAACTGAAATTTTAAAGCTGGTGCATTCCAACCACAGTTTGGGGATATGTTTATCAAGCCTGCATGGAGCCGATTGACTATCAAAGAAAGGTCAACCAAGCAGACCAAAGAAATAAACCTAAATACCCTAAAAGAACATTTCAAACAATAAATCCTTGCAAAGCATGTCTCAGAGCAAAAAAAAAAAATTACTGGAGAAAAAAAACACCAGCTGCCAAAACTCACAGCAGTTTAAATGGTTGCAGCCTCTGCACAGACCTGTAAGACATGGCCACCTACTACACATGTCCTCCCCTAACACTTATTCTCATGAAAGACATGACCACCACTACCACATGTGTTCCATTATAACTCATACCCTGAAGAAGAACATGTCTTCTGGTAAAACACAACATATTGCAAGATATGCCATCCTGAAGACATGTACTCCACCAACATATGACCTCCCATAAAACATTTCCTCCTACAAAACATGACCTCCATCAAGACATATGCTCTCATAAGATATGTCATCCTGAAAACATGTACTCCAGAAAAACAAATTCTCCCATAAGACATGTCCTTTTCTTTAGACAATTTTGTGACCACAGCCCACCAAAGGTGGGCCTAGTAAGCCTTGCTGCTGGAGGCCACAATGGTGTGCAAGTCAAAATAATAATAAGAGAAATAAATAAAAGATTTAATAAATAAATAATAATAAAATAATAATAATTCTAAAAAATTAATTGGCTAAATAGATTGTTTTTTTTTTGGTTTCGCTTTACATTTGTGTTCATTTAAAAAATAACAATTTATAAGTAGGCTTACCTGGGGCATGTAGCCTACATCTCTGCCAGGAATCTGACTACCAGCAGAGCCTGGGCGTTTGCCTAGGACCTCAATGTGACCACTGATGAGGTTGTACTGACCCACAATACAGTGCAGGAGAGTTGTCTTCCCACATCCACTGGCTCCAAGAAGACCATAGCTGTGTGTGTGGTAAAACGTTCCCAATAGCAATAGAACATGCAGCACTTACAGTGTGAGCACAATGAGTTGTGTGGACATATTGATGCAGCACATTAGTGGCAACAACGCATTGCCACAGCATGCTGCTGGCACTAGTTGCTGTGGCACTTACATGGAGCCGTAGGAAACATCCATGTTTAGTCCCTTCAAGACTAGATCAGATCCATAGCCTTTCACAACTTCCCTGGCTTTGACTGCAAGCTCCAAATCGGCCATATTCACCACACACCTCTTCTACCTTTTCAATACAGTTAACTGCTATCTAAGAGAAATCTTGCATAATTAAAAAAAAAACTTCCGGTGACTTGGGGGAATAAGGGCCAATTGTTCTGGGGAAGTGATATCCATTTAGTATTACGAGACCTGTAACTGATCCCCCGGATCATTTATTGCTTCCATAACTGATCCCCCGCTGCCGTAACTGGTCCGGTGGAATAATTTGATCTGCTATAAGTTGTAGTTTCTATACCTGACCTCCCAGGTAATTTATAGTTGTGGATGAGTAATAAGTGGCTCTGGAATCACTTGTAGCGGCCATATTCTGTGTGAATGGTGAAGGGAGACATCCAAACTGTGCATGGAAATGTAGCTTCATTAACTAACGTCAAGTGCAAAAGTAAACATAACCAGGAGCTTGTTGTCCTGTTGAATGTTCTATTTATAGACTAGTACATTTAACAAACAAACTCATCCCATTTTGCTTAAATATCAGTAGTTCAATGGGGAGAGAGTCAGTTTCCATCTTGTGCAAAGGGGAGGAAGTCATTTTCATCTTGTGCACATAAAGGGTCATGCACCATTTAAGCAGAGCTTGATTTGTCCTTGCCTGAGTTTTAATCCAGCATAACTGAAGCATCTCCCCTGAGAACATTGGTTATTAGCAGTATTAGCACCAAATTAACAGCTTAAATGCTTTTAATAATATATTTTTTATCAACCTTACCTAAACTCTTGAGCTATTTGAATAATGACTTCAAATTATTTTCAATCTCAAGATTAGTATGACTCTCTGTATTTAGGTCACTTCATCAAATATAGCCACTTCAGTAAAGGCTTCACTAACATCTTTATCAAATGAGTTTCCAGTTGCATTTGATATCCTATCTGCTTAAACCTCTTTAATTGTTGTTACTATGCCTCAAATTTTCATCCAATACTGGTCTTGAACAGTAACATTATACACAGAGGAGCATCACCTACTTCAAATCTTCATGTAAGATTTTACGATGTTCAAGCATTGAAATAAACATATCAATTCTAATCTCTACCCAAGGTATTTCCAGAAGAGACCAAAATCCAGATCAGATCTTTTAGATTTAATAGCCTGAACATTTGTTTTGACAACAGTCTGAACTTCACATGCAGATAAAGTTCTTTTTTTAAGTGATATAAAGAAATTGCTAACCACTGAAAAGTACTTACATCAAGTTTAATTCTGAAGAAGAAATCAAACTAGCAACTCCTGTAATTTGTGCCTTCATTTCAGTGTTCTTATAGTTTTCTTGGCTTTATCCCATGTCCACTGTCATGATGAATAATTTTATGAAATGGAATTTAAGACCTCATTTAGAACAGTCCACCAGATAGATGATTGCATATGTAAGAAATTGAGCCACACCCCTAATAAATAAAAAAAATAAAAAAATAAAAAAAGTTTAAAAAAAAACAAACAAACAAACAAACAGCTCCATGAGCATGGCTTTACTCAATCTTCACCAAAATTCACCTAAAACCATCTTCAGGTGCCCCCCATCAGTCTCTGTAAATTTGAGCCCTGTAAACCCTATCCTCTGGGAGGAGATAGCGAACTAACAAACAAATAAGTAAATAGGTAATTATAACGAGATGTGCTCCTCTAGACAAAAGAAAGAAATGCACTTGGAACCTCAATGCTTATACATCTGTTTCTTCTTCTTTTTTAGTGATCATCCATGGATGTTTAAAAATTCATTAAGAAGGAAAATTGCTAACCTTGAGGTTAACATCCATTAAGGAAAAACATTCCCATGCTCATAACTATGGGAATCCATTCCCAAGATTATTACTAACTGACTAACTCAGTGGTGGGATGATCAACAGAAACACCAAGTTTAAACATACTTGGTCCTTCTTTTTTTTTTGTTTAATATACAACTTAAACTCGAAACTCAACCTGCTAACACATAAAATTTAATTAAAAAAAATTTTTTTTTACAATTATAGGCATTTATCTGCTTAACTCTATATTTATTTACAAGGGTGTGGTCAGCACTCTGCCTGCCCTGGCATATTTGAAAGTTGAAGATGTAGTGAGTGCAAATGTATTATTGGGATGACTCCAGATTTTGAACCAATTCGATGTCAGTTTCCCCCCCCCCCCACTTTTGAAAGTTCTGCACCCCTGTATGTTAGGTTTATAAAAAGATTGATAGCTGATATCAAGTGAATATTATGTACTTGAACTTTCAAAAGGATTTTGAAGTGTACCTCACACAGAATTTCTGAAAAAGTTGCAGACCTATGGTATAATAACTGGGGACTTGTGGTTATTCTTTAAGGAATACTTCATGGGCAGATTTCTGTGTGTCTCTATAAATCATAAACGCTCAATGTTTTTACCTCTTTTATGTTGAGTGCCACAGGGAAATAGACCTATGCTCTATTTAATCTATGTGGATGATCTTCCTCATTCTATTAAGTATTCCCATACCCTGACATTTACTGATGATATCAAGTGCATTTTACTAATTGCATCTTTCCAGGACAGTATTAATCTCCAAAATTATATCTATGAAATCTCACATGACTGTACTCAATGGATATTCTATTTCAAGAATTTTATAGACCTAATATTCTCACTCAGTACAACTCCAGTATCTACATCTCAAAAATTGAGAAAGATGCAGATACTGGAGTTGTACTGAGTAAGAATGTTAGGTGAACAAATTTCTTGAAAAAGAGTTTCCATTGAGTACACCATGTAATAGATATAATTTTGGAGACCTTGGCATTATTTTTTTTCTTCTAACCCCAGTTGAGAAAATAAAATGAGCCCTCCTAACCCCATCAACTAAGATGATATTTTAAAAAAAGAAAAAAAAAAAAAAAGAGAGCAAAAAGAAAAAAAAAAAAAAAAGAGAGCAAAAAGAAAGACAGCGACATAATTATAAATAGTTCATATCTAATTATAGTTAGCTAGTTGGAGGAGACAGCAACAAAATTGTTAAAAAAAAAAAAAAATTTGTTAAATTTTTTAAATGCACCACCACCATAACATAGCAGTGGCCAGCACAATTTAGAGGAGCTTCTCTTTTGTGGAGTACTCCAGAGTCCATAAACTATGGATATGTTACCAATGAAAAACAAATCCTGCACACACAAAAAAAGTTGTTTTTTTTTTGTTTCTTTATAAGCGGATCAGTTATGGCCGTGGGGGATCATCTTGTGCAGGCCATAGGGGGGAATGAGTTATGGATGGGGATCAGATATTGCGTTACAGACCCCTTGCTATGGGCGGAGCTTAAAAACTGTTACACGGTATGGTTAAGCAGTGTATGGGAATACAGTGGAACCTCTCTAACCGGACTCTCTTAAATAGGGACAACGTCAACACAACCAGCAAACAGTAAGGTTCCAATTGATTCCCCACAGTGCTAGTAGGTTAGTACCTCCCGAAACGGACCCCCCCAACCCTTTTCAAAAGCAGTGCCCCCCAAAAAGAGGTATACCAATTATTGTGAAATGAAACAAGCATTGAAGCGAGAGAAAATAGAAGTCTAGATTTGCAAGGTTCTCGACCAGTTCTTTTAGTTTCTCAATGTAGGCTTGTGGTCCATACAGTCAGTAAGTGCAGGGTGTTTTCTGATCACAACCAGCATTGCACCTCAGTTAACTTTGCTGCTATCAGTTCAGCTAATCCCTCGTTGACCTCCCCTGCAAAAATAATGACACTGGCTGGAGTGGAGTGCAGGAGCTATATTGCATGGCATATCAGTGGCGTAGCCAGAATGAAGGCAATGAGGCACTTGCCTCAGTGATAAAAAAAAAAATAATAATAATGATATATTTTTAAAATTTAGTATCTTTGCAGCATTGAATCTGGAGAGCTGCCTGAACTTTTTCACCAGTAGTTAGACAGCAAGCCTACAATGAGACAGAGTAGAAGTTATTTTGAAGATCTTGACTACTATTATGCACCATAATCGAAGAAGATCAAGCTAAGAGGCTTCTCCTATTTAGTGCTAAGGGCAATAATTCTTACACACACACACACACACACACACACACACACACACACACACACACACACACACACACACACACACACACACACACACACACACACACACACACACACACACACACACACACACACACACACACACACACACACACACACACACACACACACACACACACACACACACACACACACACACACACACACACACACACACACACTATTAGCTACTTCATAGATTCAGAGCTGAGCTTAAATTTTGGAAAGTGAAATGCTCACAATTGAAGCAAATTGTGTAGTGTAGAGCTTGATCATTTCAGTTCATTGAATATTGTATGCAGAGATCCCCCCTCCCTCCCTCCCTCCCTCCCCTACTATGACATTGATAGATATTTTGTGGTTAATCTTGGGCAGACCTCTTATAGAGGACAACCTCTACAATGGACAAATGAGTGGGTCCCAATGTGTCCTTTATTTGGAGGCTCCACTGTACTGAATCACCTTCAATTCTAGAAAATAACTGACTAGTTTCCAAATCATAAACAAGAGTGAACATGTCATGTGGACTGCATGTTCTCGTGCCTCACCTAGATTTAGCAAAGCAATTTAACTTTGCTTCTACTGGAAGATGTCTTTAAAGAAAATTGAAGGTGCAAATACTCCAACTTGCCAACCTTGTGAAAACGTTTAGCAGGACAATTTATCAAATTTATCTTGCTTTAGCAGGACAACATGCCCCTTTTCTTCTTAACCTAAATATTTATTTTCAATGTAATAGCTATAATGTTTAGATTGAAGAAACAATGACTAAACCAGATGGCAATAATTTTAACTATAACGCTGGAGTGAAGCAAGCTAATTATTTAAGATCTTCATAGTGTCTAATTTAGCATTTTATAGCAAATTGTGTTCCATAAGATGTTTACATGATCTATCATTGTTAATTTTAACAGAAAGCAAGTCAGCCTGTACAAAAATTTTGAACTGACTTTCTTTTCTCTTTCAATTTCTCTGGACATTGCTCAGGATCAGCATGAATATGAAGGTACTGTACCAGCCGAACTTGTGGGTTCAAGCTGAAATCCACTCACATGCTCTCTTGGTCTTCCTAAAAGCTCTGGAATAGGTTCAAGCTGAGATCCACTCACATGCTCTCTTGGTCTTCCTAAAAGCTCTGGATGAGGACTATCAAGGACTTTTAGAAACATGCTGATGAAAAAGATAACCTGGGAGTGCTCAACACTTATTAGCCATTGTATCTATTGTTTGTTGTATTTTTAGCATATCATTGAGTTGTGGTTATTTGGTCTAGTCTTTGTCCAGAAAATAAATTTCGAAAAGGGGGAACCTATACACTTTCAAGTTCAATATTTCTCTAGGTTGTCACAGCTGCACTAATGATGCTTGTCACAAACCCGTACAGTACTACTAATTATGGATGTTAGCTCAACTCGTTACATCTCCTTTTCTTCATCAAAATCAAGAATTACTTCCAATCTCATATCGGTCTGGCTGTCGGTGAACTCAATGCAACTTGCGTACAGACTCTTGCACTGACTCTTTCACATTTGACTTTTCACATGTATGTTCAGCTATAACTGTGGTGTTAGTTACAAGGCTAGGTACAGTACATTCCTCTTTATTATCACACACAGGGATCACTATCTCCAATATCAGGAGCTTTGGTCTCCATAGTTCCTCTCAGAGTTGTTGGCATCAGTGTACATCTTCTCCCAAACAATCTCTGTGCTGGAGACAACCCTATTCCCTCTGTAGGTGTGTTCATCCAATCAAGAAGAGCTTGATATTCTGTGTGCCCAACTTTTCTTGCCTTATTGAAGGGTTTCTTAACAGTTTTCACCACATTCTCTGCACGACCATTGCTTAGTGGGTATCTCGGACTACTGGTTTTGTGTTCAATATCCAGTAACTCTGCAAACTGCCTGAACTCCCAGGAATCTAACTGTCTACTGTTATCTGACACCATCTTCTCTGGAATTCCATGTCTTGCAAACCATTTATCACCATCATGGAGGTTATAGTTGTCAATCTTCCTACTTCAATGTATCCAGAGTAGTAATTGACACAGATGACCTTGAAGATTACACAAGTCCAACCCTACTTTGCTCCATGGGTAATCACCAACATCATGCTGTATGATTGGTTGATTCTGTTGTTTGTTGCCAAACTTCTGACACACATCACAGTTGCTGACAAACTTCTTCATATCAGCAGCCATTCCAGGCCTGTAAATAGTCTCTTTCATTCTCCTGAGACATGCTTCAATTCCAACATGTGCCTTATGAGAACATTCCAGCATTTCACCTCTTGTTGATCTTGGCATGACTAACTGATGCCCCTTGAAAATTAAGTCATCATCTATAACCAGCTCACTTCTCAGACCATAGTAAGGCAAGAGTCTCTCATCTAGCATGTTCTTCTCTGGCCATCCATTCACTATTGTCTCTTGTAATATTTTGAGTGAATCACCTAGCTTTATAGCTTTCTGAAGCCTTTTTAGCTTGTCTAGTGTTAGAGCTAGTGCAGCTCGCTGCTCAACACTTTCCAAACACTTGACAGATATCTGGTATTCTGTTGCAAGTAAGCTCGTGATAACATATCTGCTAGATGCATCAATTTTCCTTTCTTGTACTGGGTTCAATTGCATTGTGTTGCAGTTGCAGCATCATCCTCTGTAATCGCATTGGAAGATCATCTCCAGTGGTTTGTGGTCGCTCTTAACGATCATCTTTAACCTCCCATATATATAAACATGAAACTTCTCACAAACAAAAACTATTGCAAGTAACTCCTTTCCAATCTGGGCGTATCTTGTTTCAGCAGCTGTTAGAGCTCGTGAAGCATATGCTACAGGCTTTTCTTCTTGTAGGAGTACAGCACCCAGTCCATCCTTGGATGCATCAGCTTCAATAGTCACTTCCTTGGACATACAATATTGCAGCACTGGTGTGCTCACAACCAACTCCTTCATCTTCTGCACAGCTTCTTCATGACTACTCTCCCAACAGAACTGAACATCTTTGCATACAAGGTCTCTCAGAGGCTTTGCAACTTCAGAAAATTTAGAAAGAAACTTTTGCAAAGATTCTATCATTCCAATGAAACGTCTCACTGCCTCTGCATTGACTGGAGTTGGCATCTCAGTGATTGCTCTGACTTTATCAGGATCAGGCTTCAGTCCCTCATTGGTGAATCTGTGCCCAAGATAAGTCACTGCCTTCACATGAAGTTTTACTTTATCCTTCCCAAGAGTCACATGCTGATCTTGATATCTCAATAACAGACCTCTCAGGATATTTTCATGCTTCTTAAGATCTTCTTCATATGTCTTGCCACAGCCAACTACTGTGAAGTCATCATGTATGACCTCCACTCTGCTCAGCCCTTCTGCAAACTGATGCATCTGTCTTTGGAACACTTCAGGTGCTGATGAGATACCAAGTGGCATTCTCAGCCATTTGTAGCTACCAAAAGGTGTGTTAAAACATGTTATGTAAGTTGACTCTTCATGCAGAGGAATGTGTCAAAATCCTGATTTCACATCAACAACTGTGAACACTTGTGCACCAGAGAACATTGTTGCAATCTCCTCAACTGTTGGTATTGGATATATCTCACGTTAAATTGCTTGATTGAGATCTTTGGATTCAGACATATCCTCAGACCATTATTCTTCTTATGAACCACCACCACTGATGATATCCACTCGGTTGGACTGATCACCTTGGCAATAATCTTCTTTGACTCAGGTCATCGAGTGTTTTCTTTAGCTTTTCATGGAGAGGAACAGGTACTTTTCTTGGTGCATGTTGTACAGGTTTAACAGTACTGTCCAGCTTTATCCTGTAGCATTCATTTCACTGAACACTTTAGGAAATTTTTTCACCAACTTATCCATTATGTGCAAATCCTCCTGACCACTTGTACTGTATACTTCAGCACCACTTGCATTAGCTTGAAAATCTCATCATTGTCAGTAATCTTCACCAACCAAAGCCTGATAATTGCTCTGTGACCCAAGATTGCATGAGACTGTGGACCTTTTACAAAATTCACCTATATGGGATGGCTATCTTTGCGTATCCAAACTCTCATGATGCCTGTACCTTCAATTGGCCAGCTTACATCACCATATGCAACTATCTTGGCATTGTCAGATGTCTTGGTTACCAGCTTCATACTATGGTCTCCAGATGCCCTTTTATACACCTGGACTGGTAAAACATTCACACTGGCACCATTATCAATTTGAAATTGAATGTACTTTCCATTTTCAAGTCCCAGTGTTACAGTCTGCTCATCTTTGAGAGTACTAACTCGTGATTTAACTGCATACACTTCTGATTCTCCAACTGGATTCACTGTCTAATTAGATTTACACACCTTGGCAAAGTGATTCAGACGGTTACACTTAGCACATTTCCTTCCATATGCAGGACATTTCCATGGAGGATGTTTGCCATCACAGTATTTGCATCTTCCTCCGTGGTTTTCATGCTGAGAAGCGTCTTTCTTACTCTCAGCACTTTTCCTCTTTTGTGAGCCCCACTTAGCATTAACAAAATTGACTTCTTTACCTCCATCCATCAACTTAGTACTTTGCTTACTCACTTCACTAGCTCTGCGAATCTGTAGCATTCTTTCCAAAGTGATGTTGGCATCTCTGAGCAACCTTGTTCTCAATTTTGTATCAGTTATCCCAAGTATCACTCTGTCTCTGAGTATCTCTTCTGGAGCGATGTGTTCAAAGTCACATCTTGTAGCTAATAGCCTGAGCTCAGTAACATATTGGTCAATACCTTCTTTCTCTTTCTAACTTCTTGCATTAAACTTGTACCTTTCCATCCTGATCTTTGCCAAGGGCAAATATGATCTCTGTAAATCTGTATCACTGACTCAAGTGCATGCCTTTGGTTTGCTTCAAAGTGAGCAGTATGATAAACTCACCTTGCCTCAGCTCCTATCACAGTAATTAGCGTAGCTATTTGAGTAGCTTGAATCTTTTCATTAACAAGTGTAACCACTTTGTAGGCATTCCATGCCAGCTCCCACTCTAGCCAGTCTTCAGCAGCAGTGCTACTATTAATATTGAAGACAGGTGGTGATGGTAATATGATCGCCATTTTCTTTCTGTCAAAAGTCCTCTGCCACCATGTAAAGAATTGTACTCTCTTATTAAGTAGGATTACAAAGATAATTCAGTTGTGTAGCCAAACGTTACAGCACAATATGAATCACTTATATATCAGTGACATTAATGATTTAGTGTTCCTTCTACATGTAACAATTAACAGCCATTAGTGTCCAGTATATATCAAATCAACAGTATGCAATCATTCTACATACAATACAAACAAGCTAGGTTATCACAGCTGCACTAATTATGCTTGTCACAAACCTATACAGTACTGCTAATTATGGATGTTAGCTCAACTAATAACAACACCCACACCCATAGGAAGTCTTTTGGCTAGAAAAAGCTAATTTAAGGACCAAAGAGACTGAAATCTGTCATGCGGTCTCCAAGTAATAGAATGAGCATATTAACTGAAAGTAGGTGTACCAATGGGTGTGGTTATGTTGTAGTCACACCCACAGGAAGTTGTTTTGGCTACCAAAATCTCATTAAAGGACCAAACAGACCTAAATTTGAGTAGCTGCTATTATAACTCATGTTGACATTGGCCGGGCAACGCCAGGTATATGCTGCTAGTATATATATATATATATATATAAAAGGAGATGTCTGTCTGTCTGTCTGTCTGTCTGTCTGTCTGTCTGTCTGTCTGTCTGTCTGTCTGTCTGTCTGTCTGTCTGTCTGTCTGTCTGTCTGTCTGTCTGTCTGTACCATCATTCTGGCCAAACCAGTGGGTGGATTTCTCTGAAACTCGGCATGATGATAGGTTTTGACCCAACTTAAAACTTTAGCTAAAAAATCTGGAAAATGGTTACTATGGTAACCAAAAAAAGCAACCAAAAAATGGTATTTTGCCAGAAAAACCCTTGGAGTTACAGATTTAAAACTTGGTATGCATATACAACTTCACTCTGGGAGTAGCATGGGCTGGGTCCCACCTGGCTACACCTCTTCCTTATCCTGTGTAAGGCTAAAAATGCAAAAAATGGTATATCAGCAAAAAAAAACTTGAACCTAAGGAGTTAGACCATGAACCCATATATATTTGGAATCAATATAATCTGGGGGATGTTTAAGTAAATATATATGACCACACCCATTTTTGTGTTCAAAGCAGGGCCAAAAAAGCCAAAAATGGTACTTTGGTCATACAAACCCTTGGAGCGACAGACTTAAAACATGGTATGCATACACAAATTGACTTTGGGAGTAACATGGGTGGGATCTCTCCTTGCTACACCACTTTCCATTGGTGTGTAAAGAGGGAAAGTGCCACACACAAAAGAAGAACTTCTGAATAAAGATTGGACCTAAGGAGTTAGATCCATGAACTCCTTTTAATATATGTTTTGGTTCGAAAGTATGATGTATGTTTGTATGTATGTGTCTAGGCATCACAGCTAAACACTGTGACCAAAAAAGCCGAAATTTAGCATGTGCTCTCTAAGAATCCGGAAGAGTACTATTAAACACGTGTGGGCATGGTAATGGGTGTGGTTTGGACATAGCCACACCCACACAAAGTTATTTTGACTGAAAAAATTTAATCAATGATCAATCAGGCAAAAGGTTGGTGTGTGGTCTACAAGTACCTGGAAAAGAATTATTAACAACATATGGGTGTGGGTTGGCCAAGCCACACACACTGGAAGTCGTTTTGGCGATAAAAAGCAAATAAAAACGACCAACAAGACTGAAATCTGGAATGGGGTTTCCAAACACCTGGGTGAGCATTATTAATCATGTCTGTGCGTCAATGGTTATGGTCTGGTCATTACCACACCAATAGGACACCATTATGCCTACCAAAAATCTATTTATGGACCAATCAGGCTGAAATTTGGCATACAGAGTCCAAGTGATTGGGTGAGCATTAACAACTGCATGTGTGTGTGTAGCAGTGGGTGTGGTTTGGTCTTAGCCAAACCCACAGGAAGTTGTTTTGGCTGCCAAAAGCTAATTAAGGACCGACCAGGCCGAAATTTGAGTGGCTTCTATGTTTCATGTTGACTTTGGCTGGGTAATGCCAGTATGTGCTGCTAGTATATATATCTTCTATATATATATATATAAAGGAGATGTCTGTGTGTCTATCTGTATGTATGTTTGTACCATCATTCTGGCCAAACCTGACGGTGGATTTCTCTGAAACTTGACATGATAATAGGTTTTGACCCAAGTTAAAACTTGGTCTAAAAAATCGGGGAAATGGTTACTATGGTAATGAGAAAAGCAACAACAAAAAAAAGGGGGCATTCTAGCCACTAAAACTCTTGGGGCTACATATCTAAAACATGGTATGCATATACAACTTCTCTCTGGGAGTAACATGGGCTGGGTCCCACCTGGCCACACTTCTTCCTTTTCTGCATAAGGCTAAAAATGCCAAAAATGGTATATCAGTCAAAATACTTGAATCTAAGGAGTTAGACCATGAACCCATATATATTTGGAATCTATATAATCTGGGGAATGTTTTAAGTACATGTATATGACCACACCCATTTTTGTGTCCATGTCAGGTCCAAAAAAAAAAGCCAAAAATGGTACTTTGGCCATACAAACCCTTGGAGCGACAGACTTAAAACATGGTATGCATACACAAATTGACTTTGGGAGTAACATGGGTGGAATCACTCCTTGCTACACCACTTCTCATTGGTGTGTAAAGAGAAAAAGTGCCAAATAAAAACTTCTGAATAAAGATTGAACCTAAGGAGTTAGATCCACAAACCCATTTTAATATATATTTTGGTTCGTATGTATGTATGTATGTATGTATGTATGTATGTATGTATGTATGTATGTATGTATGTATGTATGTATGTATGTATGTATGTATGTATGTATGTATGTATGTATGTATGTATGTATGTATGTATGTATGTATGTTTATGTATAGACATCACAGCCACTGTGACCAAAAAGGCCGAAATTTGGCATGTGCTCTCTAAAAATCTGGGTGACTATTATTGAACACATGTGGGCATGGTAATGTGTGTGGTTTTGCCATAGCAACACCCACAGGAAGTTCTTTTGGCTGAAAAAAGTTAATCAGAAACCAATCAGGCAAAAAGTTGGTGTGTGGTCTACAAGTACCCGGGAAAGAATTATTATCGGTGTGCGTTGGTCATAGCCACATCCACTAGAAGTGTTTGGCTATTAAGAGATAATCCAACAACCAACCAGACTGAAATTTGGAATGAGATTTCCAAGCAACTGGATGAACATAATTTATCACATGTCTGTGTGTCAATGGGTATGGTCTGGTCATTGCCACACCCATAGGACAGCATTATGCCTACCAAAACCTCATTTATGGACCAATCAGGCTTGAATTTGGCATATGGAGTCCAAGTGATTGGGTGAGTATTAATAACCGCATGTGGTTTGGTCATAGCCAAACCCACACGTAGTTGTTTTGGCTGTCAAAATTTAATTAATGGACCAACCAGGCCGAAATTTGAGTGGCTTCTATGTTTCATCTTGACATTGGCCAGGCAATGCCGACTATATGCTGTTAGTATATATATATATATACATACATACATAATATGGATGGATGGATGGATGGATGGATGGATGGATGGATGGATGGATGGATGGATGGATGGATGGATGGATGGATGGATGGATGGATGGATGGATGGATGGATGGATGGATGGATGGATGGATGGATGGATGGATGGATGGATGTATACATACACATAATACATATACATATATATAATATATATGTATTTGAATTAAATTTGCAATACAATGAACACAAGTGTGCTGAGTGAATGCACATTTCATGACTCTGAGAGAGATATTGGCTGGGTTCATCTGGCCATACCTCTTCCTTTGGATTTGTGAATGTGTGTATGCAAGCTTGTGTACATCCACTTTCCTGCCCAAAAAAAAATTGGCCCACCCTTTCCCTGGGACATGTCAGGCTAAAAATATCGAGATTGGAACTTTGGCCAAACCATTGGAGTCCAGGATCTATTTTAAGCAGTGCGTCATGTTTTATAATGTGCAGCATGTCATTTGATCTAGTTATGCCAGTTTCGTGAGGCTAACCACATAAGCAAGGGAAATCTTTGCTGATTATGCATATTTAATGCTGTAGATTGGGGTCTGTGCTTGGGAGAATACATTTTCATCATCTCTCTAAACAAGAGGCTGGTGATTAGCACAATTATGTCAACTTCAAAAAGATAGGAGTGCTGCTCATCAACCTACCAGCTCACTTGACCAATCTGAATTGGATCTGTCTGTCTAAGGGGCAGACAACTAATGTCTTGTGAAACACTTGGTAGTATTTTCTAATCTATCAATCATTTTATATTTGCCTTGCTTACCTTTGCAGGGCCTTAGCTACTGGTCAATATGACTGGTAGGGTTTAACCATACCAAATTTAGCTCCTGATCCAAACCAGAGCTAGCTAGGCCAGTACCTGCTACCAGTTGATTGGTCCTGTGCTCACAATTTGATTCTACTCCAAAGAATCAATAGCATTTTTACCTGTGGTACACAGTCAAGTCTAGGAATATTTGGATGTGGGAAACCATACACTAGAAGTTTTGCTGAGAATGGATATTTAACTAATTGTTTACTGTTAGAAAACACCAATGGTTGTTGTTACAACTAATTGGTTACAGCTAAGTGATTTTACTGTAAGGAAACCCTGTGGTTACAACTAAATTTGTTTATTTATAGAAACTCGAAAGTTGTAAACATTATCACACCTTAAGTGTTCTAAACAATTATAATAGGATTATAGCAATTATATTCCACAGGTCCTAGTGCAGAAACGCTCTTGTTAAGGTTAAGAGAGTGCTACTTAGTCTTCCTGAAACACCTCACCACCTGGTGGGAATTACCTTCCCTAAATGAAGCTTTGTGAAATTCTGACTGGTCTTTTGAGCAGATCAAAGTCAAATGTTTAAATACCTGCCATTTCTCAACAACTGATGACATAAGGAAGTGTTTGTCATACATGTGTCATAGTATAGAATTGAGATAATATGAAGTGTGCTATCTGCATTTTATGGCATTTTCCAAGCACTGTGGGTATTTTGGTGTGGTTTTTTGGGGCTGCATTTCAGGCCTCCAGCTGTTAAATCAGCTTCCTTCTGTCACAAACTTTAATTTTTACCTTTTCTTATACTCACCATCAAGCCGAATATGTGTAAGGTAACTTCTTGTTAGTATTATTCTTACACTTTTTAGATAAATTTGCTAGTAGAATGGTTGTTCTGGGTATACCTCCAGGAGAAACATGATTTTTCCTGTGTATTATCATTTCTTGGATTTTCAAAAAAAAAACAAAAAAAAAACAGATAAAAATTAAAAAAAGAAAAATTAACAACAGCACTGAGTGAGTGTATTACTTGTGTAAGTTTGTCACAGAAAATTAAGAATGCACTTACAGATAAACTTATTTCGAAGTATTAGATACGGTATCAGTGGAGTAGGAAACAAATTTATATTGGGGGGGGGGGGGGTTAGTATATTCAATGGACTTAGCATCCAGTCTATCACAGAAATTTATAGTGGTGTTCAATAATATGAAAGTATAGTTATATACAATCTGGGGATTAAAGCCAGTTTTTCAGTTGTTTTTTTTAATATGCCAGTAAAACGTGCTCCGATATCTCAAATACTTGAACATCTGCAAGCAATATTCACACAAAAAAATTCTATTCAAAAGACAAATTGCATTGCAGTATTGATTATTCATTAGATTTTAAAGCATACATCCAACATTATTTAAATTTTCAATCAGGATTGTTGGTAATCTAATAGACAAGCTGTGAGAAAATATTGAACAAATAGTCGATTTAATCTCAAATAATAGTAAGATGTCTTGTTTGTCTCATCATAGGACAGGTACTTTGCTAGTCAAAATAATTAGATAAAAGTCTGTAATTCCCTTGTCTCAGAAAAAAAGTGAGGAAGAAAAACTGAGGGGTGGAAATGAGGGGGGGGGGGGTAGAAATGGGAAGGAGGGGGGGGAGGGGGGGGGGGTTAAGAAAAATTAGAGGGGAAAAAATAAAGTAAATGAAAAAAAAAGTCTTTTATTATTGAGCATTGAACCAAAGACCTTGGATCATGAGCATAGCTATTAGACACTGAGATGGTGTTAAAATAGAAAAAGATGGGTAGAAAAGAATGAAATTTAAAAATTCGAATTAATTCAACAATCTGACCAAATATATGAAATAAGTTCCGAAATACAATCACACAGATAGACAGACACACAAAAAAATTGAAGAGACCTATAGGGGACCCTGGCCCCTTGTTTAAAGGGTAACTGAACAGGAAAAAGAAATATATATATATATATATATATTTTTTTTTTTTTTTCATTTTTTTTTTTTTTTTCATTTTTTTTATATATTTATTTATTTTTTATTATTATTTTTTTTTTTATTGTCTTGTTTTGTTTTTCTTGATGCATAACCTGTATAAAAAACTTTGGAAATTTTTAGTCCAATATTTATGAAAAATAAACTTGGCTTAAAATTTTTATTTTCTGTGGGGGTGTAACTATTCCTTGACACCACAAGGGGGACAAACACCTGCATCCCTTGGGAGAGTGGAATAATTATTTACACCTTCAGATCTTATGGATGCTGCTTTTCAGTCTTATCTAGCTCTGATTCAGGTACAGAAAATGAAGATCAACAACTTTCTGATTTGTCATGATAAAATATAGTCATTTGCAAAATCCTTTTTAGCTCCAGGTTACTTTGGTGTGGAGCTAGATATTTAATAGTTAGCTAGCTATCAAATATCTAGTTCCACACCAAAGTAACCTGAAGCTAAAAATTATTTTGCAAATGGCTATATTTTATTATGACAAATCAGAAAGTCAATCAGAAAGTTGTTGATCTTCATATAGAAAATCTTACCAGCCTTCAGAAATGGAGGACGCAGTCAGCTGGTCACCAAAGAAGTATAATAATAGCTACAGAAAATGAGTATCAAAGACTTTTTTGATTTGCTATGGTAAACTTGCTAGCTTCCCATTTTTGGTGTGGAGCTAGATATTTCATAAATAGCTAGCTAGCTATATAGCAAACTGTGTAACTGTTCCTTTTACACTTGGTTATAGCATTTATAGCTAATAGCCCAGGGCAGTTACTAGCTATAAATGTTATGTTATAACCAAGTGTAAAAAAGAACAATTGCATACTTAGCTAGCTACCTGAATCAGAGTTGGATGAAGCTAAAAAAAGAATCAGTGTCACTAGGCTCTGAAGTTATTAGAAATTATTGCACTCACCAAAGGGACACTACATTTATTCCATCAGAAGAGCTGGACCTTCAGATTAACTACTACAGCAACTCCACTGCTAGGTATCAATACCATGCACTTACATGTAGAATTGGGCCTCCTGACACCAGGAATTGTTAAAGTAAGTTGAAATAGCATACCACCTTCATTGAGTTCTGGCTGCAATTGTCCCCCTTCTGACGTCATGAATAGTTACACCCCCACGGGAAGTAAAAATTTTAAGCTAAGTTTTCTTCATGAATATTGGACTAAAATTTTCCAAATTTTTTTAATATTAGGTTATGCATCAAGGACAACAAGATAGACATTAAAAAAAAAATTTTTTTTCTAGTTCAGTTACCCTTGTCCAGTGGGTTCCCCCCCCCCCCCCCCCCCCTTCCCCTCCCATGAGTATACATTTCATCATAGCCTCAGGAATCAATGACACATTTAGGAAACAACTTTGTGCCAGCAGATGAACAACTTCATAAGTAGCTCATGTTATAGTAGTTGATAACTGATACAGTACCAAATGTAGTACTCCTACTCACAATGATGCTTGGAACTTCTTCATCAAAAGAGAAATGAATCAAATTCCATAGCGATACAGTCTTTCAGAATTTAAAAATTATTTGAACCAGCCATTTCAAAGTTATTTGGTGTTCTTGTCCACCAATTGCAGCCAAAAATAATTGAGGAGAAAGGAAAACATTAACATAAGAAAGAGATCTTGAATTTGAGTTTTTGGTTTGCATGTAAAATATATATATATTTTTTATAATGGACCATCACTAGAAAACTAATAATTTATAAAGGGAATTAAGTAGTGTTTGTCAGGCCTCAAACACGGGCACAAGTAAATTTTATATGAAAAAAAATACATCACCCCTACCAATTTAAATCTGGTGGCTACGCTCTGATTCAATTGGTATACCATATTCAGGAATTGAGTGATGTTAGTATAGAGATAATTGTATTAGCTATGTTTGGCAACTCAGAATATAGAGATTAATACTGACAGTGAATGTATTTTGTATGGGTAACTATCAACTCCCAGTCAGTAACCTACTAGACAGATGTAAAAAACAAACAAAAAAAATGAATTTGATCACAAGTATATTTCTGGTCCAAGCATCACTGTCTATATTCATTCATTCTTCTGTGCATATAAATGAAATATTTATGCAGTCATTTCTTGTTCCTCCACCCACAGACTGACTGACTGACTCTGATATCTAGATGATTTAATAATCTGTGTCGATGATAGGAAATTCCCCTGCGCGCAATGAATGTGGTAATATGGGCGGTACCACTAAACCCTTTACCAGGAAATAAAAAGTCCACGTTTTCCATATTCACCAATTGTCCGACTGCTAGTTAGCTGCTTGGCTACGCTGGCGTAGGCTGCTCGCTTAAGCTGTCAATTCATAGCTCGTATGGCAACAGGTTCTAACGGTGTGAGTCAGTTTTTTGCTGGGCGAGTTAATTTGGTTTACTAGTTAGCACACGGGTGTTCAATTCATTGTGGTCAAATACTGAAGACTTGGACCTTTTTTTTTGTCTGTGACTGAAGTGGAACGTTGAAAAGGTGAGGGAGTAGTCCTGTAGTTCGACTTCGTTAGCGTTATGGCCGGTTAATTTAAGCGGTAAGTTCCCGTGTTTTAGCTTGCTAAATTAGCCAGTTCGATTGAAAAGGGAGCTAATTTTTAATGGCGGAGAAAATTCCTGCGAGCATGAATTAGCTATTGAATAAGTAGGGGAGAATGTTGGTGAACTCGAATTAGTGGTCAAGGAGCTTTGATGTCATTGTCTCGGCTGTGCAGTTGGTAGGAGTCATTCCCTCTTGAGGGCTTGGTTTTGTTATGAATTTGTTGGCGTGGTGGTATGACGACATGCGTTGTCATGGTAATCCTAAACCCCCCCCCATAAGAATGTATACAGTATATCATTGTGTATGTTTAACTGTTTAGACAAACACAAACCTATCTCACACTCACACAGACCCCTGAAGTTATGTCTGCATTGGAGAACATGCAAGCATCTTTTGTTAAGGAGAACCAGTTAAGGTAAATTCTAAGCAAGTTTAATTGGATGCAAGGGGTTCACACCCAGCACAATTTTCTCCTTTGTTCTTTCAATTTTTGTGCATGTATTTTCTCTCTTTTTCTCTCTCTTTCTCTGACCTCCAAGTCAAACCTCCTCTCCCCCCTGAAATATCTTGTATTTCCTATGCCAGTGCAGTCCTAGTGATGGGACTGTCATCATGTTGTAAGTGAATAGCAGGGGATGATGTGTACTTGATGTTAGTGACATGCAGAGTTGAAGTGGTCTGAAACAATCCTGTCAAGCTTTCAAGTTGCACGCCCAACAAGATGTGTGGCTAATATTTATGAGTATTATTCTCCTTAGTGACAAGATGGAGGACTTGGATGTTGAATCTCCACTCGCAAAAGAAGTGGATGGCCCCTGTGATATACTCACTCCCAAGGACAGTGAAAGTGATGGTGTTCTACCTGGTGTTGAACCAGTCGAAGGGGATCTCGGAAGTGATCCCCCGAACATGATCACGACACAGACTGGTGAGATTAACAAATTGTCACATTGAAAGTTATGAGTATTCATGCAGTCAAAGTGCTGTGTTTAGTGCACATACTTTTTAAGTTGACACTTTTCTTGAATAAGGGACCATACACTTAATTAACTATGATGATAGTAAATGCACAAGTTTTGTGCACACACAACCATGGATTTCCTGTGTGTGCCCACAGGCATTCCATGAGGATAATGTTGAAGAAGTAATGAGTGACCGACCAATGTATAGCTATTGTGATGTAACATGTGTTACACACAATTGTGTTTGGTGTCATGTGGATCGGAGAGCCACCTAATTGGACAGTCTTCTGAGGCTGCATCCACACTAGGATTGATACTTGTTAGGGGCTAATTGACCCATCAACTGCTTTTAGAAGACCTGAGGGCCAATAATGGTCACTTGCTGTCTTGGTGAGAACATGGTCTGCTCCAGAGCTTGATCAATCTGTTGCTTTCTTGTTTCAACTCACACAACTCAATTTTTTGGTGTACTTTCATGTGCAGCATATAAAAATGACTAGTGTGCCCATTTAGAATTTGTCTCGTTCATTTTGTGAATGAATAGGTTAGTTTGCAAGGAGAATCCCCTCCCTACCCATAATGTTGTGGACAGGAATTGAAGTGCCCTGTGAGTGCTGACTGCATACCTCGTGCTAATCTAACAACGGCAACTGCTGTGTAATTAGAACACATGTATGCACTGTAGAGTGTGCCCTTCTTACAGAGGGCACAACTCGGCATTTTAAATGGTGAAAATAATTTTGTATGTATGTGTGTTAGTTAATGAAACTTGCTGAAGGAAATCATCTTTGAATAAGCTGCTCAGTTCAGGTGGGAGGGAGGACAATGATGGAGCAGGTTACTACCTGAATGGGTGGCAGTTATATGGATGTTTGTATTTAATCCACCAATGTTCTAATTAATGCTTGAATATGCTCTGTGATTTATATCCCTTATGGTTCTCTGAGTATTTTCTTCTGTGGTGGCAGTCAAAAGATGATGGGAGATTTAAGTAGTGCAATTTCCATTTCGGTGAATCTACTCTGGAGGTGTTTGTTTCATAGTAATACGCATCCATGGCATGAGCTGGAGCGGATCACAAGAGAAAGTGGTACCAATTAGAACTCCTTAAATGGAACTTATTTTAAAACTGAATTAATACCATTCCACATTGTAGTAATTACTGATACCCTGAAATAGATTCACATGATTCCCTCCTATTTTCATGTGTACACGAACCACCACACAATACAATACAATACAACAAACAGACTCCGTGCACTGCAACATTGAAAAACTGAACTTCTTCCAGAGTTGGGAAATAACATCAACACTGTGTGTATGTGCGTGTGTGTGTCACAATTGCAAGAACTAGTGTCGTATTTTGACTTGGGCTAATTATCATTGAACATGGTTCTGCTGCCTTTATGTAAACGCAGTCCATTTAGTGGAACGGGAAACAATGATATGTACCACTGCAGGCAGCCAACCAGCCATTGCAAGACATGGTACCTTTTTTGGAGGGGGGGGGGGGGCTTCTTGTTCATCCTTGTGGTTGCTAATTGATGAAGGCATCTCAGTTTTCTTCACTTACTGTAACTTAGTGTAATGTATATGCTGTTGATGGCAACAATATCTCTGTGTTGCACTGCTCTGTCTGGGTCAGTTATTAATTTACAAGAATTGTGGAAGTTTAGCTTGTCTGCTTTCCTGCAGTGTTGATTTCCAACAGATAGTTAACTTTTCCCCTCAAGATTACATTGAATAATGCATGTTTGTAGTGTTACAGGTTTGACTTTACATGATTGAGGTTAAAAATATGACTGATGTGTGTGTATACATACATTGAGAATGAGAGAGAGGGAGGGATGACTTTGTTTCAGATGTCCTACCTTCTCCTTCCTCTATCTCCCATGCATGCAGCAACGCCTCTGATAATCTTGCCTGTGCAAAGTGAAGGTGTTCCCAGTAGCAGTGGGGGTGTCCTTGCTGGTGCAATGCTACCCACCAGCCCACCTTCTAATTTGCAAGGAGAAGAACTGAAGAAATTACTAGTACAACAGCTTGAGTACTACTTCTCAAAGGACAACCTTAGCTCAGACAAGTATCTGTGTAAGTTTGATGTTGTTAGGAATTTAATCATTGAAATTTTGTCATTGTGTTTTGTCATGTGATTTGGTTTTTCTTGTGTGCTATGTGGTATGAGCAAGGTTTCGTACAGGGATGGAGTTTAGTTAAGGCCCTATTGTATTACTAAGTTACCTTGATGTGATTTTTTAATTGTGGTTCTTCTTTCAACTGGTGTTAATCTTTTATGTCATGTCTTGACTTGGCGTCTGCAAGACTTATGGCTGTGTAGTTAACCTGGCTCATGGGTGAAGCTGATCTCAATTTAAATTTGACCCTTGAGAATCTGAATCATAGTTAGGGTATACCTAAAACAATGAACATTTTCATTTCTAGTGATGTGATTGGATGAGGCCATCTTCATTCTGAGCACACTAATGTCAGTGGAGCTACTCAGCCAGTCCGTCTGCAGCTGTCCCCCCCCCCCCCCGAGTTGTAATAAATACTTCCCATGCACTGTTTTCTTGTGTATCTACTTACACATGGTGCACTGCCTGGAATTTTCTAAGAAATTTCTCAAGGGGGAACAAAATGAAGAAAATGTAGTGTATGGGGGGAGGGGCCACCACTCCAGTGGAAGTTAAAATCATTAGCAGGCAATCACAGCCTCCAATCACCGTGGCCTGCCGGGAGAAGCTTGCTAGGCCCACTACATAATAGTAATGGCGTATTCATGCTACTTGTTTCTTCAATTTTAGTTGAGAGATTGTACCACAAATGAGCAGACAGAC
>OZ017786.1:123753-159811 GCA_963969325.1 Lycopodina hypogea | reverse complement strand
GTATATCTATCTATCTATATATATATATATATATTAGAAGACCTATGTAACTAACTATGTAACTAACTATGTAACTATGTTCGTCCGTTTCTCAAAATCCCTCTGTTTGATTTTGACCAAACTTTTAGGGATGGAGGAGACCCACCCTGAGATGGTTTTAAGCCAGGTGGCATGTCTGGGAAACTACAGAATCGGTCTGTCTGTATGTTTGTACCATCATTCCGGTCAAACCGGTAGGTGGATTTCTCTGAAACTCGGCATGATGATAGGTTTTGACCCAACTTAAAACATGGGCTAAAATTTTTTTCGAAAATTGGTTACCATGGTAACGAGAGAAAGCCACCCCTAAAAAGGTATTTTTGTCAAAAAAACCATTGGAGCTAGAGATCTAAAACTTGGTATGAATATACAACTTCACTCAGGGAGTAACATGGGCTGTGTCCCACCTGCCACACCTCTTCCTTTCTCTGTGTAAGGCAAAATCACTTGAACCTGAAAGAATGTTTTAAGTACATTTATATGACCACACCCACTTCTGTCAGGCCCAAAAGAGGACAAAAATGGTACTTTGGCCAAACAAACCCTTGGAGTGACAGATTTGATATATGGTTTGTATACTCAACTTTGACTATGATGTTTGATGTTAAAATTGGCTGGGCAACGCTGGGTAATATGCTCCTAGTAGAGAGAGAGTGAGAGTGTGAGAGTGTTTGCTTGCAGTTGAAGTGCAAATTTGATCTTAAAGACCTCAAATCTCTAAGGGGAGGCAAAAAAAAAGGGGGGGTGGGGGGATGAGTGCTGCCCCCACCTTAAAGAAAGCCCTGACTGCTGCTACTCATGTGTGGGCATGTTGGAATCAATACTCAATATTTGGTTATTGGTTAGCTTTGAAAGTGGTTCCACATTTTAGCATTCAGTAGAAGTTGCCTAGACTTGCACTGATTGGTTGCATGTGGTCCATGCAGGAAGTGGTCAATGTCTCCAGCTATTTCAGTGTCTTGACCATTGACCAGTATGCAGTAGAATTAGGCACAGTTCTGTCTGACCAACTCAAACAGAACACATAGAAATGCAACATTTCCCTAAAGCATTCAGTGAACAATATTGATCCTCTACATGGAGTTCCACAATGTAACCACACAAGTTTGTAAGATGTAACCATTTCCTAATTCACATTTTCTTACTCAAGATTGTGATGTCTATTTTAAGCCTCTTATTTTATTCTATTAATACATTCCTCATTATGTCATGTTTTTGAGTTTCTTATTTTTCTGTGCAGTATCCCAGATGGATGGAGATAACTATGTTCCTATATCAGTTTTGAGTAACTTCAATCAAGTACGTATGACACACACACACACACACACACACACACACACACACACACACACACACACACACACACACACACACACACACACACACCTAGCTTGCCTTCCATGTTTCCAGTGTTATTGTCTACTGTATGGATTCATTTATCTGACTGTCTTGTTCAAGCCTCGTCCACTTGTATTATTTACACATTCATAGTGAGTGTATCACCATTGGCTATAGCACAATTCAATGCAAGCTGTGATATCTCCAGTCATTCTAAGTGCCAACTAGAAACGTTCTTCTGTGTAATGGTGATATTGGAAATGTGTAGCTGTGTTCTGGTGTGAAGTCTCTCATGTGGTGTGTTCTTGTACAGGTGAAAAGGCTGACATCAGACCCAGATATTATGTTGGAATCCTTGCGCTGTGAGTCTACTCTGTCTGTTCTTCCTTTGTAATTGCATCTATAATGTAACATTTCACCATAGCCTATATTCACCCCATTTCTCTTGTGTCTTGTATCCATTGCTTGATCATGCGTACATGTACACACACTACATGTACACACACTGCATGTACACACACTACATGTACAGCCTCCAGTGTTCTGCAACTGGATGAAGGAGAAGAGAAAGTTCGATCCATCCCTGAGAAACGAGTTGTGCTTATCTTGAGAGAAATCCCCAAAGAGACCCCCAAGGAGGTATTTCCATCCACTAGTTATACTGGCCCACTAGATGGCCCACTAGATAGCTGGCCCACTAGATGGCTGGCCCACTAGATGGCTGGCCCACTGGATGGCTGGCCCACTGGATGGGCTGGTCCACTGGATAGCTGGTCCACTGGATGGGCTGGTCCACTAGATGGCTGATCCACTGGATGGGCTGGTCCACTAGTTCACATGCTATTGGTGATAAGCATGAGGTGCCTATTATGTGGAAGGTGTTGTCTAATGAATCAGCCTTGATAGGTGCATGTTAACTGGGAAACTAACTCTTGCAGGATCTGGTGTCCCTGTTTGCTCATGAGGACTGTCCCAGCTGTGTGACGTGTGAGTTTGCAGACAATAACTGCTGGTATGTCACCTTCGAATCTGAGCAAAGCACACAAGAAGTAAGTCATTGTTACCATAGTAGTCAATCATGGTCAAAGAGCAAGGAAAAGATCTCGAAAATAAAAGTGAAAAGGTGCAAGGATCACCTCTCCTCCCATAATATGGCTACTCCCCTTCTCTCCCATAATATGGCCACTCCCCTTCCTTCCCACAATATGGCCACTCCCCTCCCATAAGATGGCTATTCCCTTTCTCATTTTAAGTTCCAGTATAATTTAACTAATATATATTTAATACCTTGAGTATCTTGCTTACTTTTCCTCAAACTAATTGAAGTATGATGCTGTGCTTAATTGAGTGTATCATGGGAGAACTGCAAAATATCTATTCTCTGGAATGTTCCTGTTACAACAGAAGAGGTAGCAAGCTGGCAAGACACACACAGCAAGAAACTTGTAGATACTGAATTAATTGTGGTGACTAATTTTACAACCTTGTAAAACACCAGACATACCTAATCTACTAAAGGAATAGCTTTGCAGTTATTACTTAGCAGGAGGCTCAGAAAGATTTTAGTTATTATCTGTGAATATAACAGACACTAAAGCAGAACCTATACCAGCCAGCTGATTATCATGATTTCAAAATTTAGCATGGTGAGTTTGAGCTGAAAAGAACTACCCACCTTTGTACAGCAAGAGTGGTCTCGCACTAAGACCTGTGGCAAATAATTACTCAATATTTATTAAAACATAGACCAGGAGAAATAATTTTTTTAGAACACTTAAGATGAACTTTTAAAAAAAAAGGTTGTGTTAATATTTACAATTTTATGTTTCTGTACAGTAAAAAGAACTTAGTTGTAACCATTTGGTTGTAACAACAAACTTTGGTGTTTCCAAACAATAAACAATTAGTTTAAAAAATCCATTCTTGAGCAAAATTTATGGATGTATGCTGCCCCCTCCCACCACCATTCCAATTATATCTAGACCTGTGTGCCACAGGTAAGAATATATAGACAGATATCTCTTATTCTCTGTGTGTAACTATGTCCAGAGCAGTAGCATTTGTTTTGTGTGATGGAGAGTACCTACCAAAACTTTTTATGTGCACTTGGTTAGTTGTGGCTGTACTATTCAGAAATCTTAATATGGCCACTCCTGATTTTAGATAGTTATGGCATCTGGGATTGTTTTCTTACCTGTTCTCTCCCAACTCCCATCCAGGCGTATGCGTTTCTTCGTGAGAAGGTGAAAGAGTTTCTTGGTCAGCCCATACGTGCAAGGATCAAAGGCACCACAGTTCAGAGGACATCGGGCATGCCCAAACCCAAGCATGTTCCTTATTCTGTGCAGTCTTCCTTTAACGGCGGAGGCAGTGGAGCCACACAAGTAAGTTATAAAACAATACTGTTATGTACAGATTGCCATGGCAACATTGATTGCAGAGTTATTCGGCTGATGTATTGTCCTCCAAGTATTTGGATGGTGGTGATTAGATTGCTCACATGTTGCAGGCCTGTGTGCGTAAATGAGCATGTGTACACCTTAACTGTTTGGATGTGTGTTTATATTTATAATGATGAAAATGATTCTTATGATATATCTTGCATTCCTTTATTCAAGATGCCGTATTACCAACCTTCTCTCTCCAATGTGTTGCCATGGTCACCAACTCCACCCACCTCCACCTCCAGTAGCCCATACTATGACTCCAGCAGTTTCAGTCCTCTAATGGGAGGTAACGGGTTTACGACCCCTCAACAAACGCCTCCTACCCAAGTGGGTGTGGTGGGTCAAAATCCAGGAGGGAGTGTGCTTCCTGGCATGATGCCGACATTTAATGGTGAGTGCAGTGCTAATTGTTGAGTGGGTGGGAGTGCAGGTACTGATTGGTATTGATTGGCATTGATTGGCTATGTTCACAAGTTGTTATGGTGCCAGCAATGGAGTATTCACATGGAGTGCAACCTTTTCTATTGGTAGGAGTATTTGAAGTTGATCAAAATGTCAATGTCTGTGCAAAGATGGACTAAAGTGAAGCCACACCCATTGCTAGCATAACACCTACATTGAACATAACTTGGCCAACTGAGATATTCCATCTCACACCTTCAATGTGTGGATGACACCAAAGTTACACGCCACGCCTTGCACTCTTCAGCATTGTTTAATTGTCCAGAGTGAAAGGCAAACTTTTATAATAAGAGGCACTTGGGTCAATCAAAATGTTGGTGAGAAGCCAGCTGGGGTTTGTTTGTTTGGTTTTTAATTTTATTATTATTATTTTTTTTTAAGCTTTGGGGTTGTCTTCCACATCTTTGATCCCCTCTGTATCCAGGAGGTGTTCCTTCCGCAGATTTCCTCTTCTGCTGTTGGAACAAGTTCCTACCATTTGCTTTCCTCCAGAACCTTCGAATACAAAGCTGGTATATGTCCCAAGCCAGGCTGATGATGTTGCTGATTGAAGAGGTTAAACCCCCCCCCCCAAGGGAAGGTGACATTATACAGGCCCTTTCACAATATCAGAGTTTGGTTGGTTTTGCTTCTTTAAAACAAAAAACAAAAAACAACAAATTATCACAACTGGGTAATGCATATTATTTCCATTGGATGCCATTTGCCACTGTGTGGCAATATGAGGACAATCTCTTGGACAGACCAGCAATACACATTCTGCTATCTGGCACAGGCTCTTCCCTCTTTAAATAGTGTCAGTCAGTGTCAGACAACTTCCTGCCAGCCTGCCAGCCTGCCTGCCAGCTAGATGGCTACATGGCTGACTCTGCCTGGCCCAATGTACTGGCATGTTCAGACAAGCACTTGCAGCGCTTGAAAACTAAGGCAAGGTTTGTTTGTTTCTCTGAGTGACCAGGTGTGAGTGTGGGGACAGGCTGGAATAGTGCTGGTGAAGCTACAGAAGACATTTCTCAAGATCTTGATTAACAATAAATCTTTGTAGATCAGCAAAGCCCTTTTAAATTCATCAAATTCTTCTGCAATGATAATTGAGGTTTGTTCCGAGTCATCTGTGTGAATCCACTATCCTAATTTTTCAGCTAACACTATAGAAGGAATCATAAAGTATTCTTTATATTAAATCTACAATAGGAATGCAGAACTGAACCTAATAGCAAAAAAAAAAAACCATGTCAGCCACTAGTTTTCTAATGGGAAAGCAACTGGCAACACTCATTCCTTGCCAAATACAGATATGAAACGTCCACACAAAAACCAGACTGAATAGAACAGATTAGCAGATTGATCCAACTGATCATTTTGACCAAGGTAGTCAGGAAGACTGAAGTTTGCTCCTGGGATTAACTGCACTAGTTCACATTGGTGTGTTTGTCAGTCTAATTGCAGGATGGCTCCCATCAAAGATCACGTCTCACTGTTAAAGACGGTCCCTGTTGTGAAACAAAGGACTTCCCCCTTGTAATCAGCTTGTGTTGGGCTGCTGGCATGCTGCGCACCACACCGAATGTGCAGCATGAACTAGTATTGTATTACTAGCAGTGTGGCTGTGTGTGTGTGTGTGTGTGTGTGTGTGTGTGTGTGTGTGTGTGTGTGTGTGTGTGTGTGTGTGTGTGTGTGTGTGTGTGTGTGTGTGTGTGTGTGTGTGTGTGTGTGTGTGTGTGTGTTGTGTGTGTGTGTGTGTGTGTTGTGTGTGTGTTGTGTGTGTGTGGCTTCATGTGAGTGTGCATGCAATGGTGACTGTGTTGTCATCTCGTGTGTGTGAGGAAGTAGTGTTGTCTGTGAGGATTGCATTTATTTCTGATACATTGAACAGAAGCTAAACTTACTCCACTAGGCGTAGAGTCCAAGCCAACCAGGAGCCAATGTGCATGTGCAGCCGATGGCTCCTGCTATACATGGAGGACGTGAATTTTCATGAAGGTGTGCACTATCTCAGCATCACCAAGGAATACTCAGTATTCTCCCTCCCTCCCTCCCTCCCTCCCTTATATCATCATATGGAGTGCTGTGATGAATGGTGGTGGTGGAAGAAGTTCTATCTCCACCATTGCCCCCTTCTTTATTAGTGCCCCTACAGGAGATAGGTGCAGACTGCACTTATGTCTAGAGTATGCGCGCACACACCTATGAGAAGCTTGAAGACTAACACGAATGATAAAATGATGATTGTAGATATAATTACAAATTTTGTATAATACATATCAAATTATTCAATTCACACGCACCACACACACACTGGCAAGGATAAATTTTGGTCCCACAGAAGTCTATTAATACACTAGCTTCTACCCATTCCCCCTGTTAATCTTTAAATGTACAAGAACCTTCTCCAAAGTCCAGGTGTCCAGAAAGAATGGAATCCTCTAAACTTGTCAATGTTGTACATCAGATAATTTTTGGTGTGTTAGGAGTTTGGTAGCAAGCTGGGCATCCCTCGCATGTCTACACTGTATAGATAGGGTCCAGCTGGCTCACCGACATGATTAGACAATCACTACATGGACACATGTAGGGCTGTACAAAACAATAACTTTCTGTTTATCATCACCACCAACAATGGCAGAGGCGAGGGAAACATTGCTCACTGTCAGTGCAATGGTGGACTGGGGCTGAGACACACACTACTCACCTAGTCCATCCATTTCACACCGAACTGGCCTCCTTCCCTCCCTCTCTTTGGATGCCACATGCCTAATTGATCAGTTTGGCCCAGCACTTAGTTTGTGCACCAACTCTCTCGTATTTGTGGAATGGCTACAATGAACAATGCATGCAGTGCAATGTCTCCTATACATCTTGGAGAAGTAAGAAGATGGACATTGTTAGACATGGACTTCCCCACAGTACCAGACGTAGAGTCTAGTGTTATATAGTGTAGCTGGCTATCTGACTTAGCTAGGCGTTACCTGGCTATCTAACTTAGCTAGGTGCTATCTAGCTATCTGATTTAGCTAGGTGCTACCTAGCTATCTGACTTATCTAGGCGCTACCTGGCAATCTGACTTAGCTAGGCTGGAGGTGGGTGTGCCTCTTTTTAAACCACCAGTAACCTTGTGTGTCACTGGAATGTGTGATATATGGCCACAAAAAGGTTTTGTCTTGTTTACACACTGCAATTGTCAACAGGTTGGCTTAGTACTTGTTTTTACTAGTACAAATAGTGTGCTAATGTCTCTTTATAGACATTCAGCATGGACGGACATGTTGCTTCATTGAGTTGACAGTGTTGCTTGCCACTCTTTTACCTGGGAGCTGGTTTGTGGTGCAATCTGATGATGGATGGTGAAGCAGAATTATAATGTCTGCCACATGTCTCCGGTATGAAGTCAGCATGACAGGGATGGATGTCAAAGTTAGGTGATCAAGTGTGCCAAAAATGCTGCCATATGTCTTACAATTAAATCCAATCTCAAATTTAACTACTGCCATGTTTTTGCCTGACAAACACTTGCGTTATGCTTCCACTCTCCTTGACTTGGTGGTCAGCTTGGGACCAGATGCAGTCGGTGAACAGATGGCCACACACACACACACACACACACACACACACACACACACACACACACACACACACACACACACACACACACACACTACACTACACACACGCACACACACTACACACACACACACACACACACACACACACACACACACACACACACACACACACACACAGTGAATCTGGTTGCTTATGAGCAGAAAGATCATGCAATGTCATCACTGAAACAAGAGCTGAACCAGCCAGTGCCTTGCACCATTGTGTTAGTGTTAATGTCCGCCATCTATTCCTATGTCATCACACACCTCTTTCTGTTAAGTGGAGAAAGAATAAGGGAAATTAGTATAAATGTTCCCTGAGCTCAACATATTTTATAAGCCCCCCCCCCCCCAACATATTGCTCCTTTACTACTCATCTATTTCTATTCTTTGACTAAGTGAATGAACAAGGACGCTGTTGGAGTACTGTGAACTGAAAGGGAAAAAACAAAGAAAAAAAAACAATCTTTCTTTAAAATACAATAAAAAAAGCTCTTACAATAATGTCATGCACTATTTCATATTGAAAAAATCTATATAAAAAAGTGGGTGCCTACAGCTAAGCTTGGTAAAGAGAATGGGATTGATTGGTGGGGGGGAGGCTCCTTGTGTGAAACTTGTTTGCACAAGGTTGACTGTGGACCTTGTTTGCATGAGGTTGACTGTATGAAAATTGTTTGCACGAGGTTGACTATGTGGAACTTGTTAGCATGAGGTTGACTGGAACTTGTTGACTGTGTGGAACTTGTTTGCACAAGGTTGACTGTGAGAAACTTGTTTGCATGAGGTTGACTGTGTGGAACATGTTTGCATGAGGTTGACTGTGTGGAGCATGTTTGCATGAGGTTGACTGTGTGGAACTTGTTTGCATGAGGTTGACTGTATGGAACATGTTTGCATGAATTGACTGTGGAACTTGTTTGCATGAGGTTGACTGTGTGGAGCATGTTTGCACAAGGTTGACTGTGTGGAACTTGTTTGCATGAGGTTGACTGTATGGAACATGTTTGCATGAAGTTGACTGTGTGGAACTTGTTTGCATGAGGTTGACTGTGTGGAACTTGTTTGCATGAGGTTGACTGTGTGGAACTTATTTGCATGAGGTTGACTGTGTGGAACATGTTTGCATGAGGTTGACTGTGTGGAATTTGTTTGCATGAGGTTGACTGTGTGGAATTTGTTTACATGAGGTTGACTGTGTGGAATTTGTTTGCATGAGGTTGGCTGTGTGGAACATGTTTGCATGAGGTTGACTGTATGAAACTTGTTTGTATTCCCAGGTGCACGCTATCCAGGTACCTTTCCTTACGTGGGTATGCGAGGAGAAGGGGAGAGAGGAGGGGGTGGAGCAAACACTGCTGTAGGTCGTGGAAACAGAGCCAGTCTCCCTGCACGCACTCACCTGAGGGGAGCTGGAGCAAGTTCCACTGTGGGGGATCGTGAGCGGGCTCAATCTCCTATCCCTGCAGCCAGTGTAGATGTGCCCTTGTCCGGGTCTGGACTGGAGAGGGAGAGAGGGGAGCAGTTCAAAAGTGGGCGCAGTGTTCAGGGCAGCTCAGGTACTCCTAGTGGAGGGAAATACAAACCAGATGATCGTAAGATTCCGCGACTGAAGAATGCAAGGCATAGCAGAGGAGGCGTGGATAGCGGTGGTGACAAGGAGAGAGGTGCCCCTGTGAGTTTTTTTTTTGTTTTTTTTTGTGCTGTGTGTTGAAGTAAAGGTGTCTAACCAACTGTGCACCCGGATATCTTGGGAGTGCACAATGTGGTCAATATGCTTGTGACCTTGGGCATTCTGGTGCTGACAGGGAAGTATTTTTGTGTATTATTATTTGTATGATAATGGAGATTGCTACGGTAACCGACTAAGCTATTATATCAGTTTGATCATTCTATTGATATTTGCAGACCAGTCAATCAATTTGTTTTTTGTTTTTAAGCGTCAGCAGCAGCAGCAGCAGCAGCAGCAACTGCAGCAGCAGCCCAAACTTGATCTAGCAACTGCACACTTCCCTCCCTTACCTACTTCTGGTTCAGAGAACCCCATGAGCCTCTCCTCCACAACTACACCATCTTCTTCCACACACAGCCACATGACTAGCAATGAAGATGGACCCAAAACCCTCTCTGATATCGTGAAAGGTGGATCGCGTCCTACTGTTTCCACTCTCCCACAGCAACAGCCAGCTGTTGTCTCCGTTGTTAGCCCCGTTAATGGAGGGCTACATGCTGCTATAGCAAGCCGAGTTGTGGAGAGGACGATTGCATCAGCAACTGCTAAACTAGCCACCTCTCAGCAACCTCTTGCATCAGACCTTTCCAACACCATCAGTACGGCCACTCCTACTACCACTTGTACCACTACTACATCTGCTACCACAGGCACGGTGGAGCCATGCAGTGCCAAGTCTGGTCTCCCTCAAGCGAGTGCATTGGCATCGTCCGAGGGGAAAACCATTACCACAGCAGAAGGGGGGGAGGAGGCAGACAAAGGAACTCCCCGGTTAAGCAGTGTGGTGAGTGGAGGGACTGTTAGCCACACCTCTCATCAGAATAGTAGTGGTGGCAGTGGTAAGACTACGTCCACTAATAACCAGCAACGACCTCAACGGAATGACTACAGAGTAAGCTATACTAGACAGAATGGGAAATGTCCATATTTCTGCTATAGTGCCCTGTGTATCCTGCCTTGATGACTTGTGCTTCCTGTGGAATTTTAAAAATACTACTTAGACATTTTGTGATCAAAGTTTTGCAAACCCAAAACTTTTTTTTTTATTCTTATTTTTTATATGTGTTATCTGATACAATTGCATCAGGATCAAATTATTGAAAGGGCATGCACACCACACTCACACAACAACACTCTTTATAAATAAATGAAAAATTTAGATTTAGGGTTTCCTAAAAAAAGTATGGAAACAACAATATATCGGTACCTACCCAAGAAGTATTGACACAAGGCATGAGCACACAATTATTGTGCCTAATTCTACATCCCTAAATTACTGCCTCCAGACTCTAATTTTATCTAATGATTTTAAAAAAAATTGGAGTAATTAATAATATGAATATTTACTTTTACAATATTGCAACCTAAAAACAACCCTTTCTCTCCCCCCCCCCCCAAAAAAAAAAGAAACTTAATGAGTGGAAACACATTGGTGAGTCCCTCATTATGCATAATTGAGTACAAAAATTATCAAGTTGTGAAGTCTGGAGGCAGTGATTTAGGGATGTAAAATTTAGGCACATAATAATTGTGTACTCATGACTTTGTTCCAATACATTTTGGGTAGGTAATGAATCATTTCTTGTTTCTGTACTTTTTGGGGAAACCCTAAATCTTAATTTCTAATTATATTTTCTTTTTGTTGCTGTTGCTGTTTTTTCCCCCTAGTCTCCAGTTCATCACAGAGATAGGCAGACTAACAGTTATGGCAGCAGTAAAGTAAGACATTACTCTCACATTTCCCGCATGGTACATTATTCTGGTGTGGCTAGTGCTGTGTACACACATACTTGTTTTGTTTGTTTGTTTTTCTGTGCGTATTTATTTGGTTGATGAATGCTTATCTTGTGTTATTCTTCTGCTGCCGTATTGATATTATTATTATTGTTATAGGGTTACACCCGCTACTCAGATAAGGATTATTCTTCGACTAAACAAACAGTGAGTCTCGTGTTGTAGGTGGTTGTAACTACTACTTCATGATCCTTCACTCTCCTTTTCCCAGCGTACTCCACAGGTATACAGAACAGACTCTAGAGCAACCCCTAAAGACCCTTCCAAGTAAGTATCTCAGAAATTATAACATTAATCACCATTTTGTCTTCCTTTCCTCCATCATTTTGCCCTCTTTCTCTCTCCTCAATTCATCCTCTTAGATTACACACACACAAATGCAAAATGCAATTTGTCTAGCTGCCATCAACACGGTCATGCGCAGCAACACATGCACACATTTATATCTTCCCCATTGCCTTTGGCATGCCTATTCAATGTAATTCACTCTTTTTCCTTTCTATTAATAGCTTTTTTCCCTCTTCCTTCCTTTTTTTTTTTTTTTTTTTTTTTTTTTTTTTTTTTTTTTTTTTTTTTTTTTTTTTTTTTTTTTGCCCTTTATTTCTTCTCCTTTTTTTTTTTGCCCTTTATTTCTTCTCCTTTTTTTTTTTGCCCTTTATTTCTTCTCCTTTTTTTTGCCCTTCATTAGTTCTAGAGGTCGCTTGAAAGGTGATCAGCCAGCTCAGCGTAATCGCACTCCTAATGGTCCTCGACCTCCTCATAGCAAGCCGTCCCCAAAAGCCCACAAGAAGACCTTTCCCGGCCACTCATCTCAAGCCCCACCTCCTCCCATTGCAGCCTCTTCCAAATTCACTTCAGCTGAATCTACAGCATCCACTGAGAGTGGCAGTGAAGGGGCAAGTTTCCGTCCAAAAATGGAATCCTCGACTTCTTCGTCTCCTGCCCAATCTGCACCACCATTATCACCTTCACCACAGCCGCCCAAGAAACTAAGCTACGCACAGATGGCACAGAAAAGAAACAGTAAAGAGTTGTGTGATCTGACTGACGACCTTGGTAATAAGCTGGCCGTGGCTCCTTCCTCTGCCGTCTGCTCCATTCCCCCTCAGACTGTGATTAGCACTACCCCTGCAAGCGTGACGCAATCCACTTCCATCACTAAAGAAGTCACACCCACTATTTCACAGTCGGATGTGAATGCGGGGTTAACAGAGAACTTAGTAGGCGATTTGGTATTGAAGCCTGCCGTTCCCTCTCCAATGAAGGAAGCAGTTGTCGGGGAACGTGCTAGCAAAGGAAAGACGGCATGATTGCTGTTGATAATTACATAGTCTGCACAAACTATTTTCCCAATATGATGAATCATTCACACTTACAATGCATACATACTGAGAGAAATGGGTAGGTGGGCACTAATGAAATTGTTCTACCACAGTGTATTTATTGAAGATATTTGTATACTTATGTCAACAACATTGAATTAGAGACCAAAATCTCTTGAGTGTATTAAGTATGTATATATTGTGTTGTCTATTTATTCACATGATTTGTGTTCTGGTTGAGTTACTGGCAAAATTATTTGAAAGGAAGAACACTGGTGATGCTGTATGTTAAATGTGTTCATTATTGATTTTTTCCCCCCTTCCTTTTCTCCCTTTGAAAAGTTAATTTTCATGCATCTATTCATGATGTTTATTCTCATTTAAACATTTTAGCTAGAAATTGTAATTATGATCTCATGGAACAGGGACATAGAAATTGATTCATGTTATCATTTAGCAATTATGGTCAATGTGATTACCTTGTATTTGTTATTAATTAGTCACATTTAATGCATTAATCCAATCTGTTCCTGGATGAGGACATTCAAATCCAGCACAAGGTGAAAGGACTGGAATAAACAAAAGAAAGTCATGAAATTTGTATGCACTATCATACAATTGAGTCGGTGTTGATAATATACCTGTCCTTAGCTGGTCACATGGTGATGCAATAGTTCCGTGTTCCTAAATTTGGATACTTAAATCCAGCAAGAGATGAAAGAAAAGTAGGTTTAATCTTGTTCACTATGCAACTTGGTTGAACCACCCTCACAACATTCCTGCCAAGCCACCTCCAGCACCAAGATGTTAGCAATAAGTAGTAGTCCATACTTGGTAAATGTCATGATATATTAAAATCAACTCTTGATCAATTTAATGCGTTAGCTCACCTTAGCCTTGCTTATAACTGAAATTAGCTGTTTATATAGCTCATAGGTTCAGGCAGTGAACAAGATAGGATCTGCTTTCCCCTCATCTTATGCCAGACTAAGTATCCAAATTTAGGAACATGGGGGACTAATGTATCACCATGACCAGCTAAGGACAGGTACAGTATCAATACTGATGACTCAATTCTATAATTATAACTGCATATATAATTTCTTGATTATGACTCGTGCTTTTATGTCTGTTTATTCCAGTCCTTTCACCTTGTGCTGAATTTGAATGTCCTCATCCAGGAACAGATTGGACTAATGTGTTAAATGTGATTAATTAATAACAAATAGGGTAATCACATTGACTATAATAACAGAATATTAATTAATTTTCTGGGAGATGGCACAACTTCATGACAGCCAAGTCACTTCCTACTGATGCTCATTTGTTTACAGTGCCCACACTGACACCTACATGCTTATTACTTGCTACAAACTTTCCAAATCTGCCTCCACCTAGTGAGTCACCATAACCTTAGGTGATGACTGCAAGAGACCCTACCAATGACTTGCTAGCTTGAGGCTCAAATTGGTAGGACTCAACTGTTGCTTCAGATTTTTCACCTTCTAGAATTTGCCTACTTATAAGGAACTTATTTCAGCCAAAAAAATTTTTCTCAATATTTTGCAATGACAACCTACTTTAGATTTTGCAATTCAGAGAAGCAACTATAATTTCGTAGGTAGAGAGAGAGAGCGAGAGAGAGAGAGAGAGAGAGAGAGAGAGCTTTGGGCAAACATCAGGATGAAGAGGAGTCTCTGCTAACACAGTAGCTATTTAGTTTGCTGTGCATTAGTAATGTGTCATTAAATTGTTCAGGAAATATTGACCACTCAAATTTTAAATGACTTTCCATCAGAAGAAAAGTGATGACAAATGATGAGGATTGTGTTTCTGTTGTTTTAAAAAAATAATTGCTCATTTTATCTGCATCAACTTTCATAAGTTTTAATTATTTTATGAAAAAGCTAACCATAATGATAAAAAATTTAAGGGAAGGGAAGGGAAGGGAAGGGAAGGGAAGGGAAGGGAAGGGAAGGGAAGGGAAGGGAAGGGAAGGGAAGGGAAGGGAAAATAAGGGAAGGGAAAATAAAAAATTTTAAAGGTAAAAGAAAAACGACCCTGGTGGGACTCGAACCCACAATCCCCAGCTCCGGAGGCTGATGCCTTATCCATTAGGCCACAGGGCCAAACCAGGAGTAAAAGCTTCACAAACAGCCTATATATAACCAAAGTAGAGTAGCAATTCATTTGGAAAAGTAGTAATGTATTTTTCCTATCACCCGAGAATCAGTTTCAATTTAGTTTGCTTATTTGCACCGTGTTTGGGACTCCATCCTCTGAATGCTACCCCAAAATGGCACAATACTTAAAATTATTATGAACTCACGATTATTTTGGACCCAATTCATGAGCGGTGGATCATCTGTAATGGCAGTCAGGTAAAATGGAACCCCTAAAGAGAGGGGGGAAGGAAAGTGTTGGTGTCTGGTATGACCGATTTTAAACTGAGAATTATCATTTCACCTATAAAATATAAGCCAATTTAAAATGCCAGATTTTGAAAATCACCTATTCTGAAGACAAAGTATGACTCCATGGTGTTGCTTTATTTAATTGTATGTTGATATTTTTCAATACCTAGATTAAGAAGAGGCATTACTCTAAGCTATACAGAAAGCCTCATAAGTTTTCCACGTCAAGTCAGCATCTTGGTGCTAACTGTTAAGCAAATCATTTCATATGCAAGAATGGCACCTCCAATGGGGCACTTCTGGCTCCATCTAGTGACAGTCAACCACGTCAAGTCAGAGCATTTGCAAATCCTGCCTGGCAGTCTAATGCCTTGAATCCACCTTGACTGCCTCCACACAATCTGTCTTGGAGATTGGCACACCCATTTCCACCTAACACGCTCATTGTCATACACATGCAGCCTCACTCGCCTCAAGCCATTATCACCACAGGACTATACCATACAGAATGATAGAGAGAGAGATACTGCATGAAGGTGGTGGTGTTAATGGTGGAGCCAGTTTTTGAGGGAGAACAATTACTATGTATTGAATGAGCTTCTGTATATAGGTGGTGTATACCACTGCCTGCATATGATAAACAGAGATAGTTGTAGTCACAAGAATCATATTTGTTCTGCTGTCATGTGGTGATGCATTTCCTAACTGCCAAACTAAAAAACATTAATTGGTAGACCATTTTCCCTTGACTGATAACGAAGAGAATGAAATATCCATTTACATCAATTGAGAGGTGGTGTACTGTTGCTGTAGTCAATGCTGCACACATCTACTGCCATACAAGTCATCCAGCAAGACACTGGAATAGAACGATTCTACCCAAGACTAGTCGACCATAGATATAGACACTCTAGGTGGTTGCTGGTGGAGATGGTGATGGATGATTCCTCACTGAAACAGAAACTAAGTTATCAATACAATCTCCTTCTAGCCTGCAACTAAACAATCAGTCACGCAGATGTGATGGAAGCTACCTAGTGGCAGGAAAATGGCGATAAGGTGAACAACTTTAACTGCAGTCAATGAGATCAGGACTAGATAACAAACGTACCACACAGCTATTGCACATCTAAGTAAAGAGAAAGCAGTGAAGACCTGCAGCTAATTCATTTGGACTGTCTCCATCAGGAGCTTCCTGCCACTGGAGTCAACAATAATGCAAGTTTTGACAGGGACTGAAGACCACAAAGAAGGAAACCAAAGCGAGTGTGTCTCTAGTGGGTTCTAGACTACCACCTAGTCAACTATCACAACCATCATCAGATAAGGATACAGCATTACATGTTTCAAACAATTTAATCTACTTAATTTTTTTACAGGTTTGATTCATATAAAAATAAAAAAAAATTTTTTTTTTTAAATTAAAATTTTTGTTTTTGTTTTTGTTTATATTGTTGCTTCATTTATTTTGAATGTCGAAAAGAATTCAGAAAAAGAAAGAGAATGTATTGTTCCTTTTTGGATTTAATTATTAATATAAAAAAGAATGATATAAAAATGAAGACTAGATGAATTGTATGCTCCCTCATTGCTATGGAGACTATTCTTCAGCTGATGTAGTCCACACCAAGTGCTATTTGTCCTTTGCGGTATCTTCTGCATGGACACAGCCTGGTCACATGATCACCTTTCCCCACGCAGCTGAGTAGGAGTTTGCTTTGTTGTAAGGAGCAGTGGTTGGTTTGGCTTTGATGGGAGGGACCATGGTAGCTGTTCTCAAACTCTGTTGACGCACATTTAAAATAGCTGCAACAAACATAACAAATACATGTCATGTGCAAATAGAATTTCCACTGCATTCCGCCAATATCTGTTGTAACAAGTGATATCAGTTCCTTGTCTGGATTCAGTTCAAGGACAGATAATTAGAGATGTGGGAGGAGAGGGGAAAACTTGGGTATGCTCCACACTGGGCACTCCATACGACCACACCCTCAGGGAAACTCTAATACCAACTGCACCTGTCCAAAGTTATACCACAGGGACTCCAGCACACAAATATAAGCTAATATTTATATAACAACAGTTCTAAGAGTAATAACAAACACACGAAATCAAGAACAAAAAAAAAATAATAATAATAATAAAATAAATAAATAAAAAAAAAAAAACTAAATAAAAAAACTACAACCAGAAACCATTTGCAGCTTTTTTCTTGCACTAATCACTGCTCTGGTTGTCCAACTAACATATCTGAAACATTATGGAGGATGTCACTGGAAGGGCTTCAAGTTAATTCTTCTGCTTAGCAGTGATTGCATTTGTTGGATAAACAACTACCTCAATAATTGTGAAGAACTCCTGTTTTCTTAGTTTCACTTATTGATGTTGTTGGGATAGGCTTCACCTATTGATGTTGTTGGGATAGGTTTCCCTTATTAATGTTGTTGGGATAGGTTTCACTTATTGATGTTGTTGGGATAGGTTTCACTTATTGATGTTGTTGGGATAGGCTTCACTTATAGATGTTGTTGGGATAGGTTCCACTTATTGATGTTGTTGGGATAGGTTTAACTTATTGATGTTGTTGGGATAGGTTTCACTTATTGATGTTGTTGGGATAGGCTTCACTTATAGATGTTGTTGGGATAGGTTCCACTTATTGATGTTGTTGGGATAGGTTTAACTTATTGATGTTGTTGGGATAGGTTTCACTTATTGATGTTGTTGGGATAGGCTTCACTTATTGATGTTGTTGGGATAGGTTTCACTTATTGATGTTGTTGGGATAGGCTTCACTTATTGATGTTGTTGGGATAGGTTTAACTTATTGATGTTGTTGGGATAGGTTTCCCTTATTGATGTTGTTGGGATAGGTTTCACTTATTGATGTTGTTGGGATAGGTTTCACTTATTGATGTTGTTGGGATAGGCTTCACTTATTGATGTTGTTGGGATAGGCTTCCCTTATTGATGTTGTTGGGATAGGTTTAACTTATTGATGTTGTTGGGATAGGTTTCACTTATTGATGTTGTTGGGATAGGCTTCACTTATTGATGTTGTTGGGATAGGTTCCACTTATTGATGTTGTTGGGATAGGTTTCACTTATTGATGTTGTTGGGATAGGTTTCACTTATTGATGTTGTTGGGATAGGCTTCACTTATTGATGTTGTTGGGATAGGTTTCACTTATTGATGTTGTTGGGATAGGCTTCACTTATTGATGTTGTTGGGATAGGTTTCACTTATTGATGTTGTTGGGATAGGCTTCACTTATTGATGTTGTTGGGATAGGTTTCACTTATTGATGTTGTTGGGATAGGCTTCACTTATTGATGTTGTTGGGATAGGTTTCACTTATTGATGTTGTTGGGATAGGTTTCACTTATTGATGTTGTTGGGATAGGCTTCACTTATTGATGTTGTTGGGATAGGTTTAACTTATTGATGTTGTTGGGATAGGTTTCACTTATTGATGTTGTTGGGATAGGCTTCACTTATTGATGTTGTTGGGATAGGTTTCACTTATTGATGTTGTTGGGATAGGCTTCACTTATTGATGTTGTTGGGATAGGTTTCACTTATTGATGTTGTTGGGATAGGCTTCACTTATTGATGTTGTTGGGATAGGTTTCACTTATTGATGTTGTTGGGATAGGCTTCACTTATGTTGTTGGGATAGGTTTCACTTATTGATGTTGTTGGGATAGGCTTCACTTATTGATGTTGTTGGGATAGATTTCACTTATTGATGTTGTTGGGATAGGTTTCCCTTATTGATGTTGTTGGGATAGGTTTCACTTATTGATGTTGTTGGGATAGGCTTCACTTATTGATGTTGTTGGGATAGGCTTCACTTATTGATGTTGTTGGGATAGGCTTCACTTATTGATGTTGTTGGGATAGGTTTCCCTTATTGATGTTGTTGGGATAGGTTTCACTTATTGATGTTGTTGGGATAGGTTTCACTTATTGATGTTGTTGGGATAGGCTTCACTTATTGATGTTGTTGGGATAGGTTCCACTTATTGATGTTGTTGGGATAGGTTTCACTTATTGATGTTGTTGGGATAGATTTCACTTATTGATGTTGTTGGGATAGGCTTCACTTATTGATGTTGTTGGGATAGGTTCCACTTATAGATGTTGTTGGGATAGGCTTCACTTATTGATGTTGTTGGGATAGGTTCCACTTATAGATGTTGTTGGGATAGGTTTCACTTATTGATGTTGTTGGGATAGGTTTCACTTATTGATGTTGTTGGGATAGGTTTCACTTATTGATGTTGTTGGGATAGGTTTCACTTATTGATGTTGTTGGGATAGGTTTCACTTATTGATGTTGTTGGGATAGGCTTCACTTATTGATGTTGTTGGGATAGGTTTCACTTATTGATGTTGTTGGGATAGGTTTCACTTATTGATGTTGTTGGGATAGGTTTCACTTATTGATGTTGTTGGGATAGGCTTCACTTATTGATGTTGTTGGGATAGGTTTCACTTATTGATGTTGTTGGGATAGGCTTCACTTATTGATGTTGTTGGGATAGGTTTCACTTATTGATGTTGTTGGGATAGGCTTCACTTATGTTGTTGGGATAGGTTTCACTTATTGATGTTGTTGGGATAGGTTTAACTTATTGATGTTGTTGGGATAGGCTTCACTTATTGATGTTGTTGGGATAGGTTTCACTTATTGATGTTGTTGGGATAGGTTTCACTTATTGATGTTGTTGGGATAGGCTTCACTTATTGATGTTGTTGGGATAGGTTCCACTTATTGATGTTGTTGGGATAGGTTTCACTTATTGATGTTGTTGGGATAGGTTTCACTTATTGATGTTGTTGGGATAGGCTTCACTTATTGATGTTGTTGGGATAGGTTTCACTTATTGATGTTGTTGGGATAGGCTTCACTTATTGATGTTGTTGGGATAGGTTTCACTTATTGATGTTGTTGGGATAGGCTTCACTTATTGATGTTGTTGGGATAGGTTTCACTTATTGATGTTGTTGGGATAGGCTTCACTTATTGATGTTGTTGGGATAGGTTTCACTTATTGATGTTGTTGGGATAGGTTTCACTTATTGATATTGTTGGGATAGGTTTCACTTTTTCCAAGTATTGTCCAACTCCTGGTCGTGTGTGTGCCTTGCTTGACCTCCTCCTCCCCATAGCTAGAAGGGTCCCAACAGATTATAATAACAGCCAAGCATTTCAACTGCCCACAGTACATAGTTCAGTGGACTCACCTTGCCAACGTTGCCGCAGTGTTGAGCAGTGGGAAAAGCTCCGGCTCGCACACCAAACCTGTTGCCATTAATAAAAAAATCAAATAAAAAAACCAACCAAAAAAAAAAGAAGAAAGAAACACACAGAATAGTCTACAATGATAGTTAAGATAACTCAAAGTGAACCTAGTGACCTTCTCTGTAGCAGGCCTGCTTGCAGCTTTCCCCTAATTTACTCATGGCCGTGATAAGGGAACTTTGCCCTGGCCATTGATGAGGGCGGCAGAAATCTTGGTGCTCCAAATAAACAGACACACGCTCTAGCAGGCCCTCATACGTGAACTCATACGGAAGGTAGTCCGGAGGAGTCTGCAGACAGTGTTATAGGGAGAGGGAGAGGAAGTAATGAAGCTAAAGTCTGTAACTTCTCTCTCTCTCTCTCCCTGCCTGTGTAACTCACTGTCCTCTGCATAATTGACTCCAAAGTTTGGGCCACTTCTGTTCTGTTTTCAATGTTGATGGTGTAGACATAGGGCTCTCCAATGAAGTCTGCAGTGTACGGGTTCTGAGAGGTCAGAGAGCGCAAGGTGGGCTTTGCCTTCATCCGCTCGGTCGTGAATCTGTTGTGAGGTGGGGACAGTTTGGGGTTGAGGAAGAAGCAACCATGGGAGATAGCCTCCAGAGGTGCTGGGCCTTCATAAGGGAACCCCAATCCTACAAACACTTTCACCTCCTGGAATGCGTGCATGGGAATGGAATACATGGAATGGAATAAATACATGATGTTGGAATATAACATAATCCAGACCATGTTGGTGACATATCTCCGTGCTGTGGTGCAAGCACACACAATCAAATGGTGTAGATTACCACAATGAACCAAAATCACTCATCCCACCCACCTACTGCTTCAATGAGAGCTGCACATCAGCGCCAACCCAATCCAACCCATGCACTGCCTACAGTCCACCTAGTGGAACTACACACTAGAGACCATCACTGCACCAAGGTAAGGGGTCAGCACTTAGTTAGAGCACTAGCCATGCCCTTAGAGAGACGTGCAGTACCTTCAGTAGCTCCTGAAGGTTGGCATAGGAAAGAATGCCATGGTTCACCACATAGCCTGGAGCTATGGTGGAACGATGGAAGTTATTCATGTTGATAGTTGAGTGCACGTCCAGGTATTGGCTGATCGTGTCCAAATAAGGTCTCTTTCCCTGCAAGGAAAAGCAACTGGTCAGTAAAGCAACTCCTACACTGCACCCTGTCCTGCAATACTGCACCTCGTCCTGCAATATTGCACCCCCATCCTGCAACACTGCACCCCTGTCCAGCAATACCGCACCCCTGTCCTGCAATACTGCACCCCCGTCCTGCAATACAGCACCCCTGTCCTGCAATACTGCACCCCCGTCCTGCAATACTGCGCCAACTCAATCTCTAATAAAGGGTCACTATTTCTTCTATTTATCTTTCATATTTTCTTACTATATCCTACACCTTCCTGCCCACCAGTACACACCCACACATTCCTCACCCCCCCACCAGCACACCCCCCCACTCCCCACCCTCCTCACTCTCACTCTACTCCCTCAACCCCACCAACACACTCCTTACCCCCACTGTCCACCAACACACCCACACTCCACCCCCCCCCCCCCCCCCCCCCCATCTCCACACACTCCTCACCTCCCACATGTAAAGCTCCTTGCCATAGACCAGGGCTATGTTCTTCTTCACAACAGGTGTGGAGTTTCTTTGGTAACTTCCAATAACAAAGCCAAGAAATGAATTGTCTGGAGAGTGAGCTGAACAACAACAAACATGTGATGTAAATGCAGTGGCAAAGTGGTGGGTGTGGCCTGATAATAATCAGTCTGTGTGAGGTGTGGAGTGTGGCGTGGAGTGTGAGGCGTGATTGGTGGTGCCCAATTGGGTGGTGCGGGCTTACGGTAGAGAGTGAGGAACTGCCGAGGGTTCAGGTTCCAATTGCCCCAAGTCTGACCTGTGTCCATGTTCTTCTTCCATTCTGGGGGCTTCCAGTTTTTAAAGTTGAACTGTGGCTCAGTACCAAAGGAGTCCAACACTCTCAACCGGCATCTGAGAACAACAACATACAATAATACTAACAACAGAACTTACACAGGTAAAGTCTCCCATAATGAAGGCTGATGTTGCGTGCCCGCATCACAGGCCGGCTGCAACCCAAGTGTGCCAGTCAACCCCGCCCACCCCAGTGTGTCAGTCAACCACGCCCACCCCAGTGTGTCAGTCAACCACACCCACCCCAGTGTGTCAGTCAACCACACCCACCCCAGTGTGTCAATCAGCCCCGCCCACGGCTACATGCCTCTGGCTCACCTCAAGTTCAGGCAGGTATTGTTTGCTCATAAATAATTCACAAGAAAATATTTTCTATCTTTTTTATGCAAGCTGTTTAATTAATGATGCTGTGTTTAACATATCATGGGAGAACTATGAAGCCTCTTCTTGGTCCCATCGTGGTTAGCAAGCTGGTAAGACATGCCAATAAACTAGTAATAGCACAATTAATGTGGACGTGTAATCTCTCACCCCAGTGCAACTGTTCCATACCTAAACTACCTAATCAGGACAGCTGTGCAGTTACTTGAGAGGGCGGCTCAGAGAGGTTTTAGCTTTATTCATATATATATATATATATATATATATATATATATATATATATATATATATATATAGCAGAGACCTTGTGACATAACCCCACGCTAATCAACTTTTTGGCACAATTTGACTGCTAAACTCCACTCTATCTGGACAACCAAAAGGAATATTCACAAAAATTCTTGGATTGGCCCTGCACCTGAACTTTTATATCTGGACTTGGTGAGATTCTTGAAGTGAATTGTCGAGCCAAATTCAACACAGTAAATTTTAGCTGAAACAGTGGATAACTACCCACCCATTATATTAAAAAAATATATATATAAATAACTCGTATTCTGTGCATGACTGCATCCAGAACAGCTGTGTTTATGTGTGGTGCTATACAGGAACCTTAATCCTCCACTTCCATATCCTCAAGGCTGATATAAACCACATGCAGGGTTCTTAGGGGTCAAGATGGGCTGATAGTGGCGTGCAACATTGTGCCACACCCACAAACAAACATCACCCATCTCCACCAGGTGGTATTCATATTCTCCCCTTTTTTCCCCCTCTTTTAAAATTTTCAAATATTGTCAATATAAAGAGAGGGAAAAGAAAGAAAGCAAAAGCTTGTATCCAGAACCCTATGGGTGTAATATTTGTATCGTGGGAAAACAACAGGAATAGGAACACACACACACACACACACACACACACACACACACACACACACACACACACACACACACACACACACAGTCTCACTTGTAGAACTGCAGCTTCTCTCTGATTATCCTTTTCAGCTGCTTCAGGCCCACTATGTCTATGTATATCACATCAAACTTGATCTTTCTTCGTGAGGAACAGGGCCCGACATTTTCACCTTGCCCAATCAACCATTTGAGCTTATCAACCTTGGTGGACACCTCCACAGTGTGTCCCAGTAGGTAAAGGGACCCTAAAAGGTCACTCCATTGCACCAGTTCCCCAAGGGGCCCTCCATAATCTGCAGACTCAGCTAATTTGAATCCTGACTTGTCAGTGACTGCCCCAATGTGCACAAGAATCTGTAAACAAACATCAAACCACAATTAGAAAAAATAAATGTAATTACCATGACAACAACACAAATATGAACTCACACAGACATGTTCCTTATTTACCTCATTCAAACAATAAAGGTGGGTGTGTCTCCAGCGTATGCAAACAACAAGAGTGGGTGTGTCTCCAGTAGATGCAAACGACAAAGTTAGGTGTGTCCCTTGTGGATGCAAACAACAAAGGTGGGCGTGTCTAGTGGATGCAAAAAAAAAGAGTGGGCGTATCTCTAGTGGATTCAAACAAAGGAGTGGGCGTGTTTCTAGCGGATGCAAACAAGTGTGGGCATGTCTCTAGTGGATGCAAACAAAAGAGTGGGCGTGTATCTAGTGGATGCAAACAACAAAGGTGGGCGTGTCTCTAGTGGATGCAAACAAAAGAGTGGGCGTGTCTCTAGTGGATGCAAACAAAAGACTGGGCGTGTTTCTAGTGGATGCAAACAAATGTGGGCATGTCTCTAGTGGATGCAAACAAAAGAGTGGGCGTGTATCTAGTGGATGCAAACAACAAGAGAGGGTGTGTCACTAATGGATGCAAACAAGAGTGGGTGTGTCTCTAGTGGATGTAAACAACAAGAGTGGGCGTGTTACTAGTGGATGCAAACAACAAAGATGGGTGTGTCTCTAGTGGATGCAAATAACAAAGATGGGTGTGTCTCTAGTGGATGCAAGTAACAAAGGTGGGAGTGTCTTTAGTAGATGCAAACAAAAGAGTGGGCGTGTCTCTAGTGGATGCAAACAAAAGACTGGGCGTGTTTCTAGTGGATGCAAACAAGTGTGGGCATGTCTCTAGTGGATACAAACAACAAGAGTGGGTGTGTCTCTAGTGGATGTAAACAACAAAGGTGAGTGTGTCACTAGTGGATGCAAACAACAAGAGTGGGTGTGTCTCTAGTGGATGCAAACAACAAGAGTGGGTGTGTCTCTAGTGGATGCAAACAACAAAGGTGAGTGTATCACTAGTGGATGCAAACAACAAGAGTGGGTGTGTCTCTAGTGGATGCAAACAACAAGAGTGGGTGTGTCTCTAATGGATGCAAACAACAAGAGTGGGTGTGTCTCTAGTGGATGCAAACAACAAGAGTGGGTGTGTCTCTAGTGGATGCAAACAACAAGAGTGGGTGTGTCACTAGTGGATGCAAACAAAAGAGTGGGCGTGTCTCTAGTGGATGCAAACAATAAGAGTGGGCGTGTCTCTAGTGGATGCATATATGATATACTTCCTGTTCATTTGAAGTTTCGTATTGCAAAAAGCTTAAAAAATATCCCCCCCCCCCTCCTGGAGATCTAAGTTAGAAGAGTTTTAAAAATGAATTTCAAATGTGAAATCTTGAGAAAAACATTGAAAATAGTTATGAAAACATTAAAAATAGCTAGAAAATATACAAAAATACCTATAAATAGTTTTATAAATAGTTTTATATATAGTTCTATAAAAGCATACATGAAAATGAAACAAAGGGGGTGATTTATGAGAGCAGTTACTACTACAATTGCTATGGCTATGGCCTATGGTTGTATACACAATGAAATATATACTCACACCAACATGGAGGGGAGCACACACTGCACATTGAAAGACATCCCCCCCCCCCCCCCCCCACCCCATTTAAACTGCCTTCCCACCAAAAAGTTTCTTTCTGATTACTTTTGAATGCACACATATATAATACTACAGGTCGGTGTATGTAACTCAACAATGCGTTGATCCACTATAGACATAAACACAACTACAGACACTCTCTTGGAAAACAAACAATAGCTACTGCATCAACTGCTCTGTGTTGTGTTGTGTTGTGTTGTGTTGTGTTGTGTTGTGTTGTCCAGTTTCTCACTCTGTGTCTGGTGAAGTTTGCTGCCGTCACCTTCTCTCTCCTCATGGCAGCTGCACTCCACTTGCTCCAGTGGCTGGAGATCCGCCGACTGATCCAGTTCAATTTTTTGTTGTCCACCATCTTTCTCAGCAGTGGCTCCAAAGCCAACTGCAGAGTGGTCTGCACACACACACAGTGTGTGTGTGTGTGTGTGTGTGTGTGTGTGTGTGTGTGTGTGTGTGTGTGTGTGTGTGTGTGTGTGTGTGTGTGTGTGTAGTTGTTATTGCCTTGTCAGGGGATGCCCTCCACCAAAGGAGCAGTCAGGTAAGGGCCTTCCTGACAGAACTATAAACCTGGGCAAATGTCTGTATCATTTTCCTTACTGTTGACCCTTTACCCATCCCACATACCCGGAATCTTGTCAAAGTTATTAGCATAACCACAAGGAAATCTTTAAAATGGAAACCATAACAACTAGCATCCATTCACATACACTTTGTAACCATAACCTCTAGCATGCATTCACACACACTTCGTAGCCATAACAACTAGCATGCATTCACTAACATTTTGTAACCATAACAACTAGCATGCATTCACATACACTTGTAACCATAACAACTAGCGTACATTCACATACACTTTGTGGGTCTAAAAACTGCTATGAAGGTTTTAAGATTAGCTCTTTTCCAGTAGTTTAGATATTAGTTATTGCTGATGAGGCTCCTCTACCACTTACCACACAAAGCAGGTCATGATTAACTCAGCACTCACCCACTCACTCACATTTTCTTTGGGTTGCTCTACAATATTTCCAACGTCTTCTACGAGGTTATCAACAGGTGCTGAAGGAGGACACCAATTTTCTACAGTTGAGAGATACTTGAGGAAGGAGCATCTGCTCCCATCCACACCATGCTCAGCATAGCAACCATCAGTGCGCCAGTAACTGGACATCCACTATGACAACACAACAAAACAGTGATCCCCAGGTGGCTGGTGAATGGAGAGATGGACTGTACTGTATGCACATCTCACAGTCCCAACAAGAGACACCCTCACCTCCATCTTGTCTTGGCAGTGAGGATGATCTGGCCATGGTCCAGTGCAGTCTGTAGCTCCAGCCTTCTCCTCTGCAGAGAGAATAGAGGAAGTTGGCATGTGGAAGGTTACACAGTGTCCCTGGCTCACTGTATGACAGTCATGTAATATAATAAACACTAGGTTTCATACAGAGGGAGGGGCCCCTGGAATTCTCCCCCCCCCCCCCCAAGCAAAAGTTCCCACATCAACTAACTCAGTCTGACCCTTTGCTAAAAAGATGAATTTATCAATAATTCCAAATAATGGGAAGGTTTTACTGGCTAAGGACAACAGAGGTGCTAGGAGGACTCCATGATTTCACAAGTTGTTAACTTAGCTTTGAGACTGTTTCACATCAAGATTAGCAGTATCCAGTTGGGATAGTCAAGATACCCCTAGAGTATTAGGGCATGTAGTGCTTCTAATATACCCCTAGCCTGCCATAGTACCCTAGGGGTGTGTGATAGCTAGTCCTACCAGTACTCAATATCTTCAAAACGATCTGTCTTCTACTTAGCATTTCCCCTCTTAAGTTTGTTATCTCATATTTCATTAAATTTTCCAATAGTCCACGGACTATAAGTCAGTTGATCCAAATTTCCCTCCTCCCAAAAAGTTACCTCACTCCCCCAGAATTCTGGAAATGTTTTACATCACTAATAGCATATAAGTCAATATTCAGATTTGAATCCTGTGATTCTTCTTTTTCAAAATGTTCAGAACTTCATGAAAGTCAACTGCTGCAAGTTCAGGTCCCTCAATGGAAATTCTCATAGGGTGACCTAAATTTTGATCACCAATTCAGAGAGCTAAAAGATCTTTCAACTGAAACTGTTCCCACTGGAAGGAGAGAATGAGGTTTAACAGTTTAAATGTTTCTGGAAATATCCCGTGTAAGCTCCAGTACACTCCATGTGCACCTTGACCTCCCACATAGGTGGCACTTCCGTAATTTTCTTTCTTTCCACTAGTAATACTGTTTCTTGCTTTAATGCTCTTTTGAATACCTGCCATTCTCTTATAAGGTCATCCTTGTCAAGAAGAGGATGGGTGGTATAGGTCTCACCATCATAGGACAATGTTGCTTCACTTCCATAAAATTGAGCCAAGGCTTTAATTTCTTCTTTTACATAGTGAGAAAATCCTTCTTCTTCTGATGGCAACAATGCTGGGTTGAAAATGGAAGAAGAAACAAGGAGTTTTACAATCATATCAGAAAAGCAACTTTTCGTGTTGGTGGGTAAACCATCAATACAAGGTACTGCAACAGAGATATGAGACTGAGATACGCACTGGAAAGATTAACTGTGCCGTGTATGGGCTCTCCACTTCTGACAATAATCTGGTCATCTCCAAGTTTATTAACTGTAGATGTTACTTCCGAGCACTAATCTGCTCCATCTTCCTTGAGTAATTTCAGCTCTTTCTCTATGCTGTCAAGTATCAGAGGTAGCCTGTTCAAGTCAGCTGCTTGCCTCCGCATGAAGGAGTTCAGCTTTGCTACTAGGTCAAGTACCTTTGACAATAAAACTATGCAAGCAACACAACAAAAGGAGCTATGGACTAATGCAAGGTCAAAGGCTTCTGCATCTCCAATTGTGTCATAGAGATGGTGCAAAGTGGTAATCGAAGCCAGCAACTCCTTATAATAGCCAAATAGCTCACAAGCAGCGCTCATGAGATAGCCACCTGGTATTACTGGGCTTCCCACTTTCAGCTCTGGCAGTCGAGTGCTGACTGAACTTCTTTGAGAGCTTCAGCTAATGCTGGTACTTATCTGCCACTATGAGAAGTTATACTTATTGATAACTGAAACAGCACACTTAAAGCAGCAGGAATATACATGCATTGTTGCATGCATGTGTATTCACTTATCTGAATTTTGCACATATCCTATAGGACATAAAGGAGGTCAGATACTGTAACTGAGGGATACATTATATTTATTTGGGTTTCATACTACCGAGCTGCTATGACAAGTGGCTCACCAAACGCATGCACATTTTTCCAACCCCAAGAAAAAAAATCCTGTATGAAACCCTGCACAGCACATGTGACATCACAATACAGCTAATCTGGAGTAATGCAGATAGTAGTCCATTAACAAAGTGCATACTAACACAAGCACACCCCAATGAGACTAGTGATGAAAAAAAAAATTGAAAAGAAAACAAAGATTTAGTGTTTCCCCCAAAAATATGAAACAAGAAAAGGCGTACCCAAGAAATATTGAAACAGGGCATGAGCAATCAATTATCATGTGCCTAATTCTATATCCCTCAATCATGGCCTCTGGACTTCATGACTTGATAATTTTGTACACTTATTGTGCATGATAAGGGAATCACCTGTGTTTCTATATTATCTAAGTATCCTTGGGGGGGGGGGGGGGGGGGGGGGGATTTCATGAGGATTCTTCGCAATATTGCAAAGAAAATATTCATTCTGCTACCCATAAAAATAGCTCTGTCTTCTTTTTTTTGTTGACACAGATGAAATAGAGTCTGGATGCAGTGATTTAGGGGTGTAGAATTAGGCACATAATAATTGAGTGTTCATGCCTTGTCTCAATATTTTTTGGGTAGCTCTTTTCTTGTATCCATACTTTTTGGGGAAACCCTAAATCTTTTTTCTTCTTCCATTCCTTTTGAATTACTAGTCTGTGTGTCTTTTTCAAAGTAAGCCTCATTTGGGGGGGGGGGGGGTTGTGGTGGTTTCTTTGTGAAAGGAAGTAGTTTTTCTACTATTTACTCATGACAAAGCTTCTTTTCTTATGTCACTAGATGAAACAGAGTTTGGAGTCAGTGCCTTGAACTAGAGGCATGTATAATAATTGATGACAGGTGTGCACTAACTAGGCATGTATAACAATTGATGACAGGTGTGCACTAACTAGGCCACTATTTGCAGCTCAGCCTTCACTGCTGGCAATTGTGTGGTGTTGGCAGTAGATGTGGCCAGAGCATCTTACAGCAAATCTACCCTCAAAATTAGGCAGCACATGGTGGGGTCTTGTTTATCAGGGAATTCTGTAGTTAATTTCATTTTTCCCCCTTTTCTTTTGCTATTGAAATATTGAACTACACTGAACTGCCAGGGGAAGGCAACATTCACTAGGGCTTTCTAATAATACAGCTGCTCCAAAGCACTTTTCCAAAGCACATCTCCAAAGCACTTCTAGAATTCAAAATTGCTTCTCCATTTCAGCCAGAAATGACCATTATTTAAAACCACTTTTGCCTACCATTCCTGAATAAAATATTAGAAAACAACTTGGCACCATGTTTCATTTCCACTCCATTGCTTTTCCTCTTTACCATGTAGCTTCAAAACTGAGAGAATGTATAGCCAGTAGAATACACACACACACATTAAGGGCCAATTTTAAGTAGATGAACTTTCAAATTTTATAACTTCCATTCCCTTCAAAAAGTAATCCCTTGCATCATCAAATTTTCCAATTGGGTAGGTTGCTATTTATCATATAAATTTTTGGCTTTCGTTTTTATTATCCATGTATTGAACTGAAAGTGTCCATGTTGTAGGGCAGACACAGCCCCAGTCAGAGTGTGTCCATGTTGAAGGGCAGACATAGACCCAATGTGTTCATGTTATAGGGCAGACATAGCCCCAGTGTGTTCATGTTGTAGGACAGACATAGCCCCAGTGTGTCCATGTTGTAGGGCAAACATAGCCCCAGTGTGTCCATGTTGTAGGACAGACATAGCCCCAGTGTGTCCATGTTGAAGGACAGACATAGCCCAAGTGTGTCCATGTTGTAGGGCAAACATAGCCCCAGTGTGTCCATGTTGTAGGACAGACATAGCCCCAGTGTCTCCATGTTATAGGGCAGACATAGCCCAAGTGTGTTCATGTTGTAGGGCAGACATAGCCCCAGTGTGTCCATGTTGTAGGACAGACATAGCCCCAGTGTGTCCATGTTGTAGGGCAGACATAACCCAGTGTTTGTGAGTGAGTGAGTGAGTGAGTGAGTGAGTGAGTGAGTGAGTGAGTGAGTGAGTGAGTGAGTGAGTGAGTGAGTGTGTGTGTGTGTGTGTGTGTGTGTGTGTGTGTGTGTGTGTGTGTGTGTGTGTGTGTGTGTGTGTGTTTGTGTGTGTGAGAGAGAGAGAGTGTGTGTGTGAGAGAGTGTGTGTGTGAGAGAGAGAGTGTGTGTGAGAGAGAGAGAGAGTGTGTGTGTGTGTGTATCCCCCCCATATGTTTCATGAGAGCTGCAATAACTATACTTTCTTGTTGTAGTTTATGTGTAGCTTGTAAAGCAGTGTTCCTTGTCAAGGTGCAGCCATTCTATCATTCTAAAGCAGACAACCCTTTCAGCTTGTGAAGAAGCAGGACTGGGGAATGCTGTTGATGGGCTTGATGGTCGGTTACAGCTCACAGTCCAGACACATCCACACTCCCATTTATAGGGCAGAAACACACATGCACACCTAGATATAGAACACTTGGTAGACTCGTAAGATCCCATTTATCATGTAAATTTAAGAATAAAAAAAAATTTATCAAGAATCCCATAAGGCATAGGAGGTGAACCCAAGGCATAGGAGGTGAACCCTAGGCATAGGAGGTGAACCCAAGGCATAGGAGGTGAACCCAAGGCATAGGAGGTGAACCCAAGGCATAGGAGGTGAACCCAAGGCATAGGAGGTGAAATCAAGGCATAGCAGGTGAACCCAAGACATAGGAGGTGAACCCACGGCATAGGAGGTGAACCCACGGCATAGGAGGTGAACCCAAGGCATAGGAGGTGAACCCAAGGCATAGGAGGTGAACCCAAGGCATAGTAGGTGAACCCAAGGCATAGGTGAACCCACGGCGTAACAGGTGAACCCACGGCATAGCAGGTGAACCCAAGGCATAGGAGGTGAACCCACGGCATAGCAGGTGAACCCAAGGAATAGGAGGTGAACCCAAGGCATAGCAGGTCCTCCCAAGGCATAGGAGGTGAACCCAAGGCATAGGAGGTGAACCCAAGGCATAGGAGGTGAACCCAAGGCATAGCAGGTGAACCCAAGGCATAGCAGGTGAACCCAAGGCATAGGAGGTGAACCCAAGGCATAGGAGGTGAACCCAAGGCATAGGAGGTGAACCCAAGGCATAGGAGGTGAACCCAAGGCATAGCAGGTGAACCCAAGGCATATCAGGTGAATCCAAGGCTTAAGAGGTGAACCCAAGGCATAGGAGGTGAACCTAAGGCATAGGAGGTGAACCCAAGGCATAGGAGGTGAACCCAAGGCATAGGAGGTGAACCCAAGACATAGCAGGTGAACCCAAGGCATTGGAGGTGAACCCAAGGCATAGGAGGTGAACAGTAGCACCATGTTAAGCATGTCCAGTGGTACACATATATTTGGTTTGCCGGTTGTGAATAGATGGCAACAATGCAGTGTACATGTGCATCTGACCACAAAGTCAACACCACAGTGGCAACAAGTGCTGTCACACACTCTCCCACCTTCTTCTCTCGGTGCTATGCAAACAACTACACAGTCAATGGCAAGAGAACATCTGGTGGATGTGCAGCAGAGTGCATGCACGCCACCTGCAACTGCACTTCCAGCAAGACTCCATATTAGTAGCAGTGGCAGTGTGAAAGTGCCCACCTTCTACTCTGTGTGTATCATCCTCACTCAGCTATTGTGATGGTGGTCATTAGCATTGCTGCGGTTGGTAGTAGTAGTATAGTTGCACAAATCAATGCACACACACTTTGAGCATGTTGAGAACCTGACCAGCACAATAGCCAGTCACATTTTACCCCCAAAATATCCCCACAGGAGCTGTTTGCACTACACAAGCAGTATGGTCCCCATGAGTCCAGGGGAAGGGAATCAAGCAGTATGGTCCCCATAAATCGAGGGGAAGGGAACCAAGTAGTATGGTCCCCATGAATCGAGGGGAAGGGAACCAAGCAGTATGGTCCCCATGAATGGAGGGGAAGGGAACCAAGCAGTATGGTCCCCATGAATGGAGGGGAAGGGAACCAAGCAGTATGGTCCCCATGAATCGAGGGGAAGGGAACCAAGCAGTATGTTCCCCATGAATGGAGGGGAAGGGAACCAAGCAGTATGGTCCCAATGAATCGAGGGAAAGGGAATCAAGCAGTATGGTCCCCATGAATCTAGGGCAAGGGAACCAAGAATGTAGCTGCAGATACCAGACCCTTCCAAGGAAGGAGTGGCCAGGCCCGTCAGATAGACTATATGGCCATCTCCCTCCTCTTCTCTTGCAAGAATCTACTAACACAATAAACTATTAGTGTTAAATATTGTGGATAATCTTTAGTCCATGAGTCTGGTGATCATTTCCTGTCAGGGAGGTGTGGTATATCAACCCATTCATACGTTCATGCATTGGATGGACAGATGACCATAAACACATACAATGATAATGTAGACATTGACGATTGACAAATATATATATATACATATATATATATATATGCACACACACATTTTAGGGGAAAACCCACCCTACGGGCGGCTTTTCCAATGTAGTACAAAATTGTCTAAATAATTTGTCAAATCCTGTTAGGATTTCTTATATTACATATTATTATTATATATTCATTATTTTACATATTATAATAGTGAAATGGGATAATATTAATATATATTGATTTGAAAAAACATAAGAAAATGGAAGAAAAAAAGGGAGGGGAAGAAAAAAAGGGAGGGGGAAAAAAAAAAAAAAGCTTGGGAGACCTGTGCCCTAATTGATTGACCATGGTATCTTAGGCTTTTTTTTTTTTTTTTTAAGGGTAACATCTGAATTCCTTTTTTTCTTTTCTCACAGACATTCCCTAAGATGTAACTCAATCAATGCACTCCCAGTGCTACCCTAAATACACTGTAAAAATTTTGCTGTGATTCGAATTTCCGTTTGGGAGGAGTACTATTACTTACAAACAGACAGACACTTGCAAACTATATACAGAGGGAGATGTACGTATGCATGTATACACACATATACACTCACACACACATACATAAGATCTCCTGGTTGGAAAAACGTGCACATAAAAGTAAAATTAGTGACAGAAAAGAAATTAGCGACAAGAATTAAATTAAAAACAAAAAAGAGCAATTAAAAGGAAAAAATGGTAAATAAATTAGCACCTAGTGCTTCACCAGAGATAGTGTGATATAGCTCTAGCATGCCCAGGTTAACATGAGAACCAGTATATTTTTTGCTTCTCTTTTAATTTGCTTTTTATTATTTTTTTAAAATGTATTTCCTGTCGCAAATTTTACTTTTACCCACATCCTATTCCAACCCCTGAGGCTTATAAGTTACTTGATCCCATACAGACATACATCAGGGTTTTTATTGCATAGCAAACTTAAGATTTAACAGGATTCCCAGCAGATATAAAATTTAAGTCCAACACGTGAATGAATTAGCTATACAGGAACAAGCTATCTAACCAACCTATACTAAGAGATTTTACTTCCGCTGCCATATCCAATGCTAAATCTCGCTCCACGGATTCCTTTGGGATTACCAATAGCTTTTGCTTTTCATTAGGCATACCACCGACGGAGGACTCATCGTTGGAACCCGGTAGGAACACGAGGAGAGAGTAACAGATAGCCACACTCAGGATACTAGCAGTGAACAGTCTCCCTAAAAGGTATCGCCTTCTCGTACTAGCTGTCTTCCAGGAGTTCCGAGTCCTGGTCATTATCCCTGGCGGTCTGACGCTTACGCTCCGGAACCATGTTAGCAAATTTGGTAAAGTGCACTTTAGCGGGTCGTCACCATCTAAAAACGCCGGCGGAAAAATTCATCTTCAGCCCTTCTTCATCTTCAGCCCTCTTCATCTTCAGCCCTCTTCAACTTCAGCGGGTATACCAACCAGCTTAACACAAACAAACATTATTCAGGACTATTTTCATTAATTTTATTATTTCTTTTTGAGCGATCTCTATTGGAAGTGGGCGTATAGTCGTGGGTCCTAATTTTTCCGCCTGCGTTTTTAAGTGGTGACGACCCGGAGCGCTAAAGTGCACTTTTACCGCAAATTTATAACATCTGGGTTAGAGGACACACCAATTAAATTTCCTGTTTGACATTCTCTGGGTTTCAGAAAGATGACGCGCGTGGGCTCTCTAAAAACACGCAGAGAAATAATTACACACCACGTTATTCCATCTCATTCTGGTGCCTCAGTGTATGTATGGTAGATATTTCAGTTAGACATGATTGTCAAACTTCTGGTGTCTCATGAATTAGTCTGTGTGTGCCTGTTGGATACTGCTTGAAATCAAAATGTATGTCCTTGTGAAGTTTCACTTGACCGCTCTTTATTTTAGCTCTTTATTTTGGTTTGGTTAGCTTTAGATGTTTTTGTTTTGTTTTGTTATTTTGTGGCTTAGTGATGTACTTCTTTTTCTTGGCATTTGTGATTATTAAAAGTGAACCTTTGAGTCTTGTATAACAATCCTTAGTAATAGTTTAATTTTTGCCTAATATAGTTTTCAAGTTGCTTTAGCAAACCCTTAACTTCTCTTTTTGTATTGTTTCATCATGCACAGCGTTTTAGTAACGTGGTTACGGTTGTTTTTTTTTTCTTTCTTTTTTCTTTCTTTTCCTTTATTATTTTTTTTCCTTTTTCCTTTTTAAAAAATTATTTTAAAAATTAATTCAGTGGTGCAGGAAGTAGTTGCAATTAATTGAATATGGCCCTGAAATGTAATTGGGGTTTGTTTTTGTTTGTTTTTTTTTGCATAAATTTAATTTCCAGTCATTGTAAATGAGTTTTTGGAATTGTGTTTGCATGCCTATGTGTTTTTTTTATTTATCATAAATGAGTGGGTTTTAGGCTAGAATTTTATGGTCTTTGTAATAACTTGTAACTTAGTAATTCAAATAAGTCAAGATCAATGAAGTCTTGTTAAAAATATCATTATCATAAAGTTATTTCACAATTCAAAGATAGAACCAATCAAAAGACAACCAACAGATAACCAACTTTATACGTTGTGCATAAATAATACAAAAAGAACATAACAGGATATAACATTAATCAC
>OZ017786.1:29932-123553 GCA_963969325.1 Lycopodina hypogea | reverse complement strand
TCCACAATGAAAAATTGTGAACCAAGTTGTTGTTTGTTTTTTTAATATCTTGGCTGGTAACCGCTTCTCTCCTTGACCATAATTTCTTGCATAAACTTTTCCTCCAATATTGAATGTTTAATTACAAGCTCCACGATCATGTGCAAATTTCTGACTTTCTTGTTTTTTCTCAACTTGATGTTGTAGATTAGGTTTTATTAACTCAAGTGCTGATTTCAATCTTCTTCCGAACAATAATTCTGAAGGAGACATTCCTGGGGTTGATTGAGATGTGATTCTATAATTGAATAAGAATCTAGCAATTTCAGTTTGTACTGTTTCATCAGTCAATTTCACAACAGTGCTTAAATATTTCCACTGCTCTCTCAGCTAATCCATTAGATGCGGGCTGGTAAGGTGGTGAAGTTGGGTGCCTCACACAATTCCTTCGAAATAATTGTTTAAATTCTATGCTTGTAAAAGTAGGGCCATTGTCAGTTACTACAATTTCTAGTATTCCCAATTGTGCAAAAGTAATATGCAAACACTGAATCGTTGCTGATGCTGTAATGGAAGACATAGGATGTACTTTTATCCATTTGGAATAGGAGTGAATCAAAATGAAAAAAAAAAAATAATAATAAAATAACAACATACGATTCAGGAATGAACCTGCAAAATCAATATGAACTCTAGTCCAAGGTCGGCTAGGCCATTTCCATGGCATCATTGGTGCAACAGGAGGAGTAGAGCAATTTTTTTTGACATTCAGTGCAGTTTTTTAAACTTTGTCTTCAATATCCTGTGTTATTCCTGGCCACCACACAAACATATGGGCTAATTCCTTCATACGAGTTCCTCCAGGATGACCACCATGCAACTCATGCAATATCTCTGTTCTACCAGATTTAGGTATGACAACTCTATTTCCCCAAAGAATGCAACCTTCCTGGCAGGAAAGTTGTAGATTCTTTCTCTAAAATGGTTTCAGTGAATCTTCATCAATAATTTCTGGCCAACCATTTTGTACAACTGTAACACATGAGAAAGCAATGGATCTTTTTCAGTCCATGCTCTAAATATATTGTGCTGTGACAGGGCTAGAAGCTAGCTGTTTGGTTCCATCAACAGAACTGTTTCCATTGGTTCTGGTGTTTGTGCAGGTTGAACAGGAAGTGGAAAAATGACTCAAGGCATCTGCATTTTCATGTGCACTTGTTGGCCTAAAAGAAATAGTATATTCGTACATGCGTAAGATCAGAGACCAGAGGCTTGTGGGGACACCGCTTTCTTCTCACTAAACAAAGTGATTAGTGGTTTGTGGTCAGTCACTAATAGGGGGGCTTGCATGATTACGTCACATACAACCTGCCACGCCTACTTATGGTACCAGTGACCCTCCAACACCGTAGAAAATGTATTAGCATTCATGACCTGCAGTGATATTTTCGAGAATTGTAATTGCACCATACTGCAGAAATAACAACTTTATGAAATTTCCAGCGTGCTCATAGCATATTCCAGAATATTCAGAGCTGTGGTCATAGATAAATCCCAGCATGAAAGTGAAGGATTAGTCTGTAATATTGCCAGGAGCCTGCCCAGCTAGTTGTAGGAACTCGTTGGTTGGCTGCAGTAGCAGACAGTTGTCAGACACAGTGTCATAGCAAAAATGGCTGCCAGTTTTTCTTTTAACACTTTGTTAGGCAACACTTCATTTCCAAGAATTCTGGATTGTCACAGGTGCTGCCTGACATGGTTCTGAAAGTATTGCAGCTTCTTCTTGGCCAATATTAACCCTAACAACCATCTGATGCTGACCACTACTGTCGCCTACCTTTGAGTTCTGAGAATTGGCAGCAAACTCGCTGGGAGTTCTTAACTAATCTTTCTTTCACTTTCATGCACCATTTTTTCCACAACCATAGCTCGGAATATTCTAGAATTTGGTATCAGCACGCTGAAATTTTCATTAAGTTTCTATTCCTATGTTATGGTAAAAGCAGGAGCTATTTTCCAGTTGCAGTACTCAAAAACATCATTGGTAGTCATGAATTCCAATACATTTTCTATAGTGCGGTGGTTCACTGATACCATAAGTAGGCGTGGCAGGTAGTACCTGACGTAATCATGTAAGTCCCCTATTAAAACTTATGACCGGAGATTTAAGAATGGGTTTTTTTAAAACTCCAAATACACATGCTAGATCTTTTCTCTCAATTTGAGAATAATTTTTTCCTGCAGCTGTTAAAGTATGGGACACAAACCCAATAGGGTTTTCTGATCCATCAGTGAATCTATGTGCTAACACAGCTCCTATGCTATACTAAGAGGCATCACAAGAAGGTTAGCAATTGTTTCGATTTGTTAAAAGCTGACTGTTGCTTATCAGACCACTTCCAAGGTTCTGACTTTCGTAAAAGGGTGCAAAGTGGAGCTAAGATAGTAGAGATACTAGGCAGGAACTTGCCATAATAATTCAATAGTCCTAAACAAGACTGCATCACTTAACTGTTGTTGGCTGAGGTGCATCCATTACTGCTTTCACTTTCTCTGGTATGGGGTGCAACCCTTGTGCATCTATTCTGTATCCAAGATACACTACAGAAAGCCTCCTGGATTCTCCTTAAAACTTCCCCAAATGTTTCCAAATGCAATTCCTCAGTGGACCCAGTGATGAGAATATCATCTAGGTATATCACTACGTAGGGACGCCCTGTAGAAGGCTTTCCATGGTCCTTTGAATCATACCAAGTGCAGATGAAATTCCATTGTCAACTTATATATTGCATACAATTACACTTGATAATGATAATGTACACCAATGATACATACAAAGCACACCACCATTAACAACAATCGAACCTACGTAATAAAGCATGCACATCTACTGAGAATACACTACTATACTTACTCCCATACACTAATACAATCACCAATGTTAAAAATAAAATCACATATTACATATTGTACACAGAATCAATCCAACACCATAACATACCACCATGGCTATCCAAAACAATAGAATACAACCCCATAATATAGACTATTACATTTGACTAATCAGCATAAAAGAGCAACAAATCTGAAACACAACATTCAGTAAATAAGAAACTGATAAAAACCACAATGAAGTAGATGAACAAAAGAATTTACATACAATAAACTAAATAGAAATTCAATGTGCCATACCAAAAAAAAATTATAAATGCATATAGATAGATATATACTCAACCACAATTAATATATGCATATAAAGCTGGTTTTTCTCTGGTATATAAATATATATCACTAGCTCTATTAGTATAAGATAGTACTGATGATATTAGTTATTGTGGTATTGTTTCATTCCTTTATTGTAATGTGATTAATGTTACACCAGAGGCCCATTTGCAGCTTCGCTTGCAATGATCAAAATATTATGTTAGACAAAGACTATCCTAGATATTATTGTAAAGGTAATTAGAAGAGTTTCAATTAACTCTTCTGCTCGGCAGTGATTGAAATTGCTGGATAAATGACTTCCACAATAGTGCTTTCTCAGCAATTGTGAATGGCTCTAGTTTACTCTGTTTCAGTTATTGATTTTCTAGTGTCTCCAGCCCTAGACACTGCTCATGACAGTGTGGGTTTTTTTTTTTTTTTTTTTTTTTTTTTTTTTTTTTTTTTTTTTTTTTTAATTTTCTAAAATATTTTCAAATTCTTGATTTAATTGGTGTGTAGGAAGGGACATTTTCTTCAATAATACCCCCATGCATTCATTCATGTGAGAGGCCACTGTCCATACTGCTTCCTACCCCCATTTCCCATGCCCTGGTTGATGTTTCTTCTTTTTTTTTTCTTTTTTCTTTTTTTTCTTTTTTTTTTTAGTAGTTGCATACATAGAGGCCCATTTGCAGCTTTGCATGCTATGTTCAAAACACATTATCCAACTAACATTATCCTAGAAATTATTGAAAAGGGCATTGGAAGAGTTTCAAGTTTATTCTTCTGCTTGGCAGTGATTAGATAAATCACTTCCACAACAGTGCTGCCTCAGCAATTATGAACATCCCCAGTTTGCTTTGTTTCATTTATTGATTTTCTACTGTAGTCAGCCCTAAACACTGCTCATGATGGTGTAGGTGGGGTTTTTTGTTGCTTTTTTCCAAATATTTTCAAATTTCTGGTCTAATTTTTTGTCCGGATATTTGAAAAATAATACCCCAATGCATTTATTCATGGGAGGGGTCACTGCACACATAGCTCCCCATCCCCCATCCCCATTTCCCATGCCAGGTTGTCTGCTTGTTATATTTTTTTATTTTTATTTATTTATTTTTTTTTTTTAATTTTTTTTTTAAATTTTATTTTATTATTTTTTTTATTAATTACATAGCTGGTGGTAAAATGAAGTTGAAATTTGTCAAGTGTGTTCTCCAGTGTACTTTGACCTAATTTCTGGACAGCCATAAATGAGTGTAGTTACATCCTTAACATAGTTACTTCCAATGTTTTTCATTCATTCCTTTTTAATGTTATTTTATTTGGAGTCAGTGTAGTTATAATCACCCCTCATAACTACATTTTTCATTTATTATTTTTTTCTATTTATTATTTAATTTTTATAAATATTATCACTGGTTTCAAATTTATTTATTGGTGGTAATGATCTAATACTATTCTGGTCAACATTCTATGAATTGGTGGAGGAAGACATTTCAAATTATTTATTATCTTTCATCTTTTATATAGGACAATTTTTTTTTTTTTTAATTTTCAAGTATATTCTGCCAACTTCATAATTTTGCATTAATTTTAGACATGCCCACAACACAGAATTGGGGCTTGTAACTTGAGGTACTTAGCTGTTTTAGCTAAGCTTCAGCTCATGAAAGAGTCTTCCATTCTCAGTGGCACTGGCTAGCTAGATTTAGTTTTCTTTCATTAATTTTTTTTTTTTTTTTTTTTTTTTTTTTTTTTTTTTTTATCAGCAATTTTTAAAAATGGGGAGAGTGGGTGGATAGATGTGGACCTTTTACAAACACGATTTGCTTAAAAGAAAGACTTTAGTATACCTTTAACTTTTTAATTGGACATTTTAAAGAAATTCAAAGGCCTTCTGCAACCTTAGGACCACGTAGGGAGCAGAATGAAGTTTAATTCGCTGTCCCACTGACCCACAGTTCAAAAGTTTTTCTTGCCAGTTCAAAAGTTTTTCTTGCCAGTTACGAAGGCAGGCAGGCAGGCACACAGGCACACACACAGGGAGTTAGTGAAAATAATATATAAGATCCTGTTATGTTCTTTTACATCATCTATGCACAACTCATAAAGTTGTTGTCTGTTGGTTGTCTTTTGATTGTGAAAAACTTTATATTTTTTAACAAGACTGCATTGATCCTGATTTACATGAATTACTAAGTAACAAGTTATTACAGTGGTCCACCATTTCTTTTTAAACAAAAAGAATTTGTTGGTGTTCACACATACCATTCCAAAGAACGTTAATGATTTTGATATTGCAAGTCCAGTTGAGAAAAAAACCTATCAGCAATTTCAAAGGTAGCAAATTCACTCCAGACAATTTTGACTGCAGCATAGAGAAAGAAGAAAAAAGAGGCTGCATTTGGAGAGCAGCTGGAGATACAGAGCAGCTCCTAGCAACCCCTCCCCCCACCCCTCCCCCTTCCACCCATCACTAATTAGTTATAACAAAATTTAGGACTAACAAAAATTTCAAAAGGAGAACAGTGCTTAGAGAACACCAAAACAGTGTGCCAAAAAATCTTACAACTAAAAGAGCCACAAAGTATCAATAAGAAAATTAAACATTTAAAGGATCAACCAACATATTACTAAGAATATAATTCCTGCAAATATTTCAAACCTATGTCAGTGGTTGTGAGGAGCATGCACACAACAATTAAGGTTGAAGAAATAAACAAAACCAATTAAAATTAAATAGAGATAAATAGGAAGAACAAGACCAGTAATGTACATCCTCCTTTAAGATATGCCATCTACAATACATGTTCACCCCAAACATGTCCTACAATGATACATGGCCTGTTACAATGCATGACCTTCAAATACATAAACTCTTACACAAAATATCAACCTGAAGGACATGTCCCCCTGTATGACATGAACTCCCCTAAGACAATTTTGTGACCACAGCCTAGTAAGCAATATGGCTGAAGGCCAAAATTGCTTGCAAGTTGATACCAAAGATAACAAATTTTAGTGGGAACTGCAGGGGTCCATATGCCACAAACAAACAAACATAAGGGAAATTTATGTTTACTGTTTGGAAACACCCAAAGTTTGTTGTTACAACTAAGTGCTTTTACTATATAAAAACCCTGTGGTTCCAACTAAGTTCTCTTTAATGTACAGAAACTGAAAGGTTGTAAAATCTTACCTCAACTTTACCCTCATGGTAAGTTTTCTAAACAATTTTTGCCTGGTCTAAACACCATGTTTTAATAAATATTAGTGCATGACTTCTCACTATTCTACTTCTTTTAGGGGGGAAGCTCTTTGGATTAGACATTTGACACACACCTTTCTTAGAGGCTCCTGAATATAAGTATGAAATTTTTGGACACATTATTATCTAAATTCTAGAAACTTGGCAAAGTTTAAATTAATTAAAATTAAAAAAAAAAATTATTATTATGCCAATGGTAATGGTGAGTCAACCCTAAATAGAGAGCTACCCCAAGGCTTCAGTAAACTTTACTGGCGGGTTGATGATCATCATCTGTTAGTGAAGATTTCATTGGCTCTATTAACCTGAACCAACCAATTCTGTTCCTTTTTTGTGACTCTGCATAAGGTTTCTTTTTCTGCCTTACTATTTGAACATCAGTGTATGCCCTGGGCAGTGTTTTGAGGTGCTAGTGTGACAGACAGGCATCAGGAATGGTGTCTCCACCACTATTCACAAAAGGAAAACTGAGGTGTGTTTTCTTAAGGCTATGGACATTCCCTGGATCTTGCCCTCCATGACAGTTCACTCCACAATGGAGACTTATCTGTAAGTGTTCATGCATTTTCTAAACTAATCTTATAAAATTACAGGATGACTATTTGCAGCTCGGTTGCTTTGACTTTGCCGATTTTTCGAATTGCTATAAAAGTTTCAATATCTACTTATTTCCAATATTTCAGATATCATCCAATTCCGCCTGAAGTGGTGTTTTTTTACCCCCCCTATGTTACTCCTGAAGCTCTGCGAAGAAGGAATCAGCATTTACCTGTATAGTTCATAAGGAAAGTACAGGCATTCTTCAGACCAAGGGAATGTAGCTGGACTATCAGTCCCTTGCAGATGACATTGATTGAAGCTTGTTTGTGATGTGAAACTGCTGAGGTAACATGTTGATTACATTGAAGACAACTGTGGGACATAGAGAAGGTGGGAGGGGAGGGCATTGTGATACAGAACTGTTGAGGATAGTTCCATTGTGTTGAAGATCACTGAGATGGTTGGAGAGCATTGTCATGGAATTTCTTGTGAAAATGTGCAATGCATTAAAATTACTGAGAAGGTTGTGAGTGTTACATTGTAGAATTACCAGGTAACATTTCTTACTGCATTGAGGGTGGATCATCAGGAAATACTAAGCAAGTTATTATGTGCACTGCATTGAGGGTGGATCATCAGGAAATACTAAGCAAGTTATTATGTGCACTGCATTGAAGATTGCTGTGGTGGATGGTGGAAGTATTTTGGCATGAGGAATTGGAAATATTGAGAGAGTTAGGGTCCATGTTTTCTATTGTATTTGTCAAGTTGTTTTGAGAGTTTCTGTTGTTACCTTCACTTTGTTGTGATAATTGTAGTGCTATGTCAATTAAATGTCTGTCGGCATCCTCATCTTCAATAATTATTTCATCTACCATATCTTCTAGTCCGTCTTTATCAAAATAGTCATTTTTAATGTCCACCATGTGCCTACAAAACTTTCTCCACATTATTCAATAATGTCGTGTTTATATATGAATTGTTTACTGCCTTTGTTGTAGGAGAAATTTAATATTCTCTCTGTCTTTCCCTTCTCAAAAACAAATGTACCACTCTTCGTATTGCTTCATTACTGGAGTTTGTATTCATTTAATCCTTGAAGTGGTGTGACACTTTTATCAATGATAAAAACTTTTAATCATTAGCCAAGAACTCTGCATAAATGTTACTGAGACATTTTTGATATATGCCAGTTGCCCCAAACAATCCATCAGATATGTCATACTTTTGTTTAAGCATCATTTCTTCTTTTTTTTTTCCAAAAACAAACAAACGAACAAACAAAAACTCTGACCATCTCCATTATATATATTTTTCATTCATCTACAAGCATCTTTCCAATTCATTTTTAGGAATATTGAAATCCTTGGAACTGCAGTCATTTTCTTTACCCATTGCTAAATTAATAAGTTATCCTTTTATCATAGCAGAGGTTTTGTATTTAATCATGTTGCAAGATTAAGCCATCAGATTAAAGTATCTGTCTGTTATGAGCCCTGGTAGTAAGTAGCAGCAATAGAACTATAGCAAATCCCCAGTTGCTTATTGTATCCCTAAAGGGGACACAACTACACTACAACCCACACAAGTATTGACCTAGGTTCTTCAAAGAATTATTTTTAAAAATGACGGAGAACTGGAACTTGGGAGAACTTGGAAGATTTCGTTGGAGTTGTAGCTATCGGACTTTTCAGTGCTTGGCCATTTGGCAGGATAGCTTCAAATACCTTATACCTTAAAAAATTTAATTGTGGTCACTTTTAGCTGGTACTGGTCCTCCCTGTTTGCAAACCTCTCACTTACAGCGGCAAAGTCAAAATGAATAGTTTAGTCATAAATCAATCAACCAACTGTTCAGAGTTTTGAGGTGCACATTTCCCATCTTTCAATCAGAGAATCAGATCTGTGGATGGCCATGTGGAGATGAGAAGGGGTATCAACTCTTTTCAGTGGATTAAAACTGGTTCCTCCAATCACGACCCCACCTTTGCCAGAAATCGACCTCTTCTTCCTACCTCCCCTTTTCTGTGCACCATAAATCCTCATTTTTGAAAACCTTAACTCTTGAAACACTGATTGATGTGAATATAAAGTAATAATGCTATCTTTCCCATGAAAAAGTGTGTGTGTGTGTGTGTGTGTGTGTGTGTGTGTGTGTGTGTGTGTGTGTGTGTGTGTGTGCGCGTGTGTGCGCACGCATGTACAAGAAGATAATACGAAGGGAGTACTTCAATATTTTAATCAATGAAATGAGAAGAGACTTATAAGTAGATCAGCACAAGCCACAGGCTATGGCAACAATCAAGTTCCTCTCCCTGCCAACCTTTACATTACAAATAAGAGTATGCAAGTAGGAGGTCAGAGGTCACGAGCGTGTGTACTTTCCCCAGATGTGGAGCAGGAAGACGCAAGCAATGAACAGCAAACTCATGACCAGTACTGGCACCGGACCACTGGGAGGAGAGGGGAGCAGACAGACAAACAGACAAACACACAGAAAGAGAGATACAAGAGGGCAAGAAGTAATTAAAACAAACATCCAAAAGTATTTTGAGTTCTGTAGGTTGTTCTGTAATATCCAATTATTTCTGGAGAGAACACATGGATCACCCACACACACACTCAGACAGACAGACACTCTCAGACAAACAGACACACAAGTGTGTGTGTGCTTGTGCACTTTACGATGGAACCATCCATGTGAGATAGGACACACAGTGTATGATGGAACCATCCATGTGAGATAGGGTACACAGTGTATGATGGAACCATCCATGTGAGATAGGACACACAGTGTTAGGATGGAACCATCCATGTGAGATAGGACACATGGTGTTATGATGGAACCATCCATGTGAGATAGGATACAGTGTATGATGGAACCATCCATGTGAGATAGGACACACAGTGTTAGGATGGAACCATCCATGTGAGATAGGATACACTGCGTTTGTTTGCACACAGTGGAGATCACTTTTGATAGGGTGTCATTACGGATTTGACCTCTGGTGACTCTAGAGGCCTAACTTACGACAAACACAAATTGTTATAGGAATATACAAACCACTACACTGGGCTAGAAATAATACTGATGCAGGAATAGAAATAACTCTTGTTATAATAAGTTAATTGAAGTACTCCCAGAAAGTGAAAATTTTTTTTAATATCGCTACTTTAAAATTGTTCATGTTGTTGATCCCCCCTGCCCAACTCACACTTTAATTCCTGGGGAATCATCGCCAGTGTAGAACTTCCACATGGAACCTGCTGAACCACCAGCTGTCTTCATGCCGACTTGCTTGTTACTGCCTCCTGTACGTCTGCAAACACCATTGACATCACGTGACAGACAAGAGGCAGTTCATTGTATGAGGTAGGGGTTGTCAGTGTTGCAGGTAGGGGGTGTCAGTGTTGAAGGTAGGGGATGTCAGTGTTGCAGGTAGGGGATGTCAATGGTCCCTCTAGACCCACATCCTCCTCATGCATAAGCACACCCCCCTCCCCATTTGCCTCACACAGCCAACACAGTGAAGATCATCATCTTTCAAAGATGTGACCGCACAAGAGAGGCAGCATCTGGCCTGGGAAATGGCGTAGATATATTCACAGCGAGTAGTGCCAGTGTTGTTGCTGACTATAAGCTACTGTGTGTCCTGAGGTAAGGTCATAAAGTGATGCAACAAATGCAGGAGTGCCCATTACTACATCACGTGATAGTGTACCAACAGCACTCCTCCATCATGTGACATGATGCCAACACTCTAACATGAACCACCCCCCCCCCCCCCCTCCTTTCCCTGGATGACAAGTGAGCCAATAGAGTTGTGTGAGACTCTGAACATGCAACGGTGCACGCCTTCATCACCGCTGCCAAGACCAGGCACGTGCAAGGGGGAGCTTGGTCAGCTATGCATATTGTTGACAATCCTAATATTCTGATGAAGTATGGCCATGTACATGTGTACAGACAACAGAGGGCTATACACACATGTACATGTGTGACCCTACAGGCATACTACGGAGAGATACACACACACAAACATGTGTGACCCCATTGGCATGCTATAGTAGGATACACACACATGTACATGTGTGACCCCACAGGCAGGCTACAGAGGGACATACACACATTACATGTGTGATCCCACAGGCAACTTCCCACATGTCCTCTGGTGGGGTGGGTGACAGGAATGCTATGGTAGTTGGACCAATGGAGTAACACAGAAAGGAGGGGCAGTGACAACTTGACCAAATCACATGGCCAGGAAGAACTCAGTTAGCTCAGTAACTAACAAGCATTCTCAACCCAGTGATCAATACCAAGCAAGTATTTTGTCAGACTAAATATATCCCATGAAGCCCTACCCCACACATGCACCAGCTCCACACACACCCATCACTCACTGCTCCACTACAATAGATCTTTACAATATGCACAGCCTAGCTGGTAGGTTAGACACGCCCCGTGTGCCCTATGTAAGCCTGTATCGTCTACACGGCTAACCGTGTTTTGGGGAAGGGGAACAGTTGCTTGGCAGATGGCCAGCCAGCACTGTGACTTTAAAAGTTCTCTTATTAGAGAGAACAACAATGTAAACAGAATGTGGGTCTGTGTGTATTTCACACATAGGGGATTCTGAACCTGGTAAAGGGTATCCATCTCCTGTTCTCTTACAAAGGCCAAAGACATGTACACACCTGTGGTGATATAAATGTTCCCTTACTGGGAGGGAGGGATGGAGCCCTAGAGATGTATAATGCAAGATGATGGAGGTACATGGCAAGATGACGGAGCAGAAATAGTGAGAATCAAGTGGATTTGACTAGAACTGTGATTGCCCATGATCATTGCTCTGGTCTGGTCTAGTCCAGTCTTGTTCCCAGACTCCTCCTCCATATTCATAGCACTCGATGTATTGCATTACCAGCACAGCAAATGAAGTGGTGGGTCTGGTAACTAGCCGTTCCATTCTGTGCCCCCAGAGTAATCATGTGTGTAATTATCAACTAAACTAATATTCACCTGTGGCACACAGGTCTAGGAATACTTGCAATGGCGATAGTGAACACTTGGAATGGTGGTGGTGGGGGGGGGGGGGGGGGGGGGGGCTGAGTGGCGAATACATTTCTAAATTTTACTCAAGAATGGATTTTTAAATAATATTTTTATGGTTTGGTGTTAAAGTTTGTTGTTACAACTAATTTGATACAACTAAGTGATTTTACTGAACTAAGTACTTTTTACTGTATAGAACTCAAAGTTATAAATCTCAACACAACTTTAACTTTATCTTAAGTGTTCTAGATGACTATATTGCCTGGTTCAAAAACTACTGTTTAATAAATATTGTAAAGCCGTGTCCACACTATAAACGGGTTTGTACATCTCTCCATCTCTCCAGTAACACCCGGTTACAAAAGTTTTCTTGTGTCCACACTAGCATAGGGCTGAACCCGCTCAACACCACCTGTGTGGGCTGACTGATTGGCTGGGCAGATTAATTCTCTTTTCTCTACCACGTATAGAAACAGGGGTATTCTATTTCTGGTGTGCTCTGTTGTTCTGTCTCTTTCTCTTTGTAATATCATTGCACAAAGGAAGAATAGAGAACGGGGAGAGAGCTGTTAGTAGCTAAACCCCTAATGGTGAACATCAGCAATAAAGCCACAAGTATGTTCTATAAATCAGAGCCACTTGAAACCTACCCTTCTGAAGGTTTCAGGTGGAACCAGGTAAAACCTGGTGGGATGAAACCAGGTATAGTGTGGACACGTGGAACCTGTTTCAGACACAGGTGACCCTGGTTTTATTGTGGAGTGTGGACAGGGCTTAAGTGTGGGAGCACTCTTGTTCTATAGCAGGGCCTCATCACTCAAAGACAACCTTACAAATATGACCACTTCACTGATCAGACCACTTCTTCCAAGTCCCACATTATTCCCTAAGAACATAATACATTTCCCATTCACGATTAGGATCACCTCACAATTCAGACTAAGACCACCAATGAACAGCCTATTTAGCCCACCTGACCCTTGACCTTGTGTCATGCACATTTTCTGTCTGAAGAACAAGATGGCTAAGTGGGATGAGTTAACATTGGAAGCTCAAGTGGAACTCATTAAATTGAAGGAATAGGCACTTCTGGAGTGAATTAGAGGCAAACAGCTGGTAAATTTGTGGTCAGCTAGTCCCAGGGTCTCCTGAAAAGGAAAGCTGAAGGAATTGGGAATGGGACACCATATCTGGTCTGTCCTGAAACATAGTACCAGTAAATATTAAGGAAATGAATAAGAGACTGTACTTGGAGATGGTGGCTATTTCTTAGGTGTATGGTATTCTCTGCATCATTCTCTTAGTTCTGATCAAATCAATGTAAGTAGACAAAAGAAATGGAGTAGTATTTTAGGAGAACCTATCATACAGTAAACTACACTCATTCATACACTCACTGGGACAGCAGATACCGTGAGTCTGTCACACTCTGGGCAGTAACTCACCTCTGCCTAGCTCCCCCATAACCCCTGGGGGAGCGAGATGAACTGCCAGTGGCGCTAGCACCACTGCTACTTCTCCCAGTGCTCACGGAGGTGGCGGAAGCTGGCCTCTGCACAATGAATAACAAATAATGTACATGAAGCCTCGCAACACAATATTCTAGCTTGTAGCTCACCATTTCTTTTCTTGAAGGTGTAGGGAAATGGTTGTAACAAAACGTTATTGCGCAGTGTGCGCTATTTGGTAATTTCAATCATGGAGTATGTCCGGACGAGGTGGTCGGCGAGGTGAGCATTGTTGTGTCACTGTTTTACCCCCACCCCATAAATAACTGTTAATTAGTGGTGGTGGAACTGTTCCTCTTTTGTACCCGCTGGAGGGTCTGAGGGGTGGCTGCAGTCATTGACCAGCTCCCCTATGAAATGTTATTTTTGTTAGCATTCTGTGTCTTTGTTAGCATTCTGTGTCTTTGTTAGCATTCTGTGTCTTTGTTAGCATTGTGTGTCTTTGTTAACATTCTGTGTCTTTGTTTGTTTACCCCACTGTCAGGGAGCCTGATAGTCCCAAGACGACACAGTCAACCACTGCAGTGAACACTGACTTTGGTGGAAATGAGGCTGTATTGGAGTACATTCCAATTCGATTCTTGGAGAATAGAATTGGAACCCTTTCTCGCACCTGTGTTCCCCATGACCTGGCTAGACTAGCACAGCACAGGGAAAACATGGAGAAATGGAGGGAGACAAGCAGTTGGAACAAGCTGCACGTGGAGCAAGTCAATGCCAGCAGGACAGTACAGGTGTGTGTGCGTGCGTGTGAGGGTGTGTGTGCGTGCGTGCATGCATGCATGTGCGAGGAAGGACGTGCTAGCTTGGCCACTGAGTGTCCTAGGACCCTACATCATACATACGTCCATACATACATACGTAATACGTACATACATACGTAATACATACTTACATACATACATACATACATACATACATACATACATACATACATACATACATACATACATACATACATACATACACACACACACACACACGTACAAAACATGCATGCACAAGGGATACTATTTATAGATGAAGAGTAGCTGATGTTTAGCTAGGGGCAAGCTATGGCAGTAATGGCATATTAGTTACCCTGTGAGGTACTCATTTCACTGAGGACTTCCTCACACTCCCTCTGGTGGATGTCATGGCACTCCTCTGATTTGATGGCCTTAGAGTGCTGTCATTGGCCAGCTGCTTCTTTGTAGGGCCTTATTGTTTGTTGTAAGGAATTGAGAGAAAGTCCTATTATTTGTGGGTTGTTGCATGTTAAAGTGTTCATAGACCTCTGACAGCTCTAAATTTCCTTGCAAATAGGTGGACAGAGTGTTGCTGGGGTCAGGGGGTTCACACTGTCAGTTGGGGACAGACCAGGTGGCTGGGGTCAGGGAGTCCTGCCTTTAGGTGGGGACAGACCATGTGGCTGGGGTCAGGGGGTCCTGCCTTTAAGTGGGGACAGACCATGTGGCTGGGGTCAGGGGGTCCTGCCTTTAGGTGGGGACAGACCAGGTGGCTGGGGTCAGGGGGTCCTGCCTTTAGGTGGGGACAGACCAGGTGGCTGGGGTCAGGGGGTCCTGCCTTTAGGTGGAGACAGACCAGGTGGCTGGGGTCAGGGGGTCCTGCCTTTAGGTGGGGACAGACCAGGTGGCTGGGGTCAGGGGGTCTTGCCTTTAGGTGGGGACAGACCAGGTAGCTGGGGTCAGGGGGTTCAGGCTTTAGGTGGGGACAGGCCCAAGCTCTAGCCCTACAAATAAACATACACACAGGCAGAGAGACAGACAGACTCATCCTACATCATGATGGACTTGAAGCCTAAATAATTTGGGTCACTTGGCCACATCTGGGCTTGGGGGCATGTATATGTAGGATAGACCCTTGGAACGAACTTTTATATGTTGGCTTGCACACACCTCATTGCTCTGGGAGATACATGGGCTGGGTCCCACCTGGCCACACCCCCTGCTTTGGGAGATACATGGGCTGGTTGCTACCTGGCCACATCTTGTTATACTGAAAGATACATGGGCTGGGTCCCACCTGGCCACACCCCCTGCTCTGGGAAATACATGGGCTGGTTGCTACCTGGCCACATCTTGTTACACTGGGAGATACATGGGCTGGGTTCCACCTAGCCACGCCCCTTGCTCTGGGAAATACATGGGCTGATTCTTACCTGGCCACATCTTGTTACACTGGGAGATACGTGGGCTGGGTCCCACCTGGCCACACCCCCTACTCTAGGAAATACATGGGCTGGTTTTTACCTGGCCACATCTTGTTACACTGGGAGATACATGGGCTGGTTTTTATCTGGCCACATCTTGTTACACTGGGAGATACATGGGCTGGGTCCCACCTGGCCACACCCCCTGCTCTGGGAAATACATGGGCTGATTCTTACCTGGCCACATCTTGTTACACTGGGAGATACATGGGCTGGGTCCCACCTGGCCACACCCTCTACTCTGGGAAATACATGGGCTGGGTCCCACATGGCCACACCCCCTGCTCTGGGAGATATGGGCTGGGTCCCACCTGTTTTTTTGGCAGTATCTGTCTATAATTATTAAAAGTTGTACTTGGCCAAACCATATGACAATTGGTTTGGTCACATGTTGCCACACCTATTCATATGTTAATATAATTATATCCCTGGTAACACTGAGTATGCCTGCTAGTGTATAGATAGATAAATAGATAAATAGATAGATAGATAGATAGATAGATAGATAGATAGATAGATATCTAGATAGATATCTAGATAGATAGATAGATATAGACAGTAAAAGCACTTAGTTATAATCAAATAGTTGTGACAACAATTTCAGTATTTCCAAGCAGTAATTAATTAGTTACAAAATCCATTCTTGTGCAAACCTTGTGGATGTATGCTGCCCCTGCCCCACCCTTCCAAGTGTTCCTAGACCTGTGTGTGTGCCACAGGTAGTAATCTATATATATAGTCCTATTGTATTTCCCTTGTTGATATCAGCAACTGAGGGGTCATCTGCAGACGCTGGATGAGCTAAGGCAGCAGGTCACAGCTGCCGACATTGTCACCTTTGACTCCCTGACAGCCAGCATGCGGGCAGAGATCCTCTGTGCAGTGGCAGACTACCAGGCCCTTGTGTCCACCATGGACTATGTGGAGGTGGTGGAGGAGGAGGAGGTGGAGGAGGAGGGACGGGAGGGAGGGAACATGTGTCTGAGACAAGCCCACAGAGACGCTGATCACTACCAATCTCTGGAGGAGCTCAGAATGGTAAGGTTTCTTTCTGTTGTTATTGTGCTAGATAACACCAAACTTTGTTTCTCTCTCTCTCTTTTTCTCCTCTTTGTTTAAAGGAACTCCTGGAGCTTAATGGCTTAGTACAGCACCTCAACACATCAGTCCATGTAAGCACCACTGCCACACCACTATTGCACATGGGCATTGGTAAGTCCAGGTGGAAGTGTTCCTCAACAGTAATGACACAGGTGCATGGATGGCAGCTGGACAAGCCAGCAACGATTCATAGCTTGTTGTCTCACTCACAACTCCCATCTGTTCCATCAGCTGCAACTGTATGGCCGCAACTGTGTGGCTGCAGCAACTGGTTGTTCTTGAACAAAATTAATATATAAATGAGCGAAAATAAATGCAATTGGGGAAAATGGAAGAAGAGAAAGTAAAGGTTCACTAACCCTTATGTTCACACCATATGGATATGGGTTTTGACATGGAGGTCTTGGGGTCCAAGTCTGTGTGTGTGGGGGTGTGTGTGGGTGGGTGGGTAGGTGGACTTGCGGGCGTGCGTGTCAGAATGCCATGCTATAATGCTTGAGGCCATTCGATTATTGTGAATAATTTACAAAAGGTTTCAATAACATGACTACTACATAGTGAAACAATATTTGTCTTGTGGTCAGTTTGTGATTAAGTAGTTTAACCACATTTTGTTGTGGACAATGATCCCATAGTGCAATGATCCCAACATGTATTATAGTGCAATGATCCCAACATGTATTATAGTGCAATGATCCCAACATGTATTATAGTGCAATGATCCCAACATGTATTATAGTGCAATGATCCTAACATATATTATAGTGTATTACATGTATATCACGTGTATTATAGTGTATCACATGTATTATAGTGTATCACATGTATAAAAATGCAATGTGGTGTGTGTTTGACCAATGGATGCCTGGCATTGATTGACCTATGAACCTTAAAATGTTTGTGTTGGTTTGGTGGGGAAGGGAGGGTGTGTGAAGGGGGGGGGGGGGTGTGCGTGTGTGTTGGGGACGCCTGTTGAGGACAGGTCAATGTGAGTTTGAGGAATAGTTGCATGCTAAATGCCCTAGAGGTAAGTTCCTTTTTCTCGACCATTATTTGAGGTGTTCATGGTGTCACTGTACAGGCAGGAACAGTGATGATTAGTGTTCTGTTACAATGGCAATATTGTGATTTTGTGTGTGGTGGTGGTTGCAGGAGCAGTCTACAAGTGTTGCACAGATCAGTGCCGAGACAGAACAGGCAGTATTGCATGTTGCAGGAGGTGTTGAGGATCTCAGAATGGGACGTCGATTGAAGGACTTTGTTCTTCCAGTGGGAGGAGGTATTGTGGGAGGAGTTTTAGGAGGATTCGTGGGAGGACCAATTGGCGCCTTAGCAGGGTTGAAGGTCGGAGCTGTGATTGCAGCCACTGCTAGCACTGCCGGCATAGTGGGTGGAGCTTTCCTTGGTCACCATGTCAATGTCAGTCAACGCAAGACAGAGTTGAAGGAAGCAAGTGAAAGGGCATGCCACCAAGAGGAGAAAAAGGACAACTAAATGTTGTGGATACTCCAAAATGGTTTCAACCAATATATCTGCACTATTGTATATAGCATGATTCATACCTACATCCGATCAATGTGTGATGTATGCCCTTGCATGCATGCATGCATGTGTGTATGCATGTGTCATGATGTATGTGCATGTGTGTATTTACATGCATGTGTGTGTACAAACATGTACAACTTTTGTACTCCTGTATTCCATTGAGAACTAATGATGTTCCTTGCTCTCTCTCTTCACCTTTGCAGTTATAATTACTCCAATTAATTATCATTATTTTTATTAATCACATTGTTGTTATCATGTGATCATACGAGAGAGTTGACAGGATAGCAACGCTCACGCACGCACATGTATATGCACACACACACACACATGCATGCACACACACATACGCATGTGCACACACGCACACACATATCTAGCTTGTTATCTGAATGAAATATGTAAAGAATTGTTATATATTGATCATACATAAAGTTATAGCTGTTTCATTGAAGCAGTAATAACATGCGTGTGTTTCTTTGGTGATAAGTTCTGCATATAGTGAAACTGAATCAATCTGTTGCAAAAAGTATAGAAATGTTTACCCAACAGTTATTTCCCAAAGTAACCTCTTACTTAGCAATGGTGGCAACAAGCGTAATATCACAACAAACAGAAAGATATCCGTCAAAAACAGTACATAGATCGAACAAAAATTTAGAAAGAATGTATGTAGCTACATGGAAACAACCTATCTACACTAGGCCAGGCTAGACATCAGGTGACCTTGTTTTAGAATAGAACTACCTTTAAAAAAAAAGGATGTTTTAGAACAATTTTTTATGCTGAATTTGAATCTGATGAGTGTTAGATGTGAAACTTTGAAAATTTTTGTAGAAATGCAATAATCCAAAATGCCCACCCAAAACCTGTAACCAGCTATGGATGGCTGAGCAATGCATAAAAAAAGAGAGTATTTTAGTAAGCTATGACTGACGAGCATAAAAATGAGTTGGATACTAAATTATAGCATCATAAATTATGCTGATATGCATATCAGGGGGTGGAGTGTGTCCTAGCATGGCATGGAAGGTTATGAGGATGTGTGTCCAGTTCTCTTTCTGATTGGCTGTTTATATAGATTATCCTTACTGATATGATTACCATGTATCACTATTCCCATGGGCTGGGACTCCTACTTGGCCCATGCATTTACAGAAGGAGGTGAACTTGGTGCAACAGCTAACCACCATAATGGGGTAAAACTTGGTTGCAGTTCTGGTCCATCAGCAGTGAAAACTGAAGGCAGCCATATTGGTGGCAGTCTGTTCAACTTTGGATACACAACTTCTGCAATTTTCTTTTTGAAGATGTCTGCACACATTTTGTTCAATGATGCCTTGTGTTCTTAAACATGAAGTGTGGCTACAAACTTGTAACACAGTGTGTAATGAACACAGCACACTGCAATGATCGGGAAGGATGTAGCACATGAGCTAGATGTGGGAGATAATCACTTGGAAATAGGTGTATCACAAATAGAATCAATATGCACATGTTCTCTTGCTCTCAATAGATTTCTGTTTGTACCATATATTTGTGTAAATATTGAGAATATTTCATATGAACTAAACAGAACTCAAATTTTTATCCCAGTAGATTTGATATTTTAGAATAACAGCTGCTGTTCAAACATATCCTATAATTAACTTTTATATGAATTGAAAATTGAGTACTGAATTATTTACCATTGTCTAGTGTCCTTACATTGGTATCCTCAGTTAAAAAAAAAAAAAAAAAAAAAAAAAAAAAGAAAGAAAGAAAAAGAAAAAAAAAGAATGCTAATGGGAAAGCATACACCACTGGGAGAAGTGAGTGTTCGGTGCTATCATGGTAGAAGAAAAGAGCTCTACACTTCTATTCCTACACCTTTTTTGTCTCCTAGGTGCAGACAGGTGTCACTACGAAGATGTTAAGCCAAGTTACATGAGAGTAGCCCTCACTGGAGTGTAGTGGCTGTACTACAAAACCTATATACATGAAATGTGGCTGCAACCAGGGTAAGAAACAGGACTAATAATCGACACCACATTTATATATGATTCCAGTTGAACTGATATAATGAAAACCGAAATGGTAGAAGAACAATGATTAACATTACTAGACAGGAGTGAAACATTTTCACCAACAAGCAGCAGTTGCATCAGGTGGCTGTTAGCATAACTTAGATGCATGAGATCATGTTGTCCAAGTCTGTTCATGCCTTGGTGACATGCACATGATGATGTGTGTGTTGGAGCTATTAATGCCTTCATGCTTGGATGAGAGTTTTAACAATTTCTCAAGTCTACATTTTTAGCTTCTGTCCAGACACCAAATTCCCCAAAATGTAGTGGTCATAGAGGAACTCATGAGGCCAGTATTACACCATGAAGAGCTACACAAATGGAGGAGCTCACTCAATATCTGCATTAAGAAAAAGTCACCAGGACTGGAGCAGTACAAAACTGTGGGTTCAATACCTTACTAACCGTGTCTTATCATGATGCAGTTTATTCAAGCAGAAAGGAAAAATAATTGATCACTGCATTTGGGTGGTGATGTTGCAATAATCTAACTTTTTTTTTTGTACCTAGTCATGTCAATATGCAAGATATGATCTCCATTATCTTTAATACATGCAGCAAATTCATCCACAACTGCCAAAAACTTGAATGTCTGCAGAGCATGGCATGCCCACAAGGATGGCATATGGAATGCCATATGGTCAGGTCTCTTTTATTGAGACCACCTATGGAAGGCAAATGCATTGGGTTTGTTCTGTGTATAATTATCATTTGTATTGAACTAAAATTACTTTTTTCCCCCCCTCTTCCTGGTGGCCATCTTGGATTCATTTATATAAAAATGCTCAAGGTTTATCATCTGGCAATCATCAGATTTGGATTCAGCAGGTAAAAAACAACAATAACACTTTATATTAAAAAGCAAGTTTGCCTGAAAATCATGGCTTCTAGCCTGGACTAATATTTTATATCTTTTAAGGTATAGTTTAATTGTTCAGGAGTGAGTGGGGCTGCTTTTGCAGATTCTTCCAATGCCAGACTTCTGAAAAAGTGCCATTCTTGTTTGATTGAAGTTTCGCTTCTTCATCAAGTGCAGGTTTCCCCATTTTTACAAGATAGTGCTCTACTACATCAGATTCACTGATGGTCTGGTTGGGTTATGTGGTGCTGGTTAATACCAAGTCTGGCAGAGGAGATTCCAACTTTTCCAGACCCGAATGTATGAAGTCTAGGCTGCTGGTAGTTTTCTCTCATCTAGACTAGGGTGTACTGCATTGAGGCTTTCAAGGAGGAGGTGATTGGCAATATCAGGTTCCTGGTGTTGGTATACCTCAAGGAGTTGCTGACCTTGGAGTCAAAGCATGGGATTTAGACTGCAAACCTCTAGGTATGTTAGTTCAATTTAGTGACTTTGAAAATAGCTTTATGAATCTTGAATATGCTTCATTCACCAAAGAATGTGTATGGGGAATGCAGACAACACTCTTCCAGCTGTTCAGAGAATGTTGACCAGTTTGGTTTGCAGAAGTTCCAGTGAGGTTTTTGGACTGATCTAATTGGTATTCATAGACCAATGTGTGTTACAAACAGGTCTGTGTTGGTTTCTGATAAAGTCATTTAGTACTTACCTAAAGTTGTAGAGGTTGCCCATTGTGTGTAGTGACCCAGCATTAGTAAGGAGAACAGTCACTGTTCCAATGTGAAGTGTGGAAAGAGTGTTCACTGGACTATCTGGTGGCAATATACCCCATGATTGCGGTGCTCATCACATACATGTTAGTGCAGAGGTTTAGTTATGCATCTTCCTTGTCACAGCCTCTCAACAAATGCCTACACTATTTTAAGAAGGAATGGAATGTTGGAAATTCCCTTACACTCATCCTCCTTTCCCAGGTGAAAATCCTCAATGTCACCTTCAACATACTGACATCATATCATTATTACACCATTAATGGTACACATGGATGGGTGTGGTGGCTGAGTAGTTATGCTCTTGGACTAACAACCCATGGGTTGTGAGTACAAACCCAAGCACTGACAGGAAAATTTCCTGTCCTTCAACATCTTCCCACGCCAGTCCACCAGCTCATGTGGACTACCTCCTGTGGTGAGCCCTGGAAAACTGACACACAGTCAGGCCAAAGTCAACAAATTGAGAAGAAATTCTCATATGAAAGAAGAAGAAGAAGAATGGTACACGTAGCCACCCACATGTGTATAATGATCCTGGTACAATATACTTAAGCAAACAACACTTACCACCTTTGTCTTCAATTTTCTACCTTTTCTTTTCTTGAACAGTATCATGAAGTGGCTTCTATCAACATGGTGGTGATTATCATATTGTAGCCACCCACATGTTTACAATGATCCTGGTACAATGTACTTAAGCAAACAACACTTGCCTTATTTTATGTTGGCTATAGCTATGAGCTTTGTCTTCAATTTTCTGCCTTTTCTTCTTTTGTGCTTGTACACTTTTAAAAGTTTCCATAAATGCCTAAATTGGACAGGATTGCAACATCCAGCTCTCGCCACCTTTATGGATGCCTTCCAAGGATACTACAAACAAAATCCTTGCACCCTGCACTTGTTCCCAGCCACCTTTATGATGGCACAAGTCACCAATTTGATAATACTTTCTGGCTTAGGAATTGAACAGTATCATGAAGCTGCTTCCATCAACTTGGTGGTGATTATCATATTGATTGTCATCACCAGACCATTCAAAAATAGGTGGCACAATATGATCACACTCGCTCTCTTCAGTGCAGCTTTGATTTGCTATATTTCAGTTGTGTTTCAAATCTATGTCTGTCTCACAGTTGAAGATCACACTAGCTGGATACGCTTTATACAAGTGTATAGTAGTGTGTTTATTCCTCCATTGTATGGATTAACTCTCTTCATTCGAGGAATCTTACCAGCCAGGATCAAGAATATGATATTTATCCAATTGATTAAAACTACTCTGGAAGATGCACCACCATGACGCAGGCTTGAATATGACCAAGAAAGTACTTCACTACTTAATCGTTGACACCCTGTACTAGTAAATATGTCATTGCATGCATTTTGAAAATGAAATTTTGTCTTTGGATTACATTTGTAAGATCTTAATATATTATTTCTATTAGCTCCCTGATGTACTCTAAAACCAAAAATAAACTCTCAAACCAAAAGTAAATTCTCAAACCAAAAGTAAATTCTCAAACCGTGGGTCTTTGGATCACCACTGGAGTTTTATTCTGCTTCCTGTGTTGTCCTGTCTCGAAGAAGGTATTAAAATTTTACATAAAGCTCCAACAGAAAAGTTAGATGGGAAAGAAATCAGTACTTTTGGCAAATTTTGTGCTTGCTATTGGTAAAGGGTTTGTAAAGGGTAAAGGGTTTGTAAAGGGTAAAGGGTTACTACATAACCACCAATGCTTTTAAAATGTCTATTAGAAAAGTTGCACAAAAAAAATTAATCATTGAAAAATTATCCCCAACCAAGGGAGGAGACATATTTATCAAAGATTAAAAAGATGGGGACGAGAAATCACTTTGAGTTGAAATAAGTGCTTAAAAGGTTAACTGAACTGGAAAAAAAATTTTTTTTTTTTTTTTTTTTTTTTTTTTTTTTTTTTTGATGCATAACCTGGTATAAAAAAGTTTGGAAAATTTTAGTACAATATTCATGAAGAAAACTTAGCTTAAAATTTTTACATCCTATGGGGGGGGAGGGGGGGGGGGGAGGGAGGGGTAACTAGTCATGACATTACATGGGGGGACAGCTGCAGCCAGAACTATTTCAACAAACTTCAACAATTCCTGGGGTCAGGAGGCCCAATTCCACTGGAAGTTCAGGATTGGTAGCATCACATTGACATCTAGTGCAATAGCAACTGGGAAAGAGTTGTGGAGTTGGAAATCTGAAGGAATAAGTGAAGAGATCTGTCCCTTGGGAGAGTGCAATAATTATTCATACCTTCACCTATTTATACTGCTCCTCAGTTTTATCTATCTCTGATTCAGGTACAGAAAATGAGGATCAAAGACTTTCTGATTTATTATGATAAAATATAGCTATTTGCAAAAAAACTTTAGCTTTGGCTACTTTTGGTGTGGAGCTAGATATTTAATAGCTAGCTATATAGCTACAGAAAATGAATATCTTGTTATGGTAATACTTGCTAGCTAGCTTGCCATTTTTGGTGTGGAGCTAGACATTTCATAGCTAGCTAGCTATATAGCAAACTGTGTAATTGTTCTTATTACACTAGGTCATAACATTTATAGCTAGTAGCCTAGGGTAGTTACTTGCCATAAATGTTATAACCTAGTGTAAAAAAGAATAATTACACAGTTTTCTCTATAGCTAGCTAGCTATGAAATATCTAGCTCCACACCAAAAATGGCAAGCTAGCTAGCAAGTATTACCATAACAAGAGAGAAAAACCATTCATTAAATGAAGACATACATGTAATATTCAGATACAATATGTAATAGACACAATAGGCAATAGAGTCCTAGGACACAAGCAAACACAGATAATATTTCAATTTATATAGTGAGGTTGGCAAGGCTAATAGAACCTAGAGTGACTGAGTTAGGTAATTAATGACCTGGTGCTACACCAGACCATCTGCTTATGTGCCATGAATATCTGTTGAGAGCAGGTAATAGACACTTTAGCAGCCTGTAGCAGGATGGAAGAGCTTAATTGAATTCGGTCATGAGGAAGAATGTCTGTAATTGCTTCTTTGGCACTTGGGGGGATGTGCCCAAGAGAGCCAATTTCAACAGTATGATAAGTTGTATTCCATTTTCTATCCTTCAGGTCATGACCAAGTAGTTATAATTTTCTTATTTTTGTTTTCTAACTCTGGTATTTTGGAGGGCAGACTTAGAATTGGATGGGACTGTCAGTTCGAGCATTTGAATTTCTCTGGTACTATGTACTATGACAATATCTGGTCTGGATGATGTGGATAAGATCTCAGGAGGGATTGTGGAAGGGGGTTGTCCTCTGCCCTCCAGTGATCTAGATCAGCATAGATCTTGACATCATGTGGCAGATTATTTTTAAGATTAATGAAGGTCGACTTTAATACTGAGTCATGGTGCCAAGTGAACCGACCTTGTTGTAATGCTGTAGGGCATCCATTGAGGATATGAGTGGTGGTTGGTCGGGTTGAGGAACAGAGGACATTTGGAGGCACATCGGATGTTCCACCTGCGTAGGTTTGCAGGATGAGGCAAGGAATCAGAGCCTACCCTTAGCATGAATGATAATTGCCCATGAGGTAATCCAGATTGTACTATCTTCTTCCAAGAATGACACTCACTTTCCAATATAGTAATTTCTTTAAATTTGCTCTGTACTTTGAGGTCAGATAGGTGTTCATCTCATCTTTCTTTTATCCTTTTATCGATCTTATTAGTCGATTTTTTTAAAGGTGTGGTTAGAATCTGAGAGATGGGGAAATCAAAGTAGTCCTTGAAAAGGTAGATATTTAAGGTTTTGTTTGAACATAGTTGGAAATTAATATTTCTTGTAGTTGGTGTACAAGAGGGTCCAGGGATTTCATGATTGCTGTGAGTAATTTTTGCTTTTAGTTTTATGATACTTAGTTGGGGAATTTTCATGACCTCTGGAATGGTACAGCAGCACCTGAGTAGCATTTCTCAGTAGGTTTAGCCACTTTTTCATCTTCTTTGTTGCTACTGCCTCTAAATTTTGTATTCTAGTAGTGCTGGTTTGATTCACTGCCAAGAAATAGTGGAATGATGGTGCCAGGTAATGATGGTGCCAGGTAATGATGGTATTTCCATACTTTGAACTCCCTTCGGATGTGTTTAGCGTCAAATTTTCCATAGCTGCTTTGAACTTGCTTAAGATAGAATTGTTACACAAGGTAGTGGTTGATTTTGGAGTACAAGCAATGTATTTGCCTAGAAACTTGGTGCCTACCTTGGAAATTTGGGTTGTCTTACCACTAACAAGAGCGACTGAGAATTTTTTTGTCTTGTTTGAGACCTTTCAATGATAGAGTGTAACATTTGTCTGCCCTAATCGCTAGATCCAAATCAGATGCACAAAGATCAATTCTAGATTGGGCATTCCTGTGATCTTCTTTGTCAGAGCTAATTAGAGTTAGGTCATCTGCAAAACCCTTGATTTTATGTTCAGAGGGTTTGACCATCTTCCTTGAATTGGGTGTTGGTGACAAATTGGAATGAAATCTGGAGGGGGTGAATCAATGCTGTAGTACTCTTAAGATGACTTTCGGGCAAATTTCCACTTTGATGTGAAAAGATTTAAGTGTTCAGGTGTGCCATTTGGATATAGTAGCTCAGCATCTCCTTTTGAGTTATATTTAAGCACCACTGATTTGTACCAGCCTTTAGGTTCCTCTGAATGATCTCCTTCCCATAGCACTTGAATGGTTGCTCCACAATGTGGAAGGTCTTTGCTTTTTGGGATTGGGATATTGAAATAGAAACCAGGGCAGTTTATTTTTTCCATCATCTTTATTACTAGAGTGAGAGCCATTAGGAAGATGATGGGAGACAGGGTCTCCTTGGAAGACTGCACGAATGATTGGGAAAACCGAAGTAACCCAAGAAGATGAATGGACAAAGCCAGTGAGGCTGTCATAAAGGTTGGTGATGTACTTGATGATATTGTCAGGTACCTTCATGTGGAACATGATGTCTTTCACAAAAGAGTGGGAAATTGACCCAAATGCATTCTTAAAATCGATAAAAGTGATAGTGAGTGTAAGTCATTTTTTCGGGTATGATCAGTGATGGAAGTTAAAGTGAAGATGTATTCAATTGTTCCATTTACTCCTGATAGGAAACCTTTTTGGATGGAAGGATCAATGATCTTGTTTGCTAAACAAAATCTTTCCATTGTCAACGTCAGAATCTTGTGAAATAATTTAGTTATTGTAGATGATAGGATAATGGGCCTGTAATTTGAAGGGGTTGACTGATCACCTTTTTTATGGATTAATATGATTTTCCCTTGTCCCCATTGTGATGGTGCCTCCATGGACTCTCACATGATCTTAGTGTACAGGGTAGCTAGGAAGTGGTGGCAGGTAGGTAGATTCTTTAGCTGACCATAAGTAATTTTATCCATACCTGGAGCTGATGGCTTCTTGTATCTTTTTAAAAGCCTTCTGATGATGCTGGGAGTTATAGGGGATAAATCAAACTCTTCTGTAATGTTGGACTGTTGGAATGCAGTGTAGACCCAATCTGGAAGGCTTCAATATTTGGAATGTTCACTAGAGGAAGAGTTTGAGAAGTAATTTAGAGCTTCCTCTTTTGAAAAGGTTGGTTCTAGTTTGGATTTTGTGTTGCAAGTTTCTTTGGCAAAATGCCATGGATTTTTCTTGTGTAGCCTCTCCTCATAGTTGTCCTCTGATGTTTAGCTATTTTCTTAGCATGCTTCAACATTTTGTTGTGAGCCCTCACTGCGTCAAAATAGCCTTTTGCCCCTGTTGAAGAATTGATATCTCTCTTCAATTTGTTATTTTTTTTTTCAGCTAGAGTTTTGCAGTATTTAAATGTTTGAATTATGCCATAGTGTTGCAATGACTTACAAGTATGGAGGAAAAGCTATCCACTGCCTCAGTGGTTCCTATAACATCCTGGTTCATAGCTTCACTCATTGGAGCCAGAGCTTGTCTTAGTTCCTGGTCTATTACTTTTCAGGTTTAGGTTTAGGACTTGACATAGGCTGACAGGTAGTATAATTTTGTGGTTGTATAGTAGGAGATAAAGTAGTGACATCATTTGATATTACTTTTCAGTCAGGTGTAGGCCTTGGACTGGGTTGGTGAATAGAATAATTTGTAGCTGGATAGTAGAAGATAAGGTATTGACACCATTTGCTAGTTGTGAGGATTTTTTTAGCAGTGCCATTCTCTCCTTTTTTTTTTTTTTTTTTTTTTTTTTTTTTTTTTCCCCTGTAGCTATACAGCTAGCTATTAAATATCCAGCTCCACATCAAAAGTCAAAAGTAGCCAAAGCTAAAAATTTTTTTTTTGCAAATAGCTATATTTTATCATGACAAATTAGAAATTTTTTGATCCTCATTTTCTGTACCTGAATCAGAGATAGATGGAACTGAGGAGTAGTATAAATAGGATCTGAAGGTATGAATAATTATTGCACTCTCCCAAGGGACAGATCTTTTCACTTATTCCTTCAGATTTCCAACTCTACAACTCTTTCCCAGCTGCTATTGCACTAAATGTCAATGTGATGCTACCAATCCTGGACTTACCAGTGGAATTTGGCCTCCTGACCCCAGGAATTGTTGAAGTTTGTTGAAATAGCATATCACCACCATTCAGTTCTGGCTGCAGCTGTCCCCCAAGTGCCAGTCATGACTAGTTACACCCCCACAGGAAGTAAAATTTTTAAAGTTAAGTTTCCTTCATAAGTATTGGACTAAAATTTTCCAAATTTTTTTAATACCAGATTATGCAACAAGGATAACAAAATAAGACAATAATAAAATTTTTTTCCAGTTCAGTTACCCTTTAATATAGAAAAAAAAAAAAAAAAAAAAAAAAAAAAAAAATTTACAAGCTACAAATGTTAAAAAAAAACAACCCTTCCCTGTAATCAATGATAAAAGTTTTTACCATCAAAACTAAATATAAAGTCAAAGTGTCTGTAAAATCTTTGTGAATATATAAGCACTCAATAATGAAGTTTCATATCTGTCATTGTAGAGTGCATAGAAGTTAGAACGCTCTTTCCCACAGAAGGACCTATTTTTGATGCTGCAGGGGTAACTAGGATTTTTAAATATGGATGAGGGAGCTGGTGCATGATTGGTAGCACTAGTTTGAATTTGCTTTCATTTCTAGACAGAATTTTTTTTTATTAAACTCATTTTCTTTATTTCAAAGTTACACAGCTAGATCACATTTTGTAAAGTTGGAGGTATTTGCTAATGCTAGCATATCAACATCTTCGTAGCAGGATTTATTCAACTCTTCCATTCATGACTATTTGCTGCATTTATCAGGGTTTTTCAATCGCAAGGACTGAGGGAATGTGCTCATTAGGTCAATCTTGTATATCAGAATGGAGTAGATTACATGCTTTAATTGAAATTCCTGGGAAGTATGCTTTTGCATATGGCTTTCGCATATGTAAATACATTTGGCTAACTCCCACTTTCAATCTGATGTCTGAGTCTGGGAAGGTCAATATTGTACTCCCCAGCAGTGGTTACAGTCTTAGCATAAAATCTGTTGAAATTATTTTCAGACCATACTACTTTGTAAAATTGTTTGGCAGCATCAACAGCAGAAAGAGCATCTTGAAAAACCATATATTTTTTTTTTTTTTTTTTTTTTGTAATAGAGGGAAATTTGCTCTGCTGCACTAAAATAAAGGTGCCTTGTCTCTTTCCAAACAAGGTGATAAACTTCTTCAATGTTGCAATAAACCACCTGCTTTCAAATCTATTCGTCATTCTGTTGAATAGATTCCTTCCGAAGTCTCTAAAAGAATATCTTCCATGGCAACAATTCTTGGAGTCCATCTGGTGGGACAAAATGGTTCCAGTTTAGTTACAACTCTACTACCAACCTTTTGCTACTTGATTGAAAAAGATGCGATATTTTGGAGGAAAAAAATTAGCTTAATTATTTCTTTAACTATTTCAAGAGCATCCTGAATACATGGAAGCTGTCTTCCAATATCTTAAAGCAAAAAATAAGTGAATGTGCATGAGAATGCACAGCTATTTTAAAAGAATTATCTTTTTAAAATCTTGCTGCACACCAGATCTTCTTCTCACCATAAGCCTTTCCTTGACATATAAATGCTGGGAGGTTGCTCTTGTGTCAGGAAGCTTAAACAAACCAACAGAATCCATTTGACATTCTGATTTGAATTCACCCAATGGATGGACAAATTTAACTGTTCACTGTTGATTGCTGTTGATTGCTGTTGATTACATCCAATGCTTCATCAGTAATGATTGAAAACCAAGAAGGCATTGTTGCCTTCAATGAGTAACATGTTGCAGCTGCAAAGTTACCAAACTTGTTTTGCTTCTGCAAGCTGTATAGCTATAGGTATATTATTAGTGTGATTCTCATGTATGAATGAATGGATATTTGTGCATCTGTAACTGAAAGTGTACACTATTTCTATAGTAACTAGGGATTTTCCTAATCATTGATCTTGGACACCAACAAACATGTGATGTACAGCATTGGTACTAATGTAAAGCATTTGAAAAAAAAAAAAGGTGCTCTGAGGGGGGCCCCCCCAGCCCCCCCCCCCTGTTATAAATTTGCTGGGCTGCTGCCCCCCTGTTTTCTCCTCTGCCAGCTAAGTATTCCACTTAGAGGGAGAAGTGGTGAAGGTCTGCAACAGCTTATTCCTTCAGTTAATCAACAGCTAAAACAACATTCAAACAAGTGGAGAGTAGAGCTTGGTGAGGGAACTTTGCTACAGCAGAGTTAGTGCCATTAGGCTGGCTATGGTAACAGTTTTGATATTTTGGCTCATGAAGTTTTAAAGCTATAGCTTATATATATAGTATGCACTTTGCTTATTGATGTGTGTTTTGTACAATTAGCTATACAGCTTAAAACAACTACATAGCTTTAAAAAAAAGAAGAGGATGATACAGGTCACTAATTAAAACAAGAGCAGACTGCACTAAGAATGGCAGCAAATTATTACTATATCTATACCAGAGGCCCATTTGCAGCTTCACGATTGCAATAATCAAAGCACTGGCATCAGAAGAGTTTCAAGTTAATTCTTCTGCTTGGCAGTGATTGCATTAATTGGATAAAAGACTTCCACACAGTGCTTCCACAGAAATTGTGAATGTCTCCAGTTTTCTTGTTTTCAGTTATTGATTTTCTATTGGCTTCAGCTCTAGATACTGCTCATGATGCTGTAGGGGTTTAAAAAAAAAAAAATTATTTCCAAATTCCTGGTTTGGTTTGTGTGTAGGGAGGGACATTTTCCTCACTGATACCCTATGTATCCATTCATGGGAGAGGTCACTGTCCACATTGCTTCCCCCCCCCCCCCCTTCTAAGCTCTGGTTGTTGTTACTTGTTTTTTTTTTTTGGTTTAGTGGTTGCAAGGCCTGAGGTGAAATGAGGCTTATACTTGTCTTCTTAGGTCTCTAGTGTACTTTAACCTAATTTCTGGACAGCCAAAAATGGGTGTTATTACACATACAACATTGTTGTTATGTTCAATATTTCTTATTCAATTTTATTTTATTTATTGTTTTATTTTGAGTGGGTATAGTTGTTACTTTCAGCATTTTTCATACATTCACTAAAAAAAAAATTATTGTTTTGTTTTGAATGGGTGTAGTTATACTTTCTTAGAATTGTTACTTTCTATATGTTACATTAATTAAAAAAAAATTTTTTTTTATTATTTTGGGTGTAATCACACATCCTTAACATTGTTACTTTTCCTATTTTTCATCCCTCCTATTTTTTTTCTATTTATTTATTATTTAATTTTTTTAAAATAAATATCATTACTTGTTTAAAATATATTTATTGGTGTTTATGATACAGTATTATTCTGGTCAACAATCTATGAATTCGTGGTAGAAGACATTTTCTTACTGTTTTTAAAAAAATATTTATCTTTCATATTTTAAATATAACCCTCTTATTTTTTCAATTTTTCACACACATATATATATATATATTGCCACTTTATGATTTCTCATTGGTTTACACATGTCCACAACCCAGGGTTGTGGCTATTGCAGCTGTTTTCTTCACCCCTTCATTCCAGTGAAAAATTCTACTTAGTGAAGTGTGTAAGGGTAGAGAGAAAGAGAAGGGTAGGGAGAGGGAGAAAGGAGAGGGAGAAAGGAGAGGGAGAAAGGAGAGGGAGAAAGGAGAGGGAGAAAGGAGAGGGGAGGGGGGGTTGGGGAAGAAAGAACACAGAAGCAGCTGCATTTCTGAAGCTGGGCACCCAAGTTTAGAAAAATTATATAATTGTCAGCTACAGCTCAGGTATTTTATTGTTCTGCTTTAATGTGGTTAACAGGTCTCATTCCTAATCTGGGATACCTGGCTCTGTGGTTATCCTGACTCTGAGGTTATATTGTACTTAACTTCACAAATGTCTAAGAAAAATGACTATAGGTACATAGCATTGGTAGACCTTTAGCTTGAACTTCAGATAGCTAAAAAGTCTTTCATTCTCAATTCAATTTTTTACAATTCTTTTTTTTTCAATTTTTATCAGCCATTTCAAAAATGGGGATATTTTCATTTTTATAAGCCATTTTAAAAATGGGGATATGAACACAATTTGCTAAAAGAAAAGGCTTTAGTTTACCTCTAACTTTTTAGTTGGACATTTTAAAGAAATTTGAAGGCCTTCTGCACCCCTAGGACCATGTAGGGGGCAGAATGAAGTTTCTGTTCTACCAACCCACTGTTCAAAAGTTTTTAGTGACAGTTGTATAATTAACATACTGTTGTGCAGAATTTTGGTTATGCCACTCATGATGTCCAAGTAGGATCATGTTACAGCAATGCCCTGCATGGATAGTGTATTTTCAGTTAGTTCTGACACAAGTTTCGGTGATTTCAGCCTATCCTGCTCATTTTCCTCAGTTGAGGAACATAGGCAAACTCTAGAAGGTGAGGAATCTGAAGAAGAAATAGTTGAGCCCTACAAGTTTGAGCCTCAAGCTAGCAAGTCATTGGTAGACTTAGGTCTCTTATTGCTAGCACCTAAGGTGATGGCAACTCACTAGGTGGAGGAAAACTAGGAAACACAATTTGCAGTAAAGAATTAGCTGAGTAGCTGGCCACTTCTCTTTTGTATGTACGTGTCAGTGTAGGCACTGTGAACAAATGAGTATCAGCAAGGAGTGTCTTTGCTGTCATGAAGTATGTGCCATCTCCCAGAAAATGCTGGATAGTGGCACTGATGTAGACTGCATCACTAACATGAGGGTTTACAGGCTGTGTGCCTGAACCTATGCTATACAAACAGCATATTTCAGTTTAGGCAACAGGAAGGTGATTTATCACATGAAATTGATCATGAATACGATGAACTAAATTGATTTGAGTTGATTTTATTTCATCATGATATTTAGGTGGTACCAATTCACTTCTTATTGCCAACTAACATCTTGGTGTTGGAGGTGGCTTGGCAGGAAGGTGAGGTTGGTTTTACAGAGTTGTGCAGTGAACAAGATTAGATCACCTTGTCATCTATTAAGAACAGGTAGGGCTAGAGCACAACACTGATAACTCAATTGTATAATGATAATTCATATATAATTTCTTGATTATGACTCTGCTTTTATATCTGTTTATTCCAGTCCTTTTATCTTATGCTGGATTTGAATGTCTTTATCCAGGAAGAGATTGGATTACAATGTGATTAATAACAAATATAGGGTAATATTATTGATAATAATTGCTAAATGATAGCAGATAGAATTATTTGAATATGAATCAATTTTTGTGTCTCTGTAAGCCCTCATGGTCTCAGTCTACATCATTGCCACTATCCAGCATTTTCTGGGAGATGGCAACTACTTCATGACAGCAAAGACACTATCTTTACGAATCTGCCTCCACCTAGTGAGTCACCATCACCTTAGGTGCTAGCAGCAAGAGACCCTATCAATGACTTACTAGCTTGAGGCTCAAACTGGTAGGGCTCAACCATTTCTTCAAATTTCTCACCTTCTAGAATTGCCTATGTAAAAGGAATTTATTTCAGCCCCCCCAAATTTTTTTTCAATATTTTGCAATGAAAATCTACTTTAAATTTTTTCAACTCAGAGAAAACACACAGAGAAACAGAACTATAATAATTTCACAGGTAGAGAGAGAGAGAGCTTTGGGAGAACATCAGGATGAAGAGGAGTCTTTGTTCTAACACACTAGCTATTTTGTTTGCTATGCATTAGTAATATGTCACTAAATTGTTCAGGAAATGTTGACCACTTAATTTTTAAATGATTTTCCATCAAAAGAAAAAAAAAAGTGATGACAAGTGATGGGGGTTGTGTTTCTGTTGTTTGTTCTAAAATAATATTTCTTGTTGGCATTTGGAATCAGGGTACCTGAACCAATCATAGAAGCCCAAATGAATAGAGCTGACTAGCTAGAAATGGTGATGGAATAAGGGAAGTTGTTTGGAGCAGTATTTCTGAAGCCAGCAATTAAACAAACAAGTATCTACTATGACTAGAGGACCATTTGCAGCTTGGCCTGCAAGGTTGGAATGTTCATCTAATTATTTTTTTTATCTTCAATTTTTCATAACTCAACCATAATTCAGTAAGTATTAAGAATTTCAAGGTGCACACAAGCTCCTTCCTATTATTTTTTCTTTAGTTTATTTGTATTCTGTAATCATTATTCTCGGAGAATAAAGTTGTTTGTGCCACCTATATACTCTTGAAAACCTGGTACACACAGAGAGGAAAAGAGGTATGGTCAGGTGGGACCCAGTCGATGCTACTCCCCAGAGTAGACTTGTGTGTGCATACCAAGTTTTGTCTGGCCTAAGAACACAAGAAAGGGTGTGGCCGTATAGATATTAAAATGTTCCCCCATAGATTCTGATTACACATACATAAAATGGGTGTATGGGTATAACTTGACTGGTTCAAGTGTGAATCACAAGCACAGAGACAGACAGACAAACTGACTATTTGATATTTAGATTAGTTTCACTGCATGCTCGCACCACAAGTGAAATTGGTTTCCAGAAATCAAAGATTAATCTAACTCTTTGGCAAATAACAAATCAAAATGCAATTGTATATAATGGTAATTTCTATCTGAAACCATTTCTCTGCACACACGTTTCTGCTGTTTGTAAATAGGCACGAATTTTCTAATGTTCTATGTAGAGTTTGGCTGTAACTGCAGATCTTGCACCACTTCTCTGAATAGCTCCACACTTACCTACAAGAATCAAGAAATATGGAGAAATCACATGTGGATCACATGATGCCAAGCATATAATGCTTACAAATTAGTTGGGTGAATTCAAAGAAAATGTCTAGACAGAGTGAAAAAGGGTATACCAAATGCTGGCCAGACAAGGCTGGCATACACATTTAACCTTTTTCCCCACTCTTTTTTTTTTAATTTTGTGTTTTTCTTTATATTTGATGGTAAAGTGATGAGGGAGGGAATTTCAAACAGGAAATATATTTGGTGTGGCCTAATGTACTGTATCCTTTCACACATGTTCAACTAATCCTAAATTTGCTAGTTCTGCTGTCCTTTCAGCAATTTTTTCTAAGCACTCACTTCTCCTTTGCTGTCTCTCTTGACTGCCTCTAGCCACACCTCCTCAAACACATCAGGAGGAATATGTATACCAATGCCCTCAAAGATTGTGTGTAGCTGCTCCTGCATGCGAGGCTGGAAGAAGTCAATCTCGTAGATACCATGGCTAGAGTAGCTGGAAGGGTAAAGGAGACTGTAACAGCTGGACTCATCCCCATAGTTCTGCAGAAAAAAGAACAAAGGGAAACCTGAATTTCATGCATCACCTATATTGGTGAAGGGTGAATGACAGCAGCCCATTTTCCAGAAATGGCTCCACTAAAGTTATTTATGGTAAGAAGTGCAGGAGCTCTGTGACTGACCCTTACCTTGGTGTCATCTGTTCTCCTGATAAGTGGGGCAGGTAGGTCAGTGCGAATGGTTGGTACACCGTATGATCGCCAATGATCAGTTGGTATAACACCTGAAGTGGGTTGATAACACATATATGATGTATTATTCTTTGACTTTAAACTTTTAATTTCCATGGCAGATGCTATTCCAGTAGCAGTAAGTATTTCGTTATTGATGAAAGGAGGAGTGCCATTCTTGGGAGATAGATTAGTGCCCTTGTCTGTCTTGAGTAAAGCATCAAATTCAAGGGGTGTGGTATCGATATTGACATCCATTGTACCATCACGAGGGGCAGGTATAGTTGTTTCATCTCCTGTAAGAGTGCTGTGATTCATACCATGCAACAGTTTCTGCCTCTGTATTGGAGTCCTCCAGTCCATCAGCTTGACCAGCTCTTCATAGGCCACACCATAAGCAGAAGGTACTTCTCCTTCAACAGTGCACCAGGTCATCATCATCCCTAGCATGTCGTCAGTCAGAGGAAGACCAAACTGCAAGCTTGTATCATAAACAACGTCTCTTGCAAGCATTCCAGACCTTTCCTGGCATTCACAGAGGAGAGCAATAACAGTGTGATATGACTGGTGGAAGATTCCTTCCATCCTTACCTTATCGAAGTTCTGAAGAGCATCAAGGAAGTAACTAAAGTTGGTAAATTTATTCTTTTTAAAGACATTCCTAACAACTGCAAGTATTCCTTCATCCAACACCAGATGTTCAGATAATATGGTGGAGCCATCGGTGTGCATAAGATCTCCAGTACCTGATGAGGTATAGAATAGGAGTCGCAATGGAATACGAATAGCTACAATCATATAGGAGTGGTCACAGTGCAATACGAGGGGTCACAGTACAATAGGTGTCACAGTGCAATAGAAGGGGTTACAGTGCAATAGGAGGGGTCACAGTACAATAGGAGGTGTCACAGTGCAATAGGAGTGGCCACAGTACAATAGAAGGGGTTACAGTGCAATAGGAGGGGTCACAGTGCAATAGGAGGGGTCACAGTTAGTACATTAGGATGGGTCACAGTGCAATAAAAGGGGTAACAGGGCAATAGGAGGAGTCACAGTGCAATAGGAGGGGTCATAGTGCAATAAGAAGGGTCACAGTCCAATAGGATGGGTCACAGTGCAATAGGATATGCATATGGAGTGGAGAACAATGGAAGGTAATGGCAGCTCAGGATAGGACAACTTGAGGAAGTCCAGGATGAGAAAAGAGTAATTGTGTAGCTAGAAGGGCTTAAAGACAGAAAGGAGAATGTAAGTGCAAGGAAAATGTAAGTGCAAGGAAAAGGGACTATTTATTGAATTAAACCTTGAGGTAGCTTCATTGAGTTCCAACTTACTCAACTTATCTTGTTTTATGGTGGCCCCAAATGTGTGATCTGGAGAGACACACAAAGTTTCTGCAAGGCTGCAAGTATAGATAAACAGTCAATACTGCACACAAGAAATAAAAGAGGGAAGTGGGGATACAAGCTATGAGAGGTGATTGGAATCATTACGGATCTAGAACTTTTCCGAGTTGAGGTTGGGCTCTCTCTCTATATGTATCCAGCCTTCTAGTAATGACACGTCCCTCAATACTACATGGGTAAGAAACAACAGATGCAAGAATAGCTTGACTGCTGAATGTATTTGTTCAATATAAAATTCTAAGTAGATGGTTTAAATCATGATACAATTTTGTTATAATATTAGCAGATGTACCTGTCATTGCCTGAATAAATAGCAACACGAAACATGATTAAAACCACTCAAGCACTATTTTTAGCCATTGCGATTTCAATCAAATAATGGAAGCTCATAAGTAGGTGTGCAACCACCACTGCCCATTGATTTTTTTTTGGAAAAAATATATTAGCTGTGAAAAAAATCCAGTGTGTTGGGTCCTCATGTGCCCCTCCCCCCCTCAAACATAGCCCTGGTTACTCCCTGGGTAAAGTTTCATACGTATTTACATTGCCCAAGCCAATGGTGACATGAAACATGATTCTAGATGCTCAAATCACGATTACTAGACCATGTGGTTTCCCCATCCATCATATTGTTGAATAAATGCTCATCCAGACAGAAATTCTCTGTGCTGCCAGTGTCCCAGGCCAGCTCCTAGATCATGGGGCACTTCGACTCCAGTTCTCACTGGGATGAAACATCTTTGGAAATAATAGTGGACAGGCCCCGATATTCTCTCTTCAGGTGTAAGTTGCAAAAACAGTGGCAATTGGAATGAAGCTGTCCTGGTCAAGAGCTTGATTCTTTCTGCAGTCTTATGAATACCTTCCTCATCAACTTGAAGGAATCCCTTTCAGTCCCCTCTTACTCTTGCATTGGCAGCTGGCTCTCAACCTTGTCTGGAATACTGCTGATAATTCACTACTTTTTTAGGGTTTTGGTAATTTCTAATTAAACTTCCCAGTCAAAATTTATTTCCAAAAACTTATGGGGCTTACTTTTGGCAATACTACTCAAGATTACTCCACATTCTCTAGAGATCAGCCTCTTTTAATATGTTGGCTTCCCTCTAATGAAAATGGCAATATAACAAAATAGTAAATAATTCAATCATCAATCACCTAATTACAAATACATGTGTGCATGTGTGTGCAAGTATGCTTCCTCCTACTCAGGCCAGTAATCTACATGTATCATATGAACTCAATAAATAACTAATCAACTCAATGAATAACAAATCTACTTGAGTCATCATCTATAAATAACAATCTATTGAGGTCCCTAATCCAATAAGTAGCAAAGAAATTGTGTGCATGTCTGAGCATTCTCTGTTTATAGTATCAATTTTCATATGATTTTTTTAAAAACATTCAAACATGTCAGAATTTGAAGGAAGGAAATAGGAAAAAGAAGAAGAAAAAAGAAAGAAGGAAGGAAACAAAGGTGGGGGGGGGGGGGGGGGGGGGGAAGGGGAAACATATCAACTCAGTCCAGGTTTTAACCATGACTTTCATCTTGAGAAACCTGTGCTTTATCCACTGAGCCACGGTTTTTACCCGTGAGCTCCAGGAGCTCACAGGGTCTTACAGTTACTTTGTTGTTTTTATTGTGACACTTCCTCAGATTTTCCAGTGCTAAGGTCTCTGATTCAATCCTTGGTCATGGTTGGGTTCTCCCCCCTCCCCCCCCTTCAGATACGCAAAATATAGGAAATTTTGAAAATATGTGAACAGGTTATGCTTGATACATTTCAAGCTCATTAAGGCTTTTTTTTAATGGAAATTTTGAATTTGCATTTATCCCCACCAGGGGTGCCACATTCAGGATCCTTTGGGGGTGAAAATCCTTGCCAGGTACCCAAGGCTCATGTTTGCAAAGTTTCATCAAAATCCATTCAACCATTTGGCCATGATGCTTCAAATATATATACATACATGCATACATACATACATACATACATACATACATACACAGATACATACACACATATATACAATACATACGTATACAGATACTAATTTTTATTGATATGATTGATGGGTTTATTACATGAACAAATTTTACAAGTGAAATTATTTGCTACTCTTCACTTCTTCCACATATTCCCTTTCCACTTTGATTGATCATCTGGCACCAATGAGATGAGTGCTTCTATAAGAAGATGTACTAATAATATAGAAGGCAAGGTCTCCCTCCATCTTCAGCATGATGTCTCCCAAAACCACCTCTGAAACAACTGCCTCTGAACTGAAAGCTTTATCACTGACACCTTTCCGAGCATATGCTGGGGAATGCAAAAATATACATACTGGTAAACTTTATCACCAATCTCAGGGGTAGGCAGGCAAGAACTAAGAAACCTAACTTACTCTGTTGTTCCACTACAGAAGTTTATGTGTGGCTCTTTTCAGGGTAAAAGTAAAGAACAATTTTAAAAAATTAAGAATCCTTTTTTCTTCCTTTCCATTTTATATTTTAAGAAAAATGGAGTGACTTAAGCTGCACCAGTCACCTAAGCTCTGTGGTAACTCTGTTATAAAAAATTTATTTAAATATCACTAATGCCGATCAGTCATTTCATACACATATTTAATTGTTGAGTAGGCGTCAGTCCAGCAGAACTCTGTATTAATCATAATTCTATAATCATACAAGGATTCAAGGATGGTGGTGCCGTAACTGTTGACTGCAGGTTTTCTTGTAACATGCCGATGTGGACTAATCTCCCAAATGTTTGCTCCACTCCTTCACGCTGGCTGCACACGCTAATAGGAACTCTGATTGAGAGATAGTTCAAACTTTTCAGGGCAATCAAGTCATATCTCAGAGATAACATCCCAATATCAGCTTTCTGACCTACTCTCCTGCACATTCCCATGTAGTCTATGTTGACATCGAACAGATATGCCACAAGTGCATGCAACAAGGCTCATGAGAGGCGCATGTTTCACTCATGTAGTGTGAGGCAGTAACAATGCCTGAATAATCCTTCAGTCCTTCAAAGAACCCAGTCACTAGCAGTGTGCCTATTAAATTATGGTTTGTTGTTGGTTATTGTTTTTTTCTCTATAAAAATCAAAAGGAAAAATTATCTGAAATTCTAAAATATTAGAGGATGAAGGTAAAAACAGCCATATCTGTATCACTCATGGACAATTGATTTTCAATCATTTTGGGAAATAGTATTTGGATCCCTCACCCCCCTCCTCTCTCCTTTGAAAATCCTGCACCTACCCAAGAGAATGATGGACAATATAATAGTAACCAACCATCATATCATATATTTCTTGTTCTTCCTTAGTAAGAAGCTTCTGGAAATGCTGCATCACAATCTCAGACAATTTCTTCAATTTTAATATGAAAAAATGACATTTTAAAAGAGGATACTTCTGTTACAAAGAAGTTATATTCAAGACTCTCCTAAACTGTTTTATACTTTTAGATTATTTTTTTTTATAAAAAGGCCACAGTTAGTTCTATTACATGGTTAAAAACTCCATAGTAATCACTGTCACTGTCTTTGAAGGTCGCATTAAAAAACAATGGCCATTCCTACTTCTAATTTCTGGCACAATTGAACAACCTTATTCAAGAAGGACATTTACTATCCAAGGTAGGGTAGGGCAGGAAAAATCTTCTTCATTGAAGCATGATAATTATAAGATATCGTTAAAACATTAACTATTACAGTTGTCACGATGTAAAAACTATGGCTATATACTACATGTGTACCTTACTCCCAGCACAGATGAAATAAGTCAGTTTGCACAAAAAACATGAACTCAATAGCTAAGACCAGAAACTAGTCTAGCCCACAGTGTGTGTGTGTGTGTGTGTGTGTGTGTGTGTGTGTGTGTGTGTGTGTGTGTGTGTGTGTGTGTGTGTGTGTGTGTGTGTGTGTGTGTGTGTGTGTGTGTGTGTGTGTGTGTGTGTGTGTGTGTGTGTGTGTGTGTGCGTGTGTGTGTGTGTGTGTGTGTTGGGAGAGAGGGGTGTGGGGGTGGGTGGAAGATGCGTGGGTGTTGTGAGTGCTCTGTCTACAAGGCCATCTATTTGACTGGCATTTAAAGTTGAACAAGGTAGTGCATGATTTCAACATGAATGGTGTGCTATGCTTAACTTTCTCCTCTATAGCATACACCCAAAGGCCATCCATTTTTGCATCTCCTCCCACCTTCTCTGCCATGTCCACAGTGAAATGAGCAGTTAAAAATGGCCACTCAAAATCATGGTAGCACAGATTGTGATTGAGAAAGCTGTGCATTTTTTTTTTATGCACTGTAGGCCCTCAGTCTTATCATCCAAGAAACTTTCGTCTACCATCCTGCAGTGAACCAACTGTCAAAATCTGGGAGGGTGTCCTTCCAGGGAAGCAGTTTGGAGAATAAGTACTTTCTTGATGAGACTATAAGTTATATACACAAATTGATAAATTTATTTTTTAAAGCTTGGCCCAGATAATGAATAGTGTGTCAAAATCATTACCCCCCACCCTCACCTTTCCCCCTCAAGGTTTGCTCTGTACTGTATTCCCCAGTTCCAATATATGACAGGCAGAGTACAAGAGTACGGACACACTCACCTGTGCAGCCAGTGCAGAGCGGCATTGGTGCGTGAGCCAGAGCTGTCATGAGGGGTCTTCACTCCATACAAACTGTCCTTGCTGAATTTTGACCAATCGTAGTTACGGTCCACAACCTCGCCAATCCCCCATGTGTTGTGACTCTAATGATATGCATTCAAGAAACTAAGGGTGTATATGATAATAAAATAGCAACAACAACAAACATGTAACAAAGTTCTTCTACAATTATTTTATTCTGTGCCAGTGATACCAGTAGCAGATTTCTCCTGTAGTTGCTATATTTACTGCAGGCTCCACATTCCATAGCATCACAGTCACAGGACATTACATGATTTTTATATTCTGAAATGAGGTCCCACTTGCTTGTACTGTACTGGCTTATCCTTCCCCTACAGCTGCCCACAACACAATGCATGCAAACACCTTCTTGTAGAGCTCTTTTCCCTGGTCGTATTCCTCGTCCAGCTCTTTCTTTGTTTTTTGTGGAGATATGGCCATGGCTACAGAGTCACTCTTCACTGCCACCACACCAAAGCAAGTGTGAGTTTTTTCTATTCCTGCAGGCAGCTGACAGTCAGGTGATTTCCCAAGGGGAGCAGTTTTGTTGACGAGGTAAGCTGACTCTGCTCTGACTAGAGCTCTCTGCTTGAAGTTACTGATAAGTGGAGGGCTCACAAAGTCCTTCACCTACAAAACATATATAGTGTACAGGGATGCATTTAGGATTGAGTTGAAGGGGGGGGGGGGGCAAAAGTAACACCTTGTAAATGAAGGGGACAGGGGCACAGGAGTTTTGGTGTGCCTATAACACAACAAAAGCTAAAAGGAGCTGTGGGTGTGCTCCCCCAGGAAATCCTTTTATTTTAGAACAGAGGACTTGCATGATATGTCAGGCACAACCTGCCACATCTACTTATGATAACAGTGAACTATCAGCACCATAGAAATAGTATTAAATTTCATGACTGGTAATACTATTCCTGGATACTGCTGCTGCAAAACAGTGTGTACTTCTACCTTATATGGGAATACTAACTGCATAAAAATTTCCTTTGTGCTGATAGGAAATTCCAGAATTTAAGCAGTGGTTGTGGAGAAAATGGAGCATCCAGCGAGCTTGCTGCTATTTTTAAGATCTCATTGACAGACAGTAGTACAGGTGAGTGTTAGACAGTTGCCAGAGAAAATCGTGGCCCAGAAGTGGCTGCAGTTCTTCTCAGAACTCATTGTCGGGCAGCACCTGCGGCAGTCCAGAAATTTTAGACATCAACTGCTACTGCTGCCAGCCATTGAGTTATGGGAAGCAGTGCTCAGCATGCTCACTATCAAGGTCACAACTAACCATTCGTTCACTTTTATGCTCCATTTTCTCTTCAACCACAGCTAAAATATTCAGGAATTTGTTCTCATCATGCAGGAAATCTTATAAAATCTCTATTTTTGTATTAAAGTATAAGCACTAGTTATTTTTCAATTGCAGTTTCCAGTAATAGCATTGTCAGTCATGATTGCTAAAACTTTTTCTATAGTACTGGTGGTCCATTGATACCATGAATATGTGTGGTAGGTGTACATGACATAATCATGCAAGCCCCTTACTCTTAAGATTACTTTTGATGTATTTTCTGATATTTTTCTAACAATGAGATTAGAAATAATTTAGAACTGGAATTTTAAAAAATTATTACAATCAGCATTCTCGCAAGAGAATTATCTGTATAATATACTAACTGAACTTCAGCATTTGTGTAATAAGCAGCAGAATATAATAATATCCCAAGATCTCAAAGGGAGAGAGAGAGGGGGGGGGGGGGGGCAAAGGATCAGCAAGGGGTGGGGACAAATGTCCCCTCCTGCTCCCCCTTGAAGGATATCCGAATTCTATTTAAAAAAAAACAACTACATTTTTAGTTGCAGTTTTGGGTGGTATAAGCATAGGAAAAACTTTTTATGCGAAAAAGTAATTATGCTTCGAGATATATGCAGCTATAGTTGTACATTTCAATGTACTTCCATTTTGTGGGATGACTAATTGTGACAAAATGTCAGGAACCTTGGTAAGGAACCACAATAGTTGCTAGCGCTCTCCACACTCACTCTCCACACTCACTCTCCACACTCACTGTCCTGTGGCGGGCCATTCACTCATTCTGGCTACTCTTATTTCACACTGCAAGCTACTTCCAGCAGATAATTGTGATTTAGTGAACACTCCATTACCTGCCATTACTGAAAGTTCAGCTAAATTGAGACATTGATGCAGCATGAAATAGCCAAGAGTCAATGGAAACCTGGTTTAAGGGGGGTTTACCATGGGATGGGGCAGTTTCAAATAGACATCACAGAATCTACCTGACTTACCTTATATGAGCACGTGTAACTTTTCATGACTTTGGGAGTGACATGGGCTGGGTCTCACTTGGCCACACCTCTTCTTCTGGGCATATTAGGCTGAATACCAAAAAATGATACTTAGGCTAAACCCTTAGACATGCGCTGGGTGACATTTGGCCATGCCACTTCACTTCTTATGGGATCCTGGGCAACACCAGGCATGTCTGCTTGTATATATGATATACATAAAGGGAAGTTTTTTTTCTGTGTTTGTTCGAACATCACCTGAGAACGGTCAACCTAATTAGGTAGAAACTTTTGGTGAGTGCTGGTGGACCCCAGGAAGGGGGGGATGAGTTCAAATTTTTAAGGAATAAAGCCTGTAAAACAATGGTGAGGTGGTTGAGATAAGGAATCTCCAAGCTGAAGGTTGGCAGTTTGAAGCTGGCTGCACTCTCTCCCCCCCCCCCCCCCCCCCCCTACTTTTCTTCCCCTTTCTCCTTTCTTGCTTTCTTTTCCAAATACCTGTTTTCAAACATGACCTCTTCTTCCCCTTCTTCTTCCTCCAACCCACCCAATAATCCCCCTTTTTTTCCTCCTATTTTCCTTCCAGGTTTCCATTTCTAATATCTTTGTTAAATAAATAAAATGAATAAACAAATGAATTACTGCAACAAAGCTTACAAATGTTCGGTGTGTTTTTTTGTGTCAATGTAAAATCACAATTAGGGGACTGCTTTACAACTAGGGCTAGCGTTGCTGACTTGGTGAGTGCTTCTTCTCGAGTTAAGTTTTTTATTGTTATTATTCAGGGTTTTATCTCCTCCCCTTCAGTGCTCTCTTCCCCCCCCCCCCCCACCCCCCCCCCCTTCAGATCTGCAGTAATGTAAACAATCAATTAAGAAATGTAATGTAGTGGAGTGTCTTGCAAAAATAAATATCTAATCCATATTTTGTTTATATATATGTTTGTCTAGGCATAATGGCCAAACCCTTGGACCAAAAGGAAGGAATATTTCACTGTTTTAGAGTTCACACCTTGAAAAATGTGGGTGCCACCATCCCCACTCCTGGTTGCAAAAAGGAATTTTTTTTTTAATGTCCAAAAAAAAAAAAGTCCAAAAATTTCATTAATTTGAGCCTTCCAGGGGAATAATACAAAAAAAAAAAAAAAAAAAAAAAAAGTGTATAAAAAGTCTAATGGTGAAGTCACAGGTTTACTAAGCAGGAAATTCTAGGTTTTAATCCTGGTCTAAGCTTTCCTTTTCAATTTTTTTCCCTTCCACTTCCTTAGTTAACTTTTATCCTTCAATCCTTTCTTCCTTTAATCCTTTCTTCCTTCAATCTTCCTCTTTCCCACCCTTTTATATTTCCTCCTTCCCCTATATTTCCTCATTGTTTATACTAACTTTTTTGTTTGTCACTACGCTTACTAAATGCACAAAAACTATTAACTTAAGTGACTTCCAAACTGTTGGCAATCTACTTTTCAGCATTTCACCATGCCTCCAAAACAATCTGACCCTTCTTAAAAATCAACAGGAATGCTGCATGCCTACTTATGAGCTGCTTTTACTTGAATAAAGTACAATGTATAGAAATGATGTTTTGAATGGCTTCTACAATGTTTTGTGTTTAAATTGGTCTGTGTAACACTGGTATACGCTTTTAGTAATTTAATATAGATAGTAAATATTTAATTACATAGTCATATAGTAAGTCTCCTAGAACTATCAATAATGAGTGTGTCAGCAGGTTAAGAAATACTACATGATCCAGTGAACTTTTGACCTTTATATTAAAATGTGACAGCAACAGAAAAATATCCTAGAACCGACATAGTCAGCAATAGTTGCTCAGCATGACTAAGATCAGATTCTGAAAGTGAGCCATACATTTCTATGTCAACTATAAACAGAAGTTGTCTTATAGACCAGAATACAAGAAAGCTCACTGGTGGGTTAGGTATGATGAGCAGCCTGGTGTCGAAGGTATTTTTTTTGTTCTATGTGCAGCAAGTTAAAATGTTAAAGGAAAATCATGTGCACCAAATGTGGATCAAATCTCCTTTAAAGATTCGGAATAAGTATATTGAAAAGTTATACAAGTATGAAAGTCACCAAAATGCCATTACTATGTATTGCCTCGAAAATTTAGTTAACAACGTTTTGGTTGATTTTGAGAACACATGTTGGTATTGCCCCCCCTTCCTCAAAAATCCTAGATAAAACCCTGGCTATTGTAGGTTTCTTGTGAACTGGAATGTAAATATTAGTAAAAATGAATACAAATTTATCTAAATTGTAGCTTATTGTGCCATTTTCAAGTGAGTAAGAAGTCTCACCAATCCTGAAAGTATAGTCAGCAAATTGCAGAATTTTTAGGCTTTGTTTGGCAGAGGCAAACCTGTTTCCTGAGCTGTGCACACCATTTTATTTCATTTTTAAGTACGCCAATATAAAGAAAATCAAGCATAGGATATAGCACATGTGCAACAAGGTGAACTAGAAGAGAAGGCAGGATGAAGAGGATGAAGAGGATGAAACAAGAGTGGTGCACTTAGAACTGAAGTGTCCACTTCCACAAGATGAGCAAGGGAGTCATCTGAGGAGAGAGAGGACAAATCAAACAAGATATGACAGATTTCATTCCCTACTACATTTCTGGAACTTTATGAAATCTCATCTATGTAAATGTTTCATTGATTTTATTACATTTTCAGGTAACGAAAAAACACCCCAAGCCACTGAGACCAAAAGGAATAAAAATCACAAGTCTGATTTGTGCTACAATCCAGCAAATCCTCCTGCAGCCATCAACATTGGATACAAGAATGTTGTGTGCTCCCACTGTAGGGCCCTCAAGTGGGTAGGACTAGCTCCAGGCCTGTGCTGTACTGACAAAATGGCAAAGTTCAGCTTCCTCCTCTGCCAGAGCTACCTGAGCCTCCCAGGACCTTTCTGCTGGGAGAAACTGAAGACTCCAAACATTTTCTTAAGGCACCACACCTCTACAACAATTTGTTTGGAATGATCATCATGGGATGCAATCAACATGTGTATACTGAAGTTCTCACTCATGGATTCCATTGGTTAATAATAAATTATTTTATGATACCAAGCATACAAAATATTTTTTGGCAAATTTTATCCTCTGTAAAACTTGTGTCAAGAACGGATACCTCAGCTAATGTATATATATATATATGCTTGAACTAACATTGTCAGATGACTTTGTCAAGATTCTGTGAGTGTGGATGAGGTCCAGTACCTTGTCTCCCATCCTCTGCTGAAGTCCCCACGTCTCCCCTTCATCAGGCCTGGTCACTCCTTGTATACATCTCACAGAGTCAGGGGTCACCCTACCTCCACCATCTTGTTTAAGACACTTTTCAATTCCATGCATACATGGGTAGAGTTTACCAGCCTGCAGCCAATCACAAGTATCAGTCTAGATGCTGCATTGTTCAGGTATTTACGTAATACTTGTGTGGTGTTACTTGTTGATAGCATGTTACACTTATCTATACCACATACCATGCCTATAATCATTACAGACTTATGCAGTGCAAAGTAAAATTGTCTATACTATGCTTGCATTAGATGCTATTGCCAGTTGTGTTGAGGTCTAGCCTACATGCTTGTAAGTCAACATTATATATAGTGATATTGTGTTACACACCTGTATGCTATTCATAGTTATCCTGTGTTAACATATCTAGACAATATAGTAGTCATATCGTATTCCTTGCTAAGCAAAAGTGTATCAAAGAGTAATATCTGCATCACATATGCACAGTTTTATTTTCCAAGATTACTTCATAAGATATTAGCAGGAATACCCGGCATTGACTGGGCCAATGTCAACATGAAACATGCTAGAAACCACTCAAAATAACATTTCTAGATCCAGTAGCTTCATTTGAATAGCAGCAGCTCTCAAGCAAACATGAAATGGGCCTTTATTTTTTTGAAAGGCCAGAATGTTTAGCAGTAAGAAAATTAGACTTTAAAGAATAATAGCAATGAATATTTAGTCTCCCATTTTCCTATTTTATCTATTTTATCTATTTTTATTTTCAGCTATTTATTATTTTTTTTAGGGCTCATCAGGTGTTTAACTGTCACCAGCAGAAGCACAGCCAAATAGTAGTAAAATACTTTTTAATTGTGGCTAGAAGATAAAGAAAATTGTAGTTGATATAATAATAGCAACAAAGATTTAATCTAGCTAATAGCATCATTTTTAAAAAATCTTCTTCTAGCAGAATTAAACTTCCAGAATGCAATGCAATGCAAATATTACTGCAAATTTATTTTTCAGCAGGTTTCACACAAACATAATATAATCATTGAACATTTATCCAAATACAATTGCTGAATATAAATACAATTACTGAACATTTTTCAGCCTTGGTGGATATATATATATGTGTGTGTGTGTATATATATGTATATATATGTGTATATATAACATGTATATACATACATGTATATATATGTATGTGTATATATATATATATATATATATATATATATATATATATATATATATATTTTTTTTTTTTTTTATTTTTAATTTTGGCTTCTAACTTATTATTATTATCAGCCCATAAATCCTTCATGAAAAATATTTGGAAGATGAAATGTTAGAAGGAAAATAGGAAGGAAAGGAGAAAAATATCACAATAAATGTTTGGAAAAGAAGAAAGGAAACAAAAGGAGGTGAAAACAGAGGGGAGGGGATTGGAGGGGTGGGGGGGGGGGGGGAGGAAAGGAAAGAAGGTAAAATATAGAAGGAAAAAAGGCCGGAAAAAAAAAAGAGGCTCAATCTGGGTGACACTAATTCAATATATATGGGTTTGAGGGTCTACCTTCAAGACAGAGAGACAGAAAGAGACTATTCCACTTTACACTATCTACAAGTTAAAGTACCCTTTTTTTGCCAGAGTTAAATGAAAAAAGAGAAAGCGTGGATGTAAATGCAGTAAACAAGATTAAAAGTGGTTGTACATCATATAGTGTTAATTTTGGTTCACAACATTATTGTATTGATTTCAATCACCAAAAATTGGTGATTACAATTGGTGACTATCTGGTAAGGACTTCAGGAATCCTGATACACTATGTTTTATGTATTGGATCCATCTTTGCACAGGATGAAGAGGCCTTAAGGAGATCTCACTTGGCTGACTCCAACATAAAACTGGCCATGGCAGTAGACCTTATGAACTGTACAGCTAAATCCTAATTCCTTCATCAAAGAGCTTCAGGAATAACATAGGAGAGAACACTACTTCAGGTGGGGCTGGGGGGGGGGGGGGGATTTAACATATTCAGGCCCACAGCACTTATATTCTGGCTGTGTGCCTTATGTATTATGTATGGTCATGGCAAAGGCCAACCTATTCAGGTATAGGATCCTCTTGCACTGTAACGGTGTCAGAGCCACCGAGACTACTCCCAGTGACTCTGCCTGTGACAAGGCAGGGAACAAGTAAAGGACATCAAGAAGTTAATAATAAGAAGGCAGGGAACAAGTAAAGGACATCAAGAAGTTAATAATAAGAAAGAGAATAAAGAAATTAATAAGAAAGATGATAATAACAAAGTTAATTAAGATAGCTAATTGAGATAATGTGTTATGGGTTTCTGGTGAAGGAAATTGATTATGAGAACAAAGAAAACGAAGTGGTTACAATAAACTCATTTGGTGAACGAACAGCTGGCCAGGCAGGGTGCCGGAGCAGGGCCCCCGAATGGTCTGACTATAAAAAAGACACAATTAAACTGTTGAGAGAGTGAAAAATATCCATGTTGTAACTGAAAGTGTGATATTGAATATTGAATATTGGAAAGATCATTGTTGCTGGTACAGAGAGTCTCTGACCAGTATTTAATACTATCTATTTTGAAGTGAGACAGGGTGTGTGAACCTACTGTTGGCTACTTATAACCACAGTAGGTAGCCTTAGTTAATACTATAACAACTGGTGATTAACTAGGGAGCGGGGCAGCTATCCTAGTTTGCAGAAATATTAGCTGAAGCTAGGGTAGCAGCTCACAAACGGCAATCCAGTGTCTCATGGAATGATAGGAATCCAAGGTACCATTGCCTGACCACCTTTCCTGTGCCCAGTGGCAATGAGAATTTCAAGGCTGTTTGGCATAACTACTCCCCTTGTTCCATTGCAGAACCAGAGGGGATCCAAATTCCTCAAAATGATGACTGGGGATCCAATTTTGAATGTAAGCCTGTTTAGTGTGGTTCTTCTAGGCTCCAGGGTGTTGAGTAATTCAGTTGGATAGAGCACAGCCTTTTTCTGTTCTATTGTTGAGTCAATGGAGTGTATTTTCAGGCTGTGTGTCTGTGCCACCTCAGTTTCTGATTTTTGACATGCACATTTTCTGGCCATTTTGACTTTTATATCCTTTTGAAGCACTGGTGCTTTATTGTCTCCTCTGCTCATTATCCTTGTATGGTGGACCCTGTTATCAGCAGTGTTCCTATTTGTGTAGCTTTCATTGGCATGTTTCCATAACATGTTCATAGACACAATTATCTTGTGCTAGTTCTCTTTTCTAAAAGGAGGGCCCTCAGTTCAGCAGTCTCTTAGCTTTATGGTGGAATGCTCAATACCTGAGACTTCTTGAACCCATTACCCCAGATGTGGTACAGTTAGGTCTTCTCTTTTTGTATATAGATTTCTTTCAAAGATGAAAAAAAAAAAATAAAATAAAATAAATGCATTCATTTATTTAAAAATATAAAATAGAAATAATTCAGTCTTCCACTTGACAGTGGGTTTTCTGTTCACTTCTGCTGAAGGGGGCTTTCTCTGCAGTCTGCTTTCTTGTATAGCTTTTTAGTGGCATGTTTATATCTATATACAGCAGTGTCCCTTTTTTATGTAGCTTTTCGGTGGCATGTTTCCATGGCAAGTTTATACATCTAAGTTTCCTGTGCAAGAAGGCCCCTCAGTTCAACAGTCCCTTAGCTGTTATGGTGCCATAGTTAAGTTCTGGGGTTACCAGAACTCATACCCCCCCCCCCCCCCCAAATCTTGGATAGACAGGCCTTTACTTTATGTAAGATTAAAAAAAAAAAAAAAAAAAAAAAAAAATTGAAAATAATTTAATAATTTGGTGTTCAAAGGTACAGATATGGAGTTCTCCTTATGTGTATTAGCCAGTGGACACTTTTCACTGGTCACACAGAGCTTATGACTTCACCTTAGGTGAACTCACTCGGTTAAACTCACTAAATTGTGTGTATATGCTTACTCACGTGGTTAATGTACTGCCAAATCCTTAGACCTAGAGACAACTTGGCATACACACACAACCTGACCAGGGGACTAACCAGCCAATATTAAATGAAATCCAATAGCTGGATTTTGAAGGCTTCATGGCATTAAAAATGGGAAATTAAGTTCGTGATATGAGTCTATTCCTGACCAAAAAAAATCCAATAAAAAACAAACAAAACTTGTCAGAATAACACCAAATGCTAGTTATCTCTGTTGAAATTATTTTTAGCTAAATTTGAAATGAATGGGCATTAACCTTGTCACTATACCTATCCTCACACCAAATTTTGTTTACTTGCGACCTCAGGAAGTACTCTTTAATTTCCATAGTTTTCAACTTTTAGAAATGATTTTCAGAACCAGAAAGTCACACTACATATTTAGGTTCAATATTTGGACTACTGAGGCACAGGTCACAGAGGGCAGCCCAATTGAAACATTTCCCTCATAGTGTATGAGAGAGTTTTGAAGAATTGTCGTCATGACTTTAATAGCAGTCAGTAAATATTCCAATATAGCAAATACACTTCAAGTGGGTATGCTATAAAACTACTCTAGCCAGGTTTTAACTCTACAGTTTGAGGTAGATTTAAATCCTAGGTTTTTACTCTAGTTTTGACTCACCACTCTGGTCTCCGGGGTGTTGTCCCTGGCTTTTCGGGCTTGACAAGCTGCCATCATCTTGTGTTGCTAGGTTGTGTATACATCTTGTATCCATGCCAACTGTACGCACTCTTCACAACTTAAAAAAAAAAGAAAGAAAGAAAAAAAGCGATCCTTTCCCTCTCTTGGTAAATAATTGGAATAAATCCAGTAAGGTGAAGGAGCCCCAATTTTCTATTGTTGGTTGCTGCTATTTTAATTACAGAATTATTGACTTCTTTGGGCAATTAACCTCTACATACAGCAAGGTATATTCCTCCACTCTTTGAACACTTCTGAGTAAATTTCCCTTATACTAGAGGACGATCTTCAGCTATACCTGTAAGGTTGGAATATTCATCTAATTTGTTTTTGATCCTCAATTTTCCATAACTCAATTATAATTTAATAAGTATTAAGAATTTCAAGGGGCACAACATTTTGTGTCTTTTAATCAGAGGATCTAGTGAGGGTTGTGTGGAGATTCCATTCCCCCCCCCCCCTCCCCCTTCTATGCCAAATAATTCCTCATTTGGCAAGCAAAACTAAGGTCCCTCCTATTATTTTTTTCTTAAGTTTAGTTGTAGTCTGTGGTGGATGGAACCCCAATCAATATAACAACAGCTAACAGTCAACTACTCTTAAGAGAAATCTTTAATCATTTTAGAACAAGTGGCACAAGTCTTAAACAATAACATCATGTATCCTTTATATTAATCATAGTTCATAGTGGTTTGAGTTCAGTTCATGACTTAAGTTCAATTCATCCCATATTCTGTAACCATTATTCTCAGAGAATAAAGTTGTGTTTATGCCACCAATACATAACTGCCTATTCACTCTTGAAAACCTGGTAGCATGTACTTCGAAAACCAAATTCAAAATAATTTGTTTCTTAAAATTTTAATTTCCTTCCAAATAAATTCTCAGCCAAGAGTAGCAGCGCAACTTGTTCTTTTTGGGGCTTTGCAATACAGCTGCTCCATAGTTGGCCTGAAATAGTTATTTGTGTTGCTTTTGCTAGCTATTCCCAGAATAAGTCTGATCTAAGTTTGCTAACCACACTACTATCTTTGAGTTTTATTACTGTTGGTATTTGTAATATCTTTCTCTGACTGACTCTCTTGCTTCTCATACACACACTACTTATGTATAAATATATTTAATGGAAGTTTATGTAGTGTTGTTGTTTTTATTTGTCCTTTTAATGTTTATTTATTTATTTATTTTTTGGATATATTAATGTATTTCATTTTTGTTTTTATTTTCATTTGGGCAATTTTTTTAAAGCTAATAAATTCATACACCTTTAGTGGTTATTATTTTTTTGTTGGTTGTTTAAAAAAAAAAAAAAAAAAAAAAAAAAAAAATAAAAAAAAATATATATATATATATATATATATATATACTAGCAGCATATACCCAGCATTGCCCGGCCAATATTGGCTAAAATCCTACCATTTTTGGCTTTTTCTCATTACCAAGGTAACCATTTTGAGAAATTTTTAGCCCATGTTTTAAGTTGGGTCAACACCTATCATCATGCCGAGTTTCAGAGAAATCCACATACCGGTTTGGCCAGAATGATGGTATAAACATATAGACAGACCGACCGACCGGCAGACAGACAGACAGACAGACAGACAGACAGACAGACAGACAGACAGACAGACAGACAGACAGACAGACAGACAGACAGACAGACAGACAGACAGACAGACAGACAAATTCTGTTTTTTCCCAGACATGTTATATTGTTACATGTTACATTGTTACATAGGTCTTCTAATATATATATATATATATATATATATTAGAAGACCTATGTAACAATGTAACTATGTAACTATGTTCGTCCGTTTCTCAAAATCCCTCTGTTAGATTTTGACCAAACTTTTAGAGATGGAGGAGACCAACCTGAGATGGTTTTATGCCAGGTGGCATGTCTGGGAAAATACAGAATTTGTCTGTCTGTCTGTCTGTCTGTCTGTCTGTCTGTCTGTCTGTCTGTCTGTCTGTCTGTCTGTCTGTCTGTCTGTCTGTCTGTCTGTCTGTCTGTCTGTCTGTCTGTCTGTCTGTCTGTACCATCATTCCGGCCAAACCGGTAGGTGAATTTCTCTGAAACTTGGCATGATGATAGGTTTTGATCCAACTTAAAACATGGGCTAAAAATTTCGCAAAATGTTACCATGGTAATGAGAAAAAGCCAAAAAAGGCAGGATTTTATCCTATATTGACCAGGCAACGCCAGGTATATGCTGCTAGTATATATATATATATATATATATATATTTTTTTTTTTTTTATTTTTATTTATTTTTTTTATTTTTATTTTTTTTAACCTTTTTGGTAGTTCTCTGGTGTTTTCTTGAAGTTTTCAAAGTTTATTAGTTCACAGTAGTCCTCTCAACTGCACTGGCCATGACAACAAGAATTAGTTTAGGAAAAAGATTAACAAATTCAATAGATTGAAATTCTTCTCTTCTAATTAGCACACACTGTTTAGTTCAAGTTTGCAAATGGTGGTTTATATTTTTCACCATAGTATTACTCAGGGATAATGTAAAGCTTTATTTGGCATTGAAACCAAGTTACCAACACTCCCTGGACATTTTCTCAGCCATTGGTACAAAAGTAACTATTTTAAGTTGGAACTGAAGGAGTCCATACACCACAAACAAACAAACAAACTGACACACATGGGAAATTTATAATAAAATTAAAATATTGGAGTAGGAGATGAGAGGATGGGTGAACCACTGCCCCCCCCCCCCAATATTTGAACAGGAAGGGGAGGGGGCAGGCCCCCCCAATATGTTTATATAATTTTTTTTTGTCTGGCAATCTGTGATTGTATTTTCTGAACTTATTTCAAAGACTTGGTCAGATTAATTAATCAGAATTAATCAGAATTTCAGTATATCATTCTTATTTAAACATCTTTCTATTTAACACCATCTCAATGATTAATAACTGGGCTCATAATTCCAAGGTCCTTCCTTTAATGCTCAATAAAATTTTTCTTAATTTAATTTTTTTTTTTTTTGCTTCCCTCCTCAGGCCAGTAGCCAGGGGGGATTCGAGGGTTCAACCGAACCCCTTTAGGGTGGGGGGGGGGGGGGAGAAAGGGAAAAGAAAAAAAATAATACCCACACCCATCAGGAATCAGTCAGTCAGTCAGTCTGGGTCCTTCCCCTTCAGTTTTGAAGTGTATCAGATCATCTGGAGCTCTGCAACTGTCTACTGCTGTAGTGTGTCACTGTGTAACTGTGAGTCAGCACCTCCTACCCTTTCCCTGAATCTCTCAACTTCCTTGTGTATTAGATGGGAGCTAGGCTTGCTGGGAACAAGATGGCTGCTACCTGAAGTGGTGTTTTCTCAGGTACTTCAAACTAGAGTGTTCACTTCCAATGCAGGGGTGGCTCAAGCTTCAAAATATTGAGGGGGCTTAGTTTACTAAATATAAGTGGGCAAGGGGGTGGCAATATTTATTCCCTTCATACAAGCAATGCAAATATTTAATTTTTAAATGGGAGGGGGGGGGGGGGAAGGAACATAAGTAATACCAAGAGTATTAGTGGGGATATTGACAATCATGAGAATTTGATAAATCAAGTGTGAGGAAAAAAAGAGCTATCTAAATGCACCAAAGTGCTTCCTGCGTTCATCTAACACTGCACAAAATTGTCTGGCTAATTCAATAAGATTGCAGTTATCTGTCAACTGCTTGTGTGTATAAAGTAGTATATCAACTAGCCATAAAATTTTGACAATTGTTTGACAGACCAAGAGTATTTCTGTATTTTTAGGCTGAAATGGTTGGTGTTGGTCTGTACAGCATATGGACTGATATTCATCAAAACTACTAGAGCTACCAATTGCCTGGTTTGATGTAGAACATAGAATTTCAGCTATTCTGAAAGTGGGATCACCGATCTCAGATGTTAAATATCCCCATTATATTTATTGACTTCTCAGTTATAGGGTCAATTTCAGGCTGACCTAATCTTCAATAATTATCTCTGGCTGAACTCTAGCACTCTGTCTCTTTCCTGATGAACAAGCATCAAACAAGCTTGCTTGTCTCATTCTCTTAGCCATTTTATCAAAATATACTTCCAGCTGGTTCTAATTTCAGAGCAAGCTAGCAGAATGCAAGATTATTCATGATAAATACTATTAGTGGTTCACATGTGGTGGTGGTGGTGTTAATTGTATCTACACATACAGACATTTTAGCAGATACCTGCAAATGTATGTAGACACACAATACCATATTTAAAACTTGCTCACTCTCTCTGTCCCAGTGAGCAAGGGGGGAGAAAGAAGAGACAGTAAAGAGAAAGAGAATAGAAAGGGAGGATTGAGTTACAGCTACTTCATTCATACGTTGACATCATTGTTCAAAAATTTTGGGGGATCTGCCCCCACCTACCGAAAAGTAAGGGGGCTCTAGCCCCCACCCTTAGCAGCCCCTGCAATGTCTACTCTTAGTGGTTATGGTGTTGCTGATGTGAGCCATGTAGCTATGTTCAGTAATTTTGGTGGCACTTTGTGGCAGTAATAATCTTAGGTTGGGACCTTCTGCTGGTTATGGAGGTTGAAATCATCATGATGTAGATGGTAATGGTGGTCCTGATATTGGGACATCTAGTTAAACTTAATATGGAAGCAAGGCTTGCTGGGAGAAGAGGGCAACTTCCAGAAGTGATGATCTTCCGAAGTACTTGAAGGCACAATGTCCACTGTCTATTTCTATTGTCATTAGTGATGGTTTTGCTGATGTGAACCATACACCTGTAATTAGTACTATTGATGGTGGTTGCAAAAATCTTAGCTTAGGATCAGCTGCTAGTTGTGCAAGTTTGAACAATCTTGGTGGTAATGGTGGACCTTACAGTTTATCTAAATGAAGTTTAGGTGTTGTCTATTTTTAATTTACATAATATGCCCACTACTGAAGTAATTGGTGTAGTAAATTCTTTGGAAAAAGATCAAATCTTAGATTTTTAAAACATTTTGTTTTTTCCGAAACTTTCCCTTTCTCCAAGGAGTATATTGTATAGCTATTGCTTTCAGGTGAAATGGCTATAAAATATTCTTGGTTGTATATAATAAGTTATTGATTGGATGGCAGGTTTTGTATTTTCTTTAGTTTGTTTGTAGAAGATAGGAGTGAGTATGGAATTCTTGTCAATACACCTTTTAAAAATGGGTCAATGTACATAACTTTGTAGATAGTCATTCCTCTACTCTGTACCACTTTAATGTAATGGCAGATTCAAGTACTTTTGTCCAATCTGTGGAAAATCCACAGCACAATGTAGATGTATGCATTAATTCTGCACTGGCTAAAGCTATTGAGGAAAATGGACACAATTCGTTATTCTGCCAGAGTGTATTTTTTTTTTGTGGACAGTAATGCTTAGCACTTAGGGAAGATGGTGGACCTTGATATAATGGTAACCAGGAAGTTTTTTTTGGCATTAATGAAGGTATTCAATTGGCTAAGCATACCACATACGCATCACCCCATGTACAAAATGAAATAATTAATTCAGGTAAGAACATAATTAAAAATATTTAGTTGATAAAATAAGAATTACAAATCATTTTTTTATAATGGTGGATGAAATAACTTTTTTTAATAAAGAAGTAATTCATTTATGTGTGCGATTTGTACACCATGACATCAGAGAGGATTTTTTTTTGTAATATGCCAAATTAACTAAAGTTGTTGGCTAGGTGAGAGCTATTTCTGTCCTTGATGGCTGATACCAATTAGGTCAGGATGCCGAAAATGTTAGAGGACCGGGGTATGATGAAGCATCAAATATGTCCTGTGAGTGGATTGGATTGCTAATTGACTGACCATCCGCTATTTGTAAGATATAAAAAGCTATCGTCATCACAAATTTATTTCTAGCCCAGCAACACCTGGTATATTCATCGTGTTTACTGGGGTAAACATCCTTTTAATTAACTGGTAGTTTGAAACTAAAGAAACAGAATTTTTTATAACTCTACCTATAGGTTGATATTTTATGAATACTCGAGAAAAACCCACCCTATGGGCAGTTATTCAACCCACATAATCACAAAGTGTCTGCTTTGAAAACATTTTGTAGACTTTTTGAAGCAGAAGTGAACATGTGATTAGGTCAAAGTGTGTTTTTTTTGACTACCATTTTTAACAATTTTAGCCTTACACACTAAGAGGAAGAGGTGTAGCCAGATGGGACCCACCCCTTGTTATTCACAGAGTCAAGTTGTGCCTGTATGCCAAAGTTTTAGGCCTTTAGCTCAATTTTTTTTTCTGGCAGAGTACTTTTTTTTCCTTTTTAGTATAGAAAAGGGGTGTGGCCATGTAGACGTGCTTAAAACATTCCCTGGTGACACTGATCATAAATATATATATATATATATATGGGTTTGTGGTCCAACTTCAATTGTTCAACACGAACCCGACGATGCACAGACAGACAGACAGACAGACAGACAGACAGACAGACAGACAGACAGACAGACAGACAGACAGACAGACAGACAGACAGACAGACAGACAGACAGACAGACAGACAGACAGACAGACAGACAGACAGACAGACAGACAGACAGACAGACAGACAGACAGACTATTTGTACTTTATAGTATGAATATTACATGTAGATCTATTGCAGCACATGATTTGTTCACATATTTATCTTTTTAATTAATAAAAACATCATCACTCTGATTACTCAAAAGGTTCAGTTTAATGCTGAATTGCCTTTGCACTGCGACTGAACTCTTCTAGTAAATATTGAAGGTCTGTGTCCACTGTAGTCTGCCTCAATCTATGATCCACCTCTAATGAAGGTTGCCAGCTGGGATTCAACTTGAGACACTATATGCAATATATATGAGTATATATATGTGTGTGTATATATATATACACACACACATATATATACATATACATATACACATAAATTTATTACATTATGTAGAATTGTTCTGCCATCATGCATGGCCGTATTTTTAACCACATTTGGTGAAATTTGTATGGTAACTTCACAATAATATTTGAGAATGTGGGACACCTGAACATGCAATGGAGCATATATTGGAAAGCATTTGAACTAAGCTTTTATTTGGCAGTAGGATTGAGGGTAGGGGATGAGTGACAACAAAGTGATGATACATATTATATATTTCATGAATAATTAATGAGAATTAGGCTACTACCCCCCCCCCCCCCTCCCTCCCCAAAAAAGAACCCCCCTTTTAAAAATCCTGGCTATGGGCCTGCTTCTTCCCATTTCTACCCTTTCCCCCTCCACATTTCCACTCTTAATTTTTCCCTTCCCCACTTTTTATTCTGTGACTAATTTTACCTAATTATTTTTATTAGCAAAGTAAGTACTTGTCTATGATGAGACAACAAAAGCATCTTACTATAATTTGAGATTTGTTTGACTGCTGTTTTTTGTTTGTTTGTTTGTTTGTTTTTGTTTGTTTGTTTGTTTGTTTGTTTGTTTGTTTGTTTGTTTGTTTGTTTGTTTGTTTGTTTGTTTGTTTGTTTGTTTGTTTGTTTGTTTGTTTGTTTGTTTGTTTGTTTGTTTGTTTGTTTGTTTGTTTGTTTGTTTGTTTGTTTGTTTGTTTGTTTGTTTGTTTATTCAATATCTCCTCCCAGCCACTTCATTGGGCCTACAAATAAAGAAGGAAAGGGGGTTGGGAACAGATTTTCCCAGATACTTGGGCACACTGTGCTAAAAAAGAATAAAAAGAATGGATAGTTTGACCAGATCTAACTTAAGAGTGTGTTTACACAATTGTGGTTAGTATTTCTCATAGTGCAACTTGTGGAAAACAACAACAAAAAAAAATCCAACCCTGTGTATAGCATTTTTCTCAGCTTTTCACCAAACATTGCCTAAAACCATCATTGGGTGACTATCATTAACCTCTGAAAATTAGAACCATGTAGAACCAAGTGTCTGGGAGGAGATGGCAAACAAACAATTGGGAATTATATTAAAATAATGACTAATTCCTAATCCAGATTTACCATCTGTAGCTATCATATTTTATGAGCTGCTGCTATTGGTGTAGGCAGCTCTAAAGTCCATTCCCCCCCTCCCCCCAAAGTGAGAGGTTTATAAACTGGGTGACCAGTACCAGCTAAAAGTGACCTGTAATTATATATTTGGGACATTTGATGTATTTGAAGCTTTTCCTTCAAACAGCCAACAGGCCAAACACTGGCAAAGACAGATAACTGCATCTCAAAACAGTCTCTCCCCAGTTCTGTCCCAGTGTTTTCTTTAAATATTTTTTGAGGAACATAGGTCAATACTGCAGTAAGTAGTGTGCAGTTGTGTTCCTTTTACAGTGTTCAATAAGTTACAGAAGCAACTGGGGTTTCATTATATGGCTCTATTGCTGGTCCTTACTACCAAGGCTCATAATGGACAGATACTTTAATCTGGTGGCTTAATCTTGGAAAATGATTAAATGCAAACCTCTTATGATGAAACAAAAACTGTTATTAATTTATCAATGGGTCAAGGAAAGGAGTGCAGCTCCAAGGATTTGAATGTCATTTCATAAATATAAAATTGGAAAGATGCTTGGGAGATGAACGAACCAATATATATGTATGTTCCATTATTTCTGTGGATTTGCACAATCTATGGAATGCGCAGGCCAATCTAGGAATTCCTAGAATGTGTGGCATTCTATAGAATGTTTAACAGGATTATTTCTATTCTCATTTGCCGAAGAATCTACCAAACGGTATTCCACTTCTTTTATCTCAGCTATATATATACTAGCAGCATATACCAGGTGTTACGCTCACTCTGTTACTCGAAGACCCATGCCAAATTTCGGCCTGGTTGGTTATTAAATTTGTATTTCTAGCCAAAATGACTTCCTATGGGTATGGCTATGATAAAATCACATCCACTGCCACATGTGGTCAATAATGCTCATCAGGTTACTTGGACATCTGCCAAAATTTTGCCTGGTTGGTGCTTTAATTAGCTTTTGTTTGCCAAGATAACTTTCTGTGGGTGTGGCTTTAAAAATACCACACCTACTCCTACGTGACACTCACCCGGTTACTTGTAGACCATATGCCAAATTTCAGCCAGATTGGTCTATAAATTTGCTTTGGGTAGCTAAAAGAACTTCCTGTGGGTGTAGCTATGACCAAACCACACCTACTGCTCCCACACACATGGTCAATAAGGCTCACTCTTATCACTTGGAGAAAAAATGACAAATTTCAGCCTGGTTAGACCTTTAATTAGCTTTTGGTAGCCAAATTTACTTCCTGAGGAAGTGGCTATGACAAAACCACACCCATATGTTTAATGCTGCTTACCCGGTTACTTGTAGTCCATATGCTAAATTTTGTCCAGATTGGTCCATAAATTAGTTTTGGCAGCAAAAAAGACTTCTACCTTGTTCAAAATCCGCTGTCTCTGGAATTCATGGTTTTAGTTGGTGTGTCATAGCTAAGTGGAGAATAAATGGGCCATTATTTAAAAAAATAAGTTTAAAAACAACAATTTCTTCTATGGGTTCATGTCAGAGCCACTGAGACTACTCCCAGTGACTCTCCCTGTGACAAGGCAGGGAACAAGGACTTCAAAAGTTAATAATAAGAAAGAGAGTAAAGAAAGGAATAAGAAGGATGATTGATTAAAGAAAGATGATAATAACAAAGTCAATTAAGATAGCTAATTGTGATGATGTGAGTTATGGGTTTCTGGTGAAGGAAATTAATTTAAGAACAAAGACAAGGAAGTAATTACAATAAACTCACTTAATGAACAAACAGCCAGCCAGGCAGGGCGCCAGAGCAGGGGCCCGAATGGCCTGACTATGAAAAGACACAACTAAACTGTTATTATTTTAGTCTCTAAGTTATGTGTATGAAGTGTAGCATAGTGCATATTGTGTTGTGTACATATTGGAAAGATCATTGTTGTTGCTGGTACAGAGAGTCTCTGATCAGTATTTAATACTATCTATTTTGAAGGGAGACTGAGTGTATGAACCTACTGTTGGCTACTTATAACCACAGTTAGGTAGCCTTAGTTTATTTATAGTGGTAGAATTGTTTATAGGCTAGGGAGCGGGGCAGCTATCCTAGCTTGCAGAATAATAGTAGCTGAAGCTAGGGTAGCCGCTCACAGTTCAATTGATATACACACACATATATATATATTCATCAACAGATAAGTTATGATTTCAAATTTTAAAGCAATTGAAAGCTCCATTGCAAAGTTCAGCAACTTTCAGGCATCCCAATTCCATAATTTTTATATTATTAGAGAGTCCATTTTCTGTTCCTTAACATGGTATATTTAATTTTCATTCGTATGGATATATGGAAAATGTCCACATGGTTTTCCTACTTAAAAAAAAAAATTTTTGTAATGAATTTGGTTTTACGGTTGTTCTGTACACTTCCAGACCTGTGACCTCCCTACATAGATTAGGGTGGGCTGATACAGAAAGATATAATTACACCTCATTCATCAACCACTTAACACCTGCGACAGATTAATAATATTTTTACTTTAACTTTTGGTAGCTACTTGGCAAAAAATGAAGGTACTATTAAAGTAAACATCTCATATATATATATATATATCATTACATAGCTTTTTTTAAGTCACATTTTGGTACTTAAATAAAGTTCATGTTTCATTTATTCCCCCCCCTCCTCCCTCCCCCCCACACACACCGAAAATAACTCAATAGCTATCTAAAGCTAAGACTTAAACTGAGTAAGCCACACTGACTAGTAAAAACAGGACTCCAAAAGAAAACAAATTTTACGACAGGAACCTGCCAGGCAGGCATACACTCACTCTATCTTCTTCTTCTTACACTCACTCTATCTTCTTCTTTGTACACTCACTCCTTCTTTCGTATGAGAATTTCTTCTCGATTTATTGACTTTGCCTGACTATGTGTCAGTTTTCCAGGGCTCACCACGGGAGGTAGTCAGCATGAGCTGGGTGGACTGGTGTGGGAAGATGTTGAAAGACAGGAAAATTTTCCTGTCAGTGCTGGGTTTGAACTCACAAAACGTGGGTTGTTAGTCCAAGAGCACAACTACTCAGCCACCACACACAGCCCACTCACTCTATGAGGCATGTGAACACTAAATTTATAAAGGGAATTCCTTTGGAAGGGGCAATAGTGTTTACAGCGATGGTATTCACTGGCAACGTTTTCATGAACAGTGGTATGTGCAGGATGGCTGACCATTACATAGTTTGGCCTCTGCAATCTGACCTTTGACCTCTTTCAGATGGTTGACCTTTGACCACAGTTGGTGTTTGGTAATCTGACTTAGTTGACCTTTGGCTTAATTTTGACTGCAGATATCTGGCGTGGCTGACCTTTGACCCATTTTTAGCCTTCAGATTATGATGGAAATAGATGCCACTTTTCCCATTTAAGCAAGTTCTCTTTCTGTCACTGGAAAAGCGTCTATGACTAAAATATATTGAAGAGGATTTTACACCCCTTAGAATTTCATGACCACCATCTTTTTACTGCAGTTCCACAACTGACCAAGCAGTATCCATGATATTTGTAAAGATAATTTCCCATACCAGTGAAGTGACCCTTGTCTCTTTGATTGTGGTGTCAATGGGAGGTTGGACACCAGAAGCAGTGAACTTTTCTGCCAGGTTCTTACATGCTAACGGTTGTCATCCCACCTTGTGACACACATCTTCACCTCTCCCAGAAACCATTATAAGAGAGGCAATGCTGCTTTTCCTTCCAACCCATCTAAGTGGATGGTGTGCTATATTATAAACTGGAAATTTTCATGTTTATAGCTATGTAAATCATTACTACTTACTTATAACTAAGACAAGATGTGCAATTTCTGTAGCTTGAAGCCTTGCACCCATCGCAATGGCCATACCTCTCAGTTCCTTGTCCTATGCAGTCAGTACTAGGTATGTAGAAATATCATGTGAGATTGACATACTATTTTGATAGTGGTTTAATACATAGTTGTTGATTTCCTCCCCCCATAACAGTACGTACATTACTGCCTCCTCGCCATGTTAGCCATGTTAGCCATGTTAGCCATGCATATCCCACAAAACTTATATCAGTTACTATTAATTTCTAGAAGGTCGAAGGATAAATAGTGACAGAGTAAATGTGCAAGATGCATAGGAATGTCATGAGTGGTACAGTTATAGCTATAACAGTTCCCTCTCCCCCTCTCCCGAATTGCGCAGCTGCAGGTAGCAGGATGTCTCACATTGTGAATTTCCCCAGGAATTGTGCATAAGTCAATTACGTAATGATCAGCCATCCTGCACGTACCACCTTTACAAGCGACAAAATAGCCCGTGACACCTGGAGAGTTTGCGCTGGCTGGCGGAATGGCTAGCGGAATGGCTGTCTGTGATAAATGTGACTCACAGAAGAGCATGTTGGTCAGGGTCAGTGATCTGTTCCGAGATACCACTCATCTGGACGTAGTGGGGCCTAAAATGGCGCAGGGGTGCCAGGAGCTCATTCCTTGCCAGGGCTGTTCAGTCTTGCTCCTGGACAGAGAGTCGCAGGAGGTGAGGTGATGATGACCATGGTTGTGCCAATGGCTACTGCTATTACTACTAGTACACCTTCCTTTGTTTGATTCACTAGTTATTATTTAAGGGGTGGGGAGAAACTGATTTCCATTTTACTCTGCCTCCTTATATATCCCTCACCTCCTGCATGAATTAGTAAGCTACACCTTCACATTGTAATATGAAGGTATATCAGTTGTCACCATCACAACCTTTCCTTTATTAGACTTGCTTCTCTTGCTCTTATGTTTGGTGCTAATGTCAATAGAAGAGAATTGTAAGGTATTTTAGTTGCTCTCAGATAGTTTGCATTCTGCCTAATTATAAACATAATTTTTTTTAAATACAAATTTTGATTTAATATAGATTTATTAGTAAATTAATTTTTCTATCCTGTTTTACTTATTTATTTACATGTACTTATTAGTTATTTTGTATTTATTTATAAAGGTGGCTTTCAGTCATGCATTCCAAATCACCCATGAATATGACAGCGAAGCCGTGGATAATGGAAGTTGCTGCAGCATAAAGTAAGGAGTTACAGAGTCTTTCTTTGTGAATATGATTACCAGATGATTCATCATTTCTTCTGGCAATTATTAATAAAGTGGTTAAACTTAAATTAGGTTTGTTAAAATTCTGTATTGTTATTATTTTCGATTATAATTGTCAAGTCTTATGTCTTCCAACAATTTCACTATATCGAATTCCATGATTTTACCTGTGGCACACGGGTCTAAGAACACTTGGGAGGGGGAGGGGGAGGATTGGGGGTGGATACATCCACAAGTTTTGTGAAAAAAAGGATTCTAACTAATAGTTTACTGTTTGGAAACACCTAAGTTTGTTGTTACAACTAGTTGGTTGCAACTAAATGCTTTTACTGGATGGAAACCCTGTGGTTACAAGTGCTTGTTACTGTATAGACACTCAAAATTTTAAATCTTATCACAACTTTAATCTCAACTTCAGTGTTCTAAACAATTACTTTGTTTAGTTTAAAACATTATTTCCTAATAAATATCATATTAATGATTTTCCACAGGTCTTAGTGTGGACTGCTCTTGTTGACATATTAAACTAAAAAATATTCTGTATTGAAACAATCTTGCTTGTTTGCAAATACTGCTAGCATGTCTGGCTGGGTATAAAGTACCACCAACTCCTGTGATAACATACAGGCCCCTTTAATTTCATCAGCTGACACTCTATGCTGATATGTGCATGAGAGTAGGCCAGCAGGATGGAAAGAAGTTTTCAAATATTGCTCTGTCTGTACTTTGTTTCTTCCTTTGCACAGATCCACTGATTTGATTGGAATAGCAGACATGTGTGTCCTGAGGCATGTGGCTACAAGTGCTGTGGTAAGCGGTTAGTTTCAGATATTGAATATCACCAACAGCGTCACATATGTGCACACATTTCTGAATTTAAGATGAGATTAGAAGAGCTGAGTAGTGTCATGTTGAGACTATGCTAATTGCTTGTCATGTTTAAATAAATTCCCTCACCCCCCCAAGATATTGCAACAATCTCAGCACACATGGTGGGTGAAGTTCCTCTTGTAAGTTGTTGTGTTGAGCATATTTAGCTTATACCAACTTGTGTTCATGTTCCTTTCCTTAACCTAAGTGTTACTATGCACTACCTCCTGCCAAAATATGGTGCAATCTACCAAACACAAAAAGAAATTTACTGCGCTCAGATAAAATAGGTGGATGAGACAAGAAACATAAGCTGAGTATCTGATAGAAATCAGAACCTATATATGGTGAAGTATCATGGGTACCATTTGTTGGTTTGTATATCCTTCTGAAGTGTATTCAGATAGGGGAAAAAAGACAAAAAGGCAGGTGATAGGGGATAGCAACACTGCAGACTGCAGCCATGTACCGAAAGCTTTCATTTCACATTGTGTTTGTGCACATTTCTGTCTGTCCATCTGTCCACTTTCTAATATCATAATTACTTAATTGAAGTATAAATACATGTAACTGAAAGTGTAATACACATTCCTAACTAGGTACACTTATGGTAGGTTCATAGTTTGCAAACTGCATATATTTAGCGACATGTACTTGGCGTAGCATGAAAATAGAAATTGGGTCTATTATCGAGTTGCAGATTCCTTTGGTAAAACATTCACTCAGTGTGGTGCATTCTGACAAGATTTTGTGTTCACAGAACATGCAATATGCAGTATGTGTGGCTAAGTCTGCCTTAGGCAACTGTGGACCTAACTTTACCCTACAAACCACACAGAAAAGAAAATTTCTCAGTCGCTCTAAAATAACTTAATGGGCTCAGTAAAACTGTGAATCACAGGAATCTATACAACAGCAAAAGTATGAATTTACAGTGCAGCTTGTGGGATTCTATCCTTGGGTGGCTTCTAGTTTCATTTTTATTCTTTCTTTTTAATTTCTTTTTTATTGCAGCTGTCCTGCTCTTATTGTATGAACCTATTAATTTGTTTTATGCTTAGTAACTTTGGACCCTTTGATAGAGACAGACATTTACTGAAGAAAAAGACAGCCGATAAAGCAAAAGGAATGACCTAAAATGGACTATAAAATATGAATTGGAAAAGGTGCACAGTTTATGAGATTGGTGAACTGCCTGTTGGCTAGTCCAATGGACATGTCCTCCATTTTGGTCATTAAATTTCAATCATCTTGATTTTTGAAATATCAGAAAATGTCCAGTGATTTTGGTCTTCTGTTCCTTTGAAATAACATTTGCCTATTTCTTAGTAGGTGACACCATTTTTCCTAGCCCTAGCCCTAGCCCTAGCCCTAGCCCTAGACACTTGCTAAGTAAGGTGGTCTGGAATAGTAGAAACAAAGTTCAATTTTTTTTATCGCCTCTTCCCCCCCCCCCCCCACCACTTTCCGTGGGGTGTGTATGAGGGAGGGGGGGGGATATATTTTGTCATGCCCTCAATTTTTTTCCTTCAAATCATGGCAATAAACAAGCCTGGAATTAATCTATGCCACTTTTATTGCTTTAAATGAAAGCTATTAACACTTCAATGGAAATATTTGGTGCTCTAGTGGTGCAAATTAATACTGGCAATAAGTGCTTTCTCTATAAAAAAAAAAAAAAAAATTAAGCGGGATCCAATAACACAAACTATTATTAACTAGAGGTGCTGTGTTTTTGTCCATCCATCGACAGAGAAACACAGCATATCCCCCCCCCCCCCCTTCCATATACAGGAAATAGCAACACACAGTTGCAGGTTAAGTTCTAATGTAAGCATAATGTTTGCTTCTGAACATGTTTCTCATAAATATTGGAGTTAGAGTTTTCATTCGCTGTTTTCAGCGAAGTGGCCAGACCCCTAGTTCCCTGTCAACCATGTTATTCTTTTTCCCTGATTCAAACTGGTAGATCCTGTTGAGATGGATGCAGAGGTAGGGAGGGTACCTTACAGTGTGTAGCTTATTTGGGCCTCATTTGCATTGCAACAGGTTAATTTTTACTCCACTCTCTCTGGTGAGAGCTGCATCTCCATCAAGCCTTGTAGGTTGCAATCATTATTCCTAGAGGAAATGCTGAGGGTCAGCTGGCAGAAGGTGGCTTCCCTGACTAACTTGTGGTGGCATGAGAGAGATTTCAGGGTCGACTTGCTCTATCCTCTGAAAGTGATATCAATGATGAAGTGCCTTCTTGGGCATGTTTGAATCAAATGAAAATCTGAATTAGAAATAGAAAGAATGTGTGGTTTTACTGTCCTTTGACTCTTTCCAAATATTGTATATATCATGATGTGCAAGTTGTGTTAGTAAACCAAAATCTGAATTAGAAATGGAAAGAATGTGCAGTTCAAATACTAAAAAGATTACATGGAAGATTGACATATCTGTCCTTTAACTCTTTTCCCTATACACTCTGTGTGTGTGTGTGTGTGTGTAAAAAAAAAAAAAAAAAAAAAAATTTTGAACTTTTGAATGGTTGCTATATTTGTCTCTCTCTAAGTTCTACTAGTCATAATAAGTTAAATTAATTTGGCATTGGTTTAACCTTTTCATTTTATTCTACAGAGATTTTCACTTGTACTTAACTAATTGGAAGTCTGTTGGTAGTCCTAAATTTTGAATAATTCTAGTCTTAAAATTCTCTTTCAAGTGGCTACTTCCATAACAACAGAAATCATTTTAAACTTGCACAGGTATCATTAGTGAGTACTATATAAATTAATTTCATTTAACACTAGCACTTTGTATATAAGTTAATTTCATTTATCACTACATTTGTTTACTAGTATTATCTATAAACCCTACCAACTTGTCAAGTACCTAACCAACTTGTCAATTAACTCATTGTGGTAACCGTGGTAACACATTTGTTTTAAACATTTGTTGCTAAGTCTTGACAAGCTGCTGTCTATAATCTGTGGAGTTGTCCAGATTTTGATAATAATTCACTTTGTTTGGTGTTTCCAACCAAAGATAAGAAAGTTCAGCAAAAAAAAAAAAAAAAAAATTTGATTTTTGAATGATTGCCATATTTATCTCTCACCAAATTGTACTAGTTATTATAAGTAAAGTTCAATTCAGAACTTTAACCTTGTCATTTTATTCTACAAATATAAGTTAATTTCATTTAACACTAGGTTTGTATATATGTTAATTTCATTTAACACTAGGTTTGTATATAGTTTAATTTCATTTACCACTGCATTTGTTTTACCTGTACTATCTACAAGCCCTACCAATTAGTCAAGTATCTCATTTGTTATAAATATTTGTGGCTAGTCTTGACAAGCAGCTGTCTCTAAAGTGTGGAGTAGTCCAGATTTTGATAGCAGTTCACTTTCTTTGGTGTTGCGAACCAAAGTTAAGAAAGTTCAGCACAAGAGAATGGTAATAAAGAACAGCTTTGTGACAAAAGGTCAGAACATGAAGCAGAAATCAAAGAGAAATAGAAATAGTTTAGTAGTAGCTACCTGGAATGTCCTTACTTTAGTAGAGTGTTCAGGTGATGAGCGGATCTGTAGGAAGCAACTAATGGGTGTAGCTAAACATGGTAACCATAGTGACAAGCCTGGGAAGATTAATAGGAAGATAGATTTGTTGGTGGGAGAATTGAGGAAATATGGTGTGTCTGTTGCAGGGATCCAAGAGACAAAGTGGTTTGGAAAGGATGTGTGGCCAGTGGGTAGATATACCTTTCTGCACTCTGGTTGTCCTCTGACAGGGGATCAGGAAAGAGCTAGTAGGAATGAGGGTGTTGGAATAGCATTGGATGAAAAGGCTACAGTGGCATGGAAAAATGCAGGGGAGGTGTGGGAAGCAGTTAGTTCCAGAATAATATCAGCTAGATTGAAGTGGGTACACACAGGAAAGAAAAAGGGAGGATGGTCTGGAAAGGCATCAGGCACTTATGTATCAGTAGTGTGTGCTTACGAACCCACAGCAAAGGCACCTTCAAACATTAAACTCAAGTTTTATGATGATTTGCAGGATACAATAGATGGGATTCCTCATAATGATATCCTTGTTATGCTGGGTGATTTCAATGCTAGAGTGGGTGTGTTGGACACAGGGAATAATCTATGGCAAGGTGTTATAGGGAAGCATGGCTTGAGTGAGGGTAATTTTGTGGGCGAGGAATTTTTGGAATTCTGTGCATTAAATCAATTCTCAATCATGAATACCTGGTTCCAAAAGAAGAAAATCTATCAAGGAACTTGGACGAACCCAGCAACAAAGAAATGTCACATGATAGACTTTGTCGTGATGAGGGCTGAACAGAGAGTTGTTTGCAGAGATGTGCAGGTGATGAGGGGAGCAAACTGCTGGACTGACCATAAGCTTGTAAGAGCTAAGCTAAAGGTTACTGTTCCTCGTTCTGCCAAAAGAAAAGAGAAGATTTCTTTGCCTTTTGCTATCCATAAACTGAAAACCCCTGCCAAGGTGGAAGAGTATCAGGAAGTTGCAGCAGGCTCATGCTGGAAGAATACCAACAAGACCCACTGCTGTCATGAAAGAAAATGGAAGTTTGACTCAGGGTCCCGAGGAGGTAGGAGCCAGATAGCATCAGCATTTTGTAAAGATACTTAACATACCCTGTGCATTCAATGATGAAGTGATTGACACTCTGCCACTATTCCCACCACACTTGGATTTGGATATGCCACCAACTGAAGAGGAATTGATGCAGGCTCTAACCAAATTGAAGATGAGAAAGGCGGGACGAAAGTCTGGTGTCCTTCCTGAACTAATCCTCCATGGTGGTATAGATCTGTGGGATAGAATGCTGGAGGTGATGCAGAAGGTGTGGGAAGAAGGTAAAGTGGTGAGAGACTGGCAGGACGCAGTGGTTGTTCCAATCCCAAAGAAAGGTGACCTGAAGCAGTGTGACCATTGGCATGGAATAAGTTTGTTGGATGTGTTAGGGAAGGTACTAGGCAGAATTGTACAGGGAAGATAGCAAGTGATTGCTGAAAAAATTCTGCCAGAGTCACAGAGTGGGTTCAGGAAAGGACATGGTTGTGCAGAAATGATTTTTGTTGCTAGACAGCTTGTGGAGAAAGCGAGGGAACATGGCGAATCATTGTATGTGTTGTTTGTAGACTTGAGGAAGGCTTATGATTTAATGCCCAGGCAAACCCTATGGAAGGTCCTAGAGAAGTATGGTGTTCCAGAAAAAATGTTGAATGTTGTGAAGTCTTTCCATGAAGGGATGCGTGCTGAGGTTAGAGTGGGTTCGACTGTAACTGATAGGTTTGAGGTCCGGAATGGCTTACGGCAGGGATGTACCCTGGCACCCACATTATTTAATATCTACTTTAGTGCTATGGTGGTTGATTGGCGCAATAGGAGTAGTGGTGCAGGAGTGAGTGTTTATATAAGCATGGTAGGAAGTTGGTTGGGGACCGCACAGCTAAATCTAGATTGAGCGAGATGAGAGTAACTGAGTCCCAGTTTGCTGATGATGTGGCATTGTATGCAACCTCTCGGGATAGTTTTGAGTCAGTAGCAGCAGAGTTTGTGAAAGTGGCAAATGAATGGGGGCTGACTGTGAGTACTGAGAAGACAAAAGGGATGGTTGTTGGTGAGGGATTGAATGAGAGTGATGTCAGACCAGTGCAGGTGGAGGGTGGCTCTGTGGATGTAGTCCAGGACTTCATATACTTGGGTGCTAACATCTCAAGAGATGGGGAGATCACTAGTGAGGTGACTAGAAGAATTGCTAGGGCAGCTAGAGCATTTGGATGTTTGAAGGTGCCAGTATTTAAGAACAAAGACCTCTCATTGGCCACAAAGAGAGCAGTGTATAGGGCATGTGTTCTAGCTGTATTACTGTATGGAGCTGAAACTTGGACGATGAAGGCTGTGCATACAAGACGTTTGAATTCTTTTCATAACCATTGTATTCGGACAATCCTGGGTGTGAAGAGGTACCAAAAATGGAATGAAAGATTAACATCTCAAAGCCTATCACATAGGTTTGGCTTGCAGCACTCCATCTCTGATATCATTCTGGAGCAGCGTTTAAGATGGCTGGGTCATGTGGGTCGAATGGATGAAGAAGGCTTCCAAATAGATTGTTGTTTGGGGAGCTTAACATGAAGAGACCATGCCACGGGGCAAAGAAGAGGTGGAGGGATGTTCTGAAAGTGGATTTGCAGGCAATTGGTGCGTATGATAGATGGTATGAGTTGTGCCAGGACAGGAAGGGGTGGTTTCATCTGTGTTTAGATGGTGTAGAGAACATTTCAACATCCTGGTGATGGAACACCTGTTCAGCTAACAAGCAATCTGAATTAAGAACACTAAGTTGTGCCTGTGGAAGGAAATTTCGAAGACAAGGAGATCTGACGAGACACCAACATTTCTGTGTGATGTGATCATAAGCTAAGTTTATTGCCATTGGTCCTGGATTCATCCAGGACACTGCCATCATTCGTACCATGGGCAGCTTCTAAGTTCTAAGGGTGTGTGTGTGTGTGTGTGTGTGTGTGTGTGTGTGTGTGTGTGGGTGTGGGTGTGGGTGTGGGTGTGGGTGGGTGGGTGGGTGGGTGGGTGCGTGCGTGGCTGGGAGGGAGGGAGGGGGTGTTTTTTGAATGGGGGATGGGTGGAGCCCACATAACTTTTAGCAAACTGAGTTTGTAACTACAGGAGGCCGAAGGCCAACCGAGAAACTGCCCCAGGGAGCATATTTACTGATTCTTTTTATTAAATATTGCTCACAATATGTTACACTATGTTGGTTGTTCCATTAGTGGAGGGTGGGGGTGGGGGGATGTTGAAGGCTCAATTTGTGTCCCCATTTTAGGTGTGTTTGTGTGCATATGTGTGGTGTGTTTGCATGTGCACACATGGGGGTGCATGCATTAGGTGTGTGTATGCATTGTATTTGCGCATTGTATGTGCACATTGTATGTGCGCACTGTGTGTGTGCATTGTATGTTTGCGTGTGCGTGCATATGTGTGCATATGTGTGTGCTCACACATGCAAGCATGAGTGTGAATGCATGTATATGTTCACCTGCATGTGCATCTATGTGCGTTGTTGGAGGAGTTTTTTGGAGGAGGTAGAGGAGTTGGGTGGAGCTCCACAAAACAACAAGAATACTGAGTTTGTAAGTACAGGAGACCGAAGACCAACTGACAAACCGATTCTAGGGTGGGCATTTCTGTAGTTGTTGTTTGCCCTAAGTCTTTAATCCAAATTTGGTAGCAGGTGGGCCAGGAAAGCGATAGCATCTACTGGTTTAGTCCACAAATCTGCTGGTGTCAAATTAGTCGCGTGAGCTGGACAGTGGAGATGAGCCACATTGTGTGGCCTCTGTCTGCAGTCATCGCAAGCATCTGCCACTGTTTGGTCTATGCAATGGTTGTACGAGTTCAACAGTCTGCAGTGACCTGATCGCAGTTGGGCCAGGGTGTTCCTCTGTTGGTGAGTGAGTTGGACCTCGACTGCATTAACTGGGGGTGGTTGCCTCCCAGAATGACACTGGGCTGGTAACTGCTGATTGTTCTTGCCACGGTCTCAGTGTGCAGCATTTTCATTGCTGTTTTTCCAGTGACTGGTTACCGCTCAAGTATCTGGCGATATTTTGAGTGCAGCATCTTTTTCATTGCCCTGGATGGAGGTGGGTGTGTGTTGATGTAGTGGCACGGATGGTTCGGCTCACCACATTTGGCCAGGTACTGTGCTGCCAGTAGTTCTGAGTATACTGCCACTGGGAGTACTTTTGTCTCCTAGTGCATATGGTCCACTGGTGACATGTGGTGACTGCCAGTGGCTGTATGCAGTGCTGAATTCTGGCTAATCTGACGTTTATCCATGCCTGTCTTGCTTGTGTTTGGCGCCCAGATTGGTGTGGTGTATTTGATGACTGATCTGCCAATGGCCTTATAGGTGGTTACCAAAGTCTCTTTCTGTTGGCCCCATGATGTTCCTGCCAGCGCTTTGATGATGTTGTTGTGTTTGTTGACCCTGTTGATGATCGCTTTTGTGTGCTGATGGAATGCAAAGAAGGTGTCGAATGTCGCTCCAAGGATTTTGGGCGTCTTGCAGAGTGGCAGCAGGGTGCCATTGGTGTTGATTTGTGGGTGCAACTTGGCTTGCGCTGGATCAGTAGTGAAGAGGGTGACCGTTGATTTCGCCGCTGAGATGATCAACTCTCTGCTGGTGAGGAAATTGGACAAGTTGTTCATGTATACATTGAGCACTGTCTCAAACTCTAAGATCTTGGGACCAGTAGCATAGACCGTGATATCATCAGCGTACGATACCACCTTGACTGGCACTGTTGGAGTTGGCAGGTTGGCGATGAAAAAGTTGAACAATGCTGGTGAGATCTTGGAGCCTTGCGACACACCAGTGTGGATAATTCTGGCAGTTGAGGTGGCACCTCTGAAGTTGGTCTTTGATTATCTGCCTTGTAGGTAGCAGGACAGCCAGCGCTTTAGTGGGATAGGCAGTGTGGAGTTGTTGACCTTGTTGATCAGCTTGTTATGGTTGACAGTGTCACGCTGCTGATAAATCGACTGCCACTACCACTGTTCTTGATGGCGGTATCTTTTCATTGAACCCCTCCACAATGTCAGTTGTTAGCCGCAGTAGTGCCGATGTTGTTGATCTTGAGTCGCAAAACCCATGTTGGTGGTCAGCTGTTTGCAGATGATTGTTCAGTGATGGCAGGATTAGTGTTTCAAGCACTTTGGCAGCAGGGCAGAGGAGTGAGCTAGGGCGAAAGGATTTACCCTGTGATGAATCCTTGCCTGGCTTTGGCAATGGGATGATGGTTGACATTTTCCAGATGGATGGTAGGCGACTGTTGGTGATGGAGTCATTGTACAGTGCCGCCAGAAAGTTTAAGACCAAGGGGCCAAGGTGCTTGAGGTGGAAAATGGTTAGGCCGTCTGGTCAAAATGCCTTGCTATTGCTACAGCCTTTGATAGCAGCTGCTGCGTCTGCTGCATTAAAAGTTACTGTGTCTTGATGCTGGAGCTGTTGTTTCTTGACTGCCCTGATAACCTTTCTTGTCTCTTTGCAGGAAGCGTGCGATATGATGGTGGTATATTGTTTGTTGACCTGCTTGGTGATGGTGGTTGCACTGGTATATAGGCGTCGATCGCCTTGATTGTCTGCCATAGTTTGGCCGACTTGGTCTTGTGGTCGAAAGACTCAACCTGCTCTTGCCAGCTTTATTGTCTCCATTTCCTTACCGCCTTGTTGATGTTCCCTTTGAGTGCAGGCAAGTTTGGCGCTAAAGGGTCAGCTAAGAGAATTTGATCTCTCCTCCATTAGTCTGGTGATTTCTGCTGGGAGTGGTGGTGAGTTCAGCTTGTATCGACCCATGGGGATGTGGTGGATTGTTGCACGTGGGAGTACTTGGCGGAATAATTTCTCCCCTCTTTGAACATTGGCTGGTGGTGGCAGCTTGGCTACCTCAACCTCTACTTTCTGCCGATATGCCACCCATCTGGCCTTCTTCAGGTTGACATAGGTGAGATGTTGAGCAGGGTTGCAGACCACCGTTGTTTGCAGAGAGATGATGATAGGGAGGTGGTCTGAGTTGAGGGTGGTGACGGTCTGCCAGTTGCTGGCCGTGAGTGTGGATAGTGAAGCCAGGGAGATGTCAGGTGAGCTTGATGTCACGTTGGTTGGAACCCTTGTTGGAGCATATAACTTCAGGCAGCCATAGTTGAAGTTGTCAATTTCTTCAGCCACCTTGTTGCCGCGGGCATCTGTTGTTGTTGAATACCAGAGTCTGTGGTGGGCAGTGAAGTCTCCCAGTACTAGCGCATCATCTCCAGTGAGCAGATGGTCAATGGAGGCCTGATAGCCATTGGTGCATGAGCTGGCTGGTGGAATGTAGACATTTGTGATGAGCAAGTCTAGATTCTTTAGCTGGATGGTGACTGATTGCGCTTCCAGGTGGGGGTCTGGTGCTGTTGGGGCTGGTGTTGTTGCCTTGGAAAAGTTCACTGATTCGTGGATGAAGAACAGTAGTCCGCCTCCCTGCCCTTGTTGACGATCTTGGTGCATGGTGGTAAAGTGTGGGATGGAGGGGTCTTTGGAACGGATGGTGAGTTTGCTTTCTTGTACAGCCGCCACTTTGGTGTTGTGTTTGTCCATCAGTTGACCCAGTTCAATCAGTTTGTTGCTGATGCCGTTAGCATTTAACTGAAGAACTTTGAAGGTGCTGTCCCTGCCTGCAGGTGGTGGTGTGGCAGAGAGTGGCACTCTTGGACTGGGTGGCGCTGCTGGTGATGGTGGTGGGCAGGCGCTGCAGATCCATGTTCTGTTTTACTGGTGAGAGCATGTCAGACCACTGCATTTGGCGTGTACCCATTCTTGGCATTTGTTGCACTGGTACGAGTAGGTTGCATGGGTGATGATGCATTTACAGACTGCACAATTCCACTGTTTCTTTGGAGGACCAGGATTGGTCTCAATGTCGCCGGCTAATAGGAGTAGGTGTTGGAGATTTGGGGTCAGAGTTGCCAGACTGGTCTGACCCCCTGCCGTAAACCTGATTGGATTTGACTTGTGGGATGAATTGCTGCCCATTTGTATCTTGTTCTTGGTAAGATGACAGCTTTGGAACATTACTGTAGTAGTTGCAATGCTCAAATAATAACTATCACAATATAGTAGATGGATTGTTTTCATGTCATTTAACTCACCAGGAAGAAGAGATTCAGCAAGTTTGTTGTCTCAAGAAAAAGCCTGTGTACACCAGGTTGCTGTGTATCTCACTTGAATGAAAATAATGGATAGCATGTCACTCCAAATTTTATATGACCCCAAGATGGTCTGTCAAGGAGAGAGCAAGAAGACTCTTAGCAAGATTCTGGTCCAAGCCAAAATCTACACCTGTTCCTATATATACCACCTGTATATCTGTCCAACTGTGCAGAAAGGCAGTACTATACCAGGTTCTTTAATTGGTACCTCGTGGTCATCAACTTAAAAAACAACCCCTTACCCGCATATGAGCTGTAAATTTTTTAAAAATTGGGTTGGGGTGAAGTGCACATATGCTAATGTATACTTTTTTGAATCCAGCAGAAGCCTTGAAAATCACAGAGAAGTAAAAAAAAAGTGTATGCTCTGGGCTAGAATTCCCCACTGTCAAACACCACCCTCATAAAGGGTAAGTCGCTACCTAGTTATGGGGGAAAAGGGGAAAAAAGGAGCGAAGAAGACCTGGATTCTGAATAACTTTTTTTAAAAGTTTTAATGCTTTTACACATGCACCAGGTGAAACTGCATATGCCCTGTGCTTTTCACCATAACAGGTGCCATAGTTTAAGAGTCACATTACAAAGACATCAAGGATTCTGAAAATTGACAGTCTAGAATTTGAACAAAGGATAACTCAGCTATCCTCCCCTCCTGGGATAATATATAAATTTAAAAAAAATAGTAATGCTATGAAAAGGTTAACAAAGGGAATAATTATGATTTCATGAATAAATGATTTATTAAGTGGAAAGTGTTGGTAATTGCCACAAATCATCCAGTCACCCTTTGTGGTGTTACATTGATGGTAATTGAGGTTCTGGCGTGTAATGACTTGGGTTTAAATACTTGACCACTATTTTTACCCTTGTATACCTAAGTGTGTCTGTCTGTCTGTCTGTCTGTCTGTCTGTCTGTCTGTCTGTCTGTCTGTCTGTCTGTCTGTCTGTCTGTCTGTCTGTCTGTCTGTCTGTCTGTCTGTCTGTCTGTCTGTCTGTCTGTCTGTCTGTCTGTCTGTCTGTCTGTCTGTCTGTCTGTCTGTCTGTCTGTCTGTCTGTCTGTCTGTCTGTCTGTCTGTCTGTCTGTCTGTCTGTCTGTCTGTTGGTCGGTCGGTCGGTCGGTCTGTGCATTCATGGTAAAGGGTAGACAGCAGACACCATTTTTAAAATGGAAAATCACAAGAAAAAAAATTTTTTTTGTGACTTACCAACTGAAAGAACAACTATAAAGATAATCCCTGGAATAGTTTCCATCAAATAATTACCACGGAATAATTACTATAGAATAATTACTGTGGAATAATTATAGTAGTGGATCGCAAAGTAGTCGAAGTGGTAACTTTGAACAAAATCGAGCTAGGCATGAGCAAGCACCTAGCCCACTATACTCTGCTGAAAAAGGAAGTTTTAGAAAGTTTAACGTAAAATTCTCTCTCTCTCTATATAGTATAATATATACATACATATATATGTATGTATATATGTATGTATATATATGTATATATGTGTATATATTATATATATGTATATATATTATATATATATACTAGCAGCATATACCCGCGTTGCCCGGCCTAGGCTAAAATTCAGTAGTTGAACATGTCTTGCCAGTAAGAAAGGTGATGGTGGAGAAGATATATTATTAAGAGAGAAGTGGCCAAAATACATTTTTGGCTTTTAGCATATACCCGGCATTGCCCGGCCAATATAGGCTAAAATCCAGTAGTTGAACATGTCTTGCCAGTAAGAAAGGAGATGGTGGAGAAGATGTATTATTAAGAGAGAAGTGGCCAAAATACCATTTTTGGCTTTTTCTCATTACCATGGTAACTATTTTGTGAGATTTTTAGCCCATATTTTAAGTTGGGTAAAAATCTATTATCATGCCGAGTTTCAGAGAAATCCACTTACCGGTTAGGTCAGAATGATTGGTACATGCAGGCAGGCAGGCAGGCAGGCAGGCAGGCAGGCAGGCAGGCAGGCAGGCAGGCAGGCAGGCAGGCAGGCAGGCAGGCAGGCAGGCAGGCAGGCAGGCAGGCAGGCAGGCAGGCAGGCAGGCAGGCAGGCAGGCAGGCAGGCAGGCAGGCAGGCAGGCAGGCAGGCAGGCAGGCAGGCAGGCAGGCAGGCAGGCAGGCAGGCAGGCAGGCAGGCAGGCAGGCAGGCAGGCAGGCAGGCAGGCAGGCAGGCAGGCAGGCAGGCAGGCAGGCAGGCAGGCAGGCAGGCAGGCAGGCAGGCAGGCAGGCAGGCAGGCAGGCAGGCAGGCAGGCAGGCAGGCAGGCAGGCAGGCAGGCAGGCAGGCAGGCAGGCAGGCAGGCAGGCAGGCAGGCAGGCAGGCAGGCAGGCAGGCAGGCAGGCAGGCAGGCAGGCAGGCAGGCAGGCAGGCAGGCAGGCAGGCAGGCAGGCAGGCAGGCAGGCAGGCAGGCAGGCAGGCAGGCAGGCAGGCAGGCAGGCAGGCAGGCAGGCAGGCAGGCAGGCAGGCAGGCAGGCAGGCAGGCAGGCAGGCAGGCAGGCAGGCAGGCAGGCAGGCAGGCAGGCAGGCAGGCAGGCAGGCAGGCAGGCAGGCAGGCAGGCAGGCAGGCAGGCAGGCAGGCAGGCAGGCAGGCAGGCAGGCAGGCAGGCAGGCAGGCAGGCAGGCAGGCAGGCAGGCAGGCAGGCAGGCAGGCAGGCAGGCAGGCAGGCAGGCAGGCAGGCAGGCAGGCAGGCAGGCAGGCAGGCAGGCAGGCAGGCAGGCAGGCAGGCAGGCAGGCAGGCAGGCAGGCAGGCAGGCAGGCAGGCAGGCAGGCAGGCAGGCAGGCAGGCAGGCAGGCAGGCAGGCAGGCAGGCAGGCAGGCAGGCAGGCAGGCAGGCAGGCAGGCAGGCAGGCAGGCAGGCAGGCAGGCAGGCAGGCAGGCAGGCAGGCAGGCAGGCAGGCAGGCAGGCAGGCAGGCAGGCAGGCAGGCAGGCAGGCAGGCAGGCAGGCAGGCAGGCAGGCAGGCAAATTCTGTATTTTTCCAAACATGCCACCTTGCTTAAAACCATCTCAGGGTGGGTCTCCTCCATCCCTAAAAGTTTGGTCAAAATCTAACTGAGGGATGTTACGTAGTCGGTTATATATATATATATATATATATATATTTAAATTAAAAAAAATTTTTTTTCTTTTTTCTTCGTTTATGAATTATCTACTGCAAACAATTGTGTATAAAGATCTCTCTCTGATTGGAGTGATTACTGAGGTTCTTTCCTTGCAAATGCTATGCTTCAAGACCTCACCCCATAAGTAATTTCTGAACCTTCAGAGTTAGTAGTTATGGTAGAAATTGCTGCAACTGTGGAATTTCTTTTTGTGCTTACTGGGATTTGCGTGTTATATTTTATTTTGACTTAAAGGTGGTTGAGCACTTTCAGAATTGCCCCCCCCCCCCTCCCTCCCTCCCTCCCTGGATCTACAAATAATGAAAGATTATTTTGTAAAGTAACCTTGATGATCAAAGAGGAAGAGATGTCCATCGGACTATGTGGTAGGCCTACAGTAACCCCCCAGGCAGTTCACTGATCTCATATTGTACACTTTTTCCAGTTCATACTTATAAGCAGTCATGAATTGCTTGTTTTGTTTTTATTGTGTCTGCGGTGTGTGTGTGTGTGTGTGTGTGTGTGTGTGTGTGTGTGTGTGTGTGTGTGTGTGTGTGTGTGTGTGTGTGTGTGTGTGTGTGTGTGTGTGTGTGTGTGTGTGTGTGTGTGTGTGTGTGTGTGTGTGTGTGTGTGTGTGTGTGTGTGTGTGTGTGAGAGAGAGAGCATATCAATTCTTGTCTGGACATTTTTTTGGTTTCAATTAAAGCTAAAGCATCTAAGGATGGAATGCCACAAGCCTTTACGTAAATTCCTCTCCTTGCTATTGTACTGGTTCATGTGCTTCACAGAAAGTATGTGATCTTCATGAAAAGCTCATCGCCTTGGAAGACAAGGAACATTATGTTTTCCTAACAGAGGATGTTCTAAACGGAAAAAAAAGGCATTACTGAAACTTTATACAGGTATAATTTAAACAACAAAAAAACTAGGAATCATCTAAGGTTGGAATCTCATAAGCTGCACTCTACATTCATCTTTTGCTGTTGTATGGGGCTCATGTGATTTATGTTTAATGACCTCATTTAGGCTGTTTTTAGAGTGACTGAGTGTGTTCATTCAAATAGCGTGCGATTTGACTATCATTTTGCAAAAATCCCACCAAAAATGCATTTAGAATCCACAGTTGCTCAAATCCACAGACAGTTTTGGGGTGTATTTTGGTGTGATTTCAATTGATATTACTTACTGAAGTTAAGCACTGTTAGGCCTGCTCAGTACTTGGATGGGTGACCACCTGACAGTTGCTCAAATCTGCAGACAATTTTGGTGCAAAACTCTTTTTTATTCTAATAAGCACTGTTAGGCCTGCTCAGTACTTGGGTGAGTGACCACCTGGGGATAGCAGATCTTGTAGGTTGTTTCCCTTTTTTTCTTTTTCCCCACCCTCTGCTCTCTCTTCTTATTTTACCACAAAGGGCCCGATTTGATGCGCTAAATTTGAAATTTCTCAACTCCCCACAAATTTAACTGTGCATTTGATTTGCTTGTTTGTTTGATAACTCTTCCCAAACGATTGGGTATATATAGAGGGCTCAATTTTTCACGGTTTGATGGAGGTCACTCTGGGATAGTCATAAGGAAGTTTGGTGAAAAATTGCAGTAAAACCTTGCTGTGGGGCTATTGTTTTTGAAATTTCTTGGTTTGGGTAGCAACTCTATGCCTGAGTAAACCATGCCACTTACTACAAACCATAATTGTGTATAACACAGAGGTCAGCAAAATAGTGCCAAAATCACTACCTGCTCTTTCTTTTACTTCTTTTTGAGCCCTATGGGCCCAAACATCTGGGATGAAAGAGCAAACAATAGCTCTACAATTATGTTAAAAGGTTTTTGTTGTCTCTGTCCATGGAATGGGTGCTATGCTAAAATATCCTTCAGGAGGGGGAGGCTCAATTTCAAGCATGCAAACCGACCTCAATATGAATTAGGAATACTACAAACCATAATTATGTTAACGTACTCTAAGTGAAGTCTGCAAAGCCATGCTTAAATCCTTTTCTCTTCTTTCCATTTTCTTATTTTTTTTAGCCTTGTAGGCCCAATCGTCTGGTATGTGACAGGTATCAAACAAACCAACAAAAAATCTCCAATTTAGTAAGATATTGTATCCGTCCATAAGAAGGGCATTTTTCTAGTAACTTCAATCGGTGAGAAAAACTGCATACCCAGACAGCTCGGGTGAACTTTAAATGAACTTGATAGTATGCCAAGTTTCAGGTGTTTAGGTTCAATGGTTTAGCAGGCTATTAGCCACATAGAGAACATAAAATAGATATATGGATGGATAGATGAATGGATAGATGAATGGATAGATGAATGGATAGATGAATGGATAGATAAATAGATAGATAGATAGATAGATAGTACAGAAAGAAGAAAAAAGGGTGTAGAAAAGGGGGAAGGAATAGGGAGGAATGATAACAGAAGGAAGGAAAATAGTGGAGAGAAGAAAGGATTGAAGAGAAAACAGGAAAGAAGAAAGGGTGAAAAACCCAAGTTCTGGATTTGAACTCAGGATTTCCCACTGACTTGCTTGCACCTCATCTGTTGGAAGATTTTTTTAAGGCTTTTTTGGTATGGAAAAAATGAATTCCTTTTTTTTTTCACCAGTGTGCCACTTTCAGAAAGAAGCAGCTATCAGACGAGTTGGCAGACAGACAGACAAACAGACAGACAAACAGACAGACAAACAGACAGACAGACAGACAGACAGACAGACAGACAGACAGACGGACAGACAGACAGACAGACAGACAGACAGACAGACAGACAGACAGACAGACAGACAGACAGACAGACAGACAGACAGACAGGTACATCCACAGCTCTTTTTAAATAAGTGAACAATTATTTATGCTAATTTTATTTATTGTTACTATGCAAACTAATTCATATAAAATAATAACTCAAATGAGTTCCAAACTCATGAATCTGATAGTTGGCAATAGACCTTTTAGCATTATACCATGCTTCCAAAACAATCTGGCCTTTCTGAAAAATAGATGGGAATGCTACGTGCCTGCTTGTGAGTTGTTTTTATTTAAATGAAGTTTAACATGTAGAAATTGGATTTCGAGTGGCTTCTATAATGTTTATTGTTGATATTAGCCCTAGCCCTAGCCTAAGTGCCTTGATATGATTATATAAGATGAGGTGGGGGGAAGGGGAGGTAGATTGGCAGGGGTGTAGAGGTGAGGGGAAGGGGAGGGAGGTTGTCAGGGAGGAAGAGGTGGACGAAGGGAAGGGAAGTTGTTAGGGGTGTAGAGGTGAGGGAGGTTGGCAGGGAAGAAGAGGTGGGAGAAAGGGGAGGGAGGTTGGCAAGGAGGAAGGGAAGGGAGGTTGGCAGGGTGCTTGGCAGGAAGGGAGGAAAGTTGTGGTTGATTTGCCAACTATTTGAATTCACAGAATATATGTTAAACAATATATTATATATTCATACTTAATAATTTAATGGCTTCAATTTTTGTTGTTTTTGTGTTTTTCTTGTTTTCTTATTGTTGTTTTCTTGTTCTTTGTGTGCAGCCGTTTGTCAAATCCAAGGTTTGCCAGCCATGTGACAACCAGAGCCCCACCCCCATGGATTTAAAGGTACATAGATGAAGACGAGATTCGATACCAGAGCTATCTTTGTGCTGCTCAGGCATGGAAGTTCGGACGGTTGTACATACCCTGCATCTACTTATAAATGGCTCTTAGTCTCTCTCTCTCTTTCTCTCTCTGTGTGTGTATGTGTGTGTGTGTGTGTGCTTGTGTGTGTGTGTGCTTGTGTGTGTGCATGCATGCGTGTGTGTATCTGTCTGTCTGTCTGTCTGTCTGTCTGTCTGTCTGTCTGTCTGTCTGTCTGTCTGTCTGTCTGTCTGTCTGTCTGTCTGTCTGTCTGTCTGTCTGTCTGTCTGTCTGTCTGTCTGTCTGTCTATGATGAGGGTATCTTGATTTATTTTTACCACTAATAATTGTCTCCGAAAGTGGCATAGTGGGGAAAAAGTAATCCGAATTTTTCATACAAAAAAAATCCTGAAAAAAGTGTGGTGGAATGGTTAATGCAGTTAATGCATTGTTTCCAAGCATAATGATGGTGGTTCAATTCCTCCCCCCCCCCCCCCCCCCCCCCCCCATTTTTTCCCCTTCCTTGTTTTTTCCCTTGTTTCTTATTTCCTTTCATCATTTTTTTTTATTCTCATTTTTTCCTGCTACCCTTTTCCCCCCCCCCCTTTGGTCGATTTTTCTTTTGTCTTTTTACCTTCTATTTTTTTTTCCTTTCTATCTTTTTTCCTTTATATATTTTTTTACCTTCAACATTTTTTTTCCTATGTTTTTTTCCTATCCTTCTATACATTTTTTTCCTTGTATACTTTTCCTTCTATCTCTATTTTTTATCCTATCTTTTTCCTTTAATCCTTTTTCTTTTTATCTTTTTATTATTATCTTTTTTCCACTACCTTTTCCCCCTCTTTTTCTTCTATCCTTTCTTCTTCCCTCCCCTTTCCTTCCTTTTTTTACCTATCTTTTCCTTCTTTCCCCAATTTTTTTCTTCCTTTTTCTTCTTTCCCTCACTTCCCCCTTTCTTTTCTTTTTCCCTCACTTGTTTTTCTTCTATCTTTTTCTTTCTTCTATCATTTTCCCTTTCTATCATTTTTCTTCGTATCTTTTCTTTACACTAACTCTTATCCATCTATCCTTTTTTCTTCTATACTTTCCCTTCTATCTATTTTCTTCCTCCTATCTTTTCTTCCTTCTATTTTTTTTCCTCTGTCTTTTTTCTTCGTATCTTTTTATCTTCCCATTTTTCTTTTATCTTTGTACTTTAAACCTTTTTTTTCACTATCCTTTTTTTTCCATATACCTTTTCTCTTCTATTTTTCCGTTTCTTTCTCTTTTCTTCTATCTCTTTCGTCCTATCATTTTCCCCTTCTATTCTTTGAATTCTGTATCTTCATGTTTGAAAAAATGATTTACCACTCAACATCACTTTTATTGTTTTTAAAATGCATTTGGGTTGATTTCCTACTATTTTGTGAAAGACATCATGTTCCACATAAAGTTACCTGACATTATCATCAAGTACATCACCAACCTTTATGACAGTCTCACTGGCTTTGTCCATTCATCCTCTTGGGTTACTTTGGTTTTCCCAATCACTCGTGGAGTCTTCCAAGGAGACACTATGTCTCCCATCGTCTTCCTAATGGCTCTCACTCCAGTAATAAAGATGATGGAAAAAATAAACTGCCCTGGTTTCTATTTCAATATCCCAATCCCCAAAAGCCAAGGCCTTCCACATTGTGGAGCAACCATTCAAGTGCTATGGGAAAAAGATCATTCAGAGGAAGCAAAAGGCTGGTACAAATTAGTGGTGTTTAAATATAACGCCAAGGGAGATGCTGAGCTATTATATCCAAATGGCACATCTAAACACTTTGATCTTTTCAATGCAAATTGAAAATTCGCCCGAATGTTATCTAAGAGTATTACAGAATCGATTCACCCCCTCCAGATTTCATTCCAGTTTATCAATTCAAGGAAGATGGTCAAATCCTCTGAACATAAAATCAAGGGTTTTGCAGATGACCTAACTCTAATTAGCTCTGACAGAGAAGATTACAGGAATGCCCTATCTAGAATTAATCTTTGTGCCTCTGATTTGGATCTAGTGATTACAGCTGACAAATGCTACAATCTATCATTGAAAGGTCTCAAACAAGACAAAAAATCTGTCAGTCACTTTTTTTTTTTTAGTGGTAAGACAACCCCAATTTCCAAAGCAGGCACCAAGTTTCTGAGCAAGTACATTGCTTGTACTCCAAAATCAACCAATACCTTGTGTAATGATTCTATCTCAAACAAGTTTAAAGCAGCTATGGAAAAAATTGACTCAAAACACATCCGAGGGGAGTCCAAAGTATGGGTATACCATTATTGTATGGCACCATCATTCCACTATTTCTTGGCAGTAAATCAAACCAGCTCTACTAGAATACAAAATTTAGAGGCAGTAGCAACAAGGAAGATGGAAAAAAAAGGGCTAAACCTACCAAGAAATGCTACTTAGGTGCCGCTGTACCACCCTGAGGTCATGAAAAACCCCCAACTCAGTACCATAAAACAAAAAGAAAAAACCATTTACATTACAGCAATCATGAAATCCCCTGACCCTCTTGTACACCAACTACAAGAACTATTAGTTCCAACAATGTTCAACAAAACCTTACGATATCTACCCTTTTCAAAGACTTCTTTGATTTCCCCATCTCTCAGATTCTAACCGCACCAAAAAAAATGGTCTGACTAGTAGGATCGATAAAAGGATAAAAGGATAAAAGAAAGATGCAATGACTGCCTATCCACCCTCAAAGTACAGAGTAAATTTAAAGATATTACTATAATGGAAAGCGAGTGTCATTCTTGGAAGAAGATAGTACAATCTGGACTAATTATCATTCTTAGGGCAGGCTCTGATTCCTAGCCTCATCTTGCAAATCTACACAGGTGGAATATCCAATGTGTCTCCAAATGTCCTCTTTGTTTCTCAACCCGACCAACCACCACTCATATCCTCATTGGATGCCCTACAGCGTTGGAGCAAGGTCAGTTCACTTGGCGCCATGACTCAATACTAAAGTTGATCTCCATCAGTCTTAAAGATAATCTGCTACATGATGTCAAGATCTACTCTTATCTAGATCACTGGAGGGCAGAGGATAAACCCCCCCCCCCTTCCATAATCCTCCCATAGATCTTATCCATGTCATCTAGACCAGATATTGTCGTTGTACACAGTACCAGAGTAAGTCAAATACTTAACTGACAATCCCATCCAATTCTAAGTCTGCCCTCCAAAAATGCCAGAGTCAGATAACAAAGTAACAAAAATTATAACTACCTGGTCAATGACGTGAAGGATAGAAAATGGGATACAACTTACTATACTGTTGAAATTGGCTCCCTTGGTCACATCCCCCCAAGTGCCAAAGAAGCAATTTTAGACACTCTTCCTCATGACCGAATTCATTTAAACTCTTCCATCCTGCTACAAGCTGCAAAAGTGTCCATTACTTGCTCTCAATAAATATTCATGGCGCATAAGCAGATGGTCTGGTGTAGCACCAGTTCATTAATTACCTAACTCAGTCACTATAGGATTGATTAGCTTTGCCAAGCTCAGCATATAAATTGAAATATTTATCTGTGTTTGCGTGTGTCTGAGGACTCAATTGCCTATCGTATCTATTACCTATTGTACCTGAATATTACATGTATGTCTTCATTTTATGAATGGTTTTTTTTCCTTCTCTGTGTGTTGTGGGGGTGGGTGTGTAGATTCCTTCCATTTCGATGCTCAAAATCGAGACTGATAATAGTAGAAAGAAATCATTCTCAAGGGCATAGGTGAATTTATTAATTTTGGTAAGACCCATTCCTGGGGTGGCAGGCTAAACAGTCAAAGAAGACAAATGGCATTGGAGCAGCTGTGCTGAAAGATGATAAGGGTAGCAAATTAACTTTGAAAAGGAAGTTAAGCAGTGAACAAATGATTGAATTCTGGGGTTAGCAAGTCTGACAACACTGAACAACTAACACTTATTCCCACAAATTATTTTAAAGATAAAGCAGATGTTTAGGATAATTTGCTACCATGGATTAATGTAGTGCCAGTGTGGATGCTAGGATTAGAATTGGATATAAAAATTTTTTTTTCCAGGGATTCAATTCGAATAGATTCACATCAGTTTTTGTGTAGTGTGGACAGGCCTTAAGTTGAGGGTTTATTATACATATGACTTTGGCATTTTTAGCCTTATAAACCCACAGAAAGTGATGGAGCCAGGTGGCTCAATTTTTTTTGGGCTAAGGACCATCCTGGTAAGGATTCATTTACCTTAAAATGTGGGTTTCATTTGGTATGGTGCTTTTTTGGGAAAGTGTATGCTCATAAACATGCAATCATAAAAACATACAAACCTCACTCAGAGGAGGAAATGTCGCCAGGTGTGATGCAGCAAGGAGTCATGATGTGTGTGCATGCCAAGTTTTAGATCTGGTGAAGGATTTGTTCAAGCAATTTTTTTTTGGTTGCACCTTTAGCCTCACACACCCACACGAAAAAGTCTGGCAGATATGCAGGGAAGATGTATCCTTGGTGTTAGTGTCTACCATAAAAAATAGAATTAAATGCACTATTGCTTACAATCATCACAGACTTGATTGTTTAGAGTGTAATATAATATATGTATATTCAATTCTGACTCTGTAGTTGGATGAGGACACGGAGAACATCCTTTGTGTCCCAATTGCAAACAAAGATGGAATGGTTGTGGGTATGTACTAGACATTGATGTTAATAGACTTAGATTCTGTGTTATTTGAATATTTACTTGTGCGATATGTTCTGCAAATTATATATAAACAGATTTTATTGTAATTAATTTGTTTCACATGAATTTTTGACACACTCCCATTAAATCATGTTGACAAACACAGCAATTACTGAGACAGCCACCCTCAGGGGTGTGGAGGGGATTGGGGGGTGGGGGGAGGATTATCTGTAGCGGTTAGTGTCTCCAATATTTTGAGCTGGACCTTCTTAGCCTCTGCCACAAGTGATTGGTATCAGCTGAATGGCTATTAATTGAACTAACAAAGAAGTAATTACAATCCAAGGAAAAGATATACTTTTTCCCCTGAAGTTAGTGCTACCTCATATTAGCAAGTTTACTTGAGGTCATAAAAGTGTTTCATTATCTTTATCCACACCTTAGGGAAGGCATAGTTTGAACTTTTGCAGTTATAATGTAAATAAACTTGTTTGCTCTCTCTCTCTCTCTCTGTGTGTGTGTGTGTGTGTGTGTGTGTGTGTGTGTGTGTGTGTGTGTGTGTGTGTGTGTGTGTGTGTGTGTGTGTGTGTGTGTGTGTGTGTGTGTGTGTGTGTGTGTGTGTGTGTCCTATATATATATATAAAAGGAGCTGTCTGTCTGTCTGTCTGTCTGTCTGTCTGTCTGTCTGTCTGTCTGTCTGTCTGTCTGTCTGTCTGTCTGTCTGTCTGTCTGTCTGTCTGTCTGTCTGTCTGTCTGTCTGTCTGTCTGTCTGTCTGTCTGTCTGTCTGTCTGTATATGTTTGTACCATCATTCTGGCCCAATCTGTTCATGGATTTCTCTGAAACTTGGCATGATGATAGGTTTTGACCCAACTTAAAACATTAGCCAAAAAAAATTCTGGAAGATGGTAACCATAGTAACAAGAAAAAGCCAATAATGGTATTTTGGTCAAAAAACCCTTGGAGCTACAGATCTGAAACTTGTTATGCATGTATGACTTCACTCTGGGAGTAATATGGGCTGGGTCCCACCTGACCACATCTTTTCCTATTCCTGTGTAAAGCTAAAAATGCCAAGAATGCTATATCAGCCAAAATACTTGAACCTAAGGAGTTAGACCATGTACCCCTACATATTTGGAATCTATGTAATCTGGGGAATGTTTAAAGTACATATTTATGACCACTTCCATTTCTGTGTTCATGTCAGGCCCAAAAAATGCCAAAAATGGTTCTTTAGCCATACAAACACTTAGAGCGACAGACTTAAAACATGGTATGCATACGCAACTTACTTTGGGAGTATCATGGGTGGGATCCCTCCTGGCTACACCTCTTCCTTTTGGTATGTAAAGTGAGAAAGTGCCACAAAAAAAAGAAAGTCTGAACATAGCTTGGGCCTAGTGAGTTATATCCACAAACACACTTAAATATGTATTTGGTTTGTATGTATGTATGTATGTATGTATGTATGTATGTATGTATGTATGTATGTATGTATGTATGTATGTATGTATGTATGTATGTATGTATGTATGTATGTATGTATGTATGTATGTATGTATGTATGTATGTATGTATGTATGTATGTATGTATGTATGTATGTATGTATGTATGTATGTATGTATGTATGTATGTATGTATGTATGTATGTATGTATGTTTGTATGTTTGTATGTATGTGTGTCTAGGCATCACAGCCAAATACTTGGATCAAATAGGCTGAAATTTGATATGTGCTCTCCAAGAAGCCATGTGAGCATTATTTAACACGTGGGCATGATAATGGGAGTGGTTTTTCCATGGCCACACCTATAGGAAGTTATTTTGGCTGAAAAAGTTAAACCAGAGACTAATCAGGTAAAAAGTTGTCGTGAGGTCTCCAAGTACCCAGAAAAGCATTAGTAACCGCATATAGGTGCTGTTTGGTTGTACCCACACCTACTGGAAGTTGTTTTGGCTATCAAAAGCTAATCCAATGACCAACCAATCTGAAATTAGAAATGAAATTCCCAAGCAACTGAATGAGCATTATTAATCTTATGTGTGTCAATGGGTGTGGTCTATTCATTGCCACACCCATAGGACATCATTATGCCTATCAAAAACTCATTTATGGAACAATCAGGCTGAAATTTGGCATATGGAGTCCAAGTAATTAAGTAAGCATTATTAATTGCATGTGGGTGTGATAGTGGGTGTGGTTTATTAATAGTCACACCCACATGTGTCGTTTGGCTCCCAAAAGGTAATTGAAGGACCAACCAGGCTGAAATTTGAGTGGCTTCTGTAATGTCTCATTGACATTGGCCAGTCAACCCTGGGTATATATAGATATATATATACTAGCAGCATATACCTGGCGTTGCCCGGCCAATGTCAACATGAAACATAGAAGCCACTCAAATTTTGGCCTGGTTGACCTTTTAATTACTTTTGGGTAGCCAAAACAACTTCCAGTTTGTGTGGCTAATACCAAACCACATACATTGCCACACCCACATGTAGTTGATAATGCTTACCCGATTACTTACACTCAGTAAGCCAAATTTTAAAATGATTAGTTCATAAATGAGTATTTGGTGGGCATAATGATGTCCTACGGGTGTGGCCAGGACCAAACTACACCCAGTGACACACATTTGATCAGTAGTGCTCACCCAGTTTCTTGGAAGTCTCATTCCAAATTTCATTCTGGTTGGTCATTTCATTAGTTTTGAATAGCCAAAACAACTTTCAGTGGCTGTGGCTATGGCCAGACCGCACCCATATTTGGTTAATAATGCTTTCTTTGGTACTTGGAGACCACATGCCAAAATTTTGCCTGATTGGTCTCTGATTAATTTTTTAAAAGCCAAAATTACTTCCTGTGGGTGTGGCTATGACCAAACCACACCCATTACCATGCCCACATGTGTTTAATAATGTTCACCAGGGTTCTTGGAGAGCATATACCGAATTTTGGCCTTTTGGTCTAAGTGTTTAGCTGTGATGCCTAGGCACAAACATTTACAAACCAAAATATATATTAAAGTGTTTGTTGATCTAACTCCTTCAGTCCAAGCATTATTCGGAATTTTTTTTTACACACCAATGGGAAGAGGTGTTGCCAGGAGGGATCTCACCCATGTTACTGTCTAAGTCAAGTTGTGTATACATACCATATATCAAGTTTGTCACTCCAAGAGTTTGTTTGGTGAAAGTACCATTTTTGGCTTCTTTTGGGCCTGACACAAAAGCAGAAGTGGTTGTGGTCATATAAATGCACTCAAAACATTTCTCATATTATATAGATTACAAATATATATGGGTTCATGGATCTATCTCCCAAGGTTCAAGTGTCTTTGCTGAAATACCATTTTTGTCATTTTTAGCCTTACACAGGGAAAGGAAAAGATGTGGCCCGGTGGACCCAGCTCATGTTACTCCCTGAGACAAGTTGTGTATACCTATCAAGTTTTAGATCTGTAGCTATAGGGTTTTTCTGGAAAATATACCATTTTTGGCTTTTTCTCATTGCCATGATAACTATTTTTTGAAATTTTTAGCCCATGTTTTAGGTTGGGTCAAAATCTATCATCATGCCAAGTTTCAAAGAATCCATCCACAGGTTTGGCCAGAATGATGGTACAAACAGGCAGACAGACAGACAGACAGACAGACAGACAGACAGACAGACAGACATCTCCTAGCAGCATATACCCAGCATTGCCCAGCCAATGTCAACATGAAACATTATAGAGGCCACTCAAATTTCGACCCGGTTGGTCTTTTATTTAGCTTCTGGCAGCCAAAACAACTTCTTGTGGGTTTGGCTGATACCAAAGTACACCCACATTCAGTTATTAATGCTCACCCAATTACTTGGACCCCATATGCCAAATTTCAGCCTGATTGGTCCATAAATGAGTTTTTGGTAGGCATAATGATGTCCTATGGGTTTGGCTATGACCAGATCACACCCATTACATAAATACGTGATTAATAATCCATTTGCTTAAAACCTCATTCTAAATTTGAGTCTGGATTAGCTTTTAATAGCCAAAACAACTTCCTGTGGGTGTGGCTATGGCCAACTCACACCCATATGTGGTTAATAATTCTTTCCCGGCTACTTGCAGACCACACACCAACTATGATTAACATTATCCAGCCAGAATAACTTCCTGTGGTTGTGGCTATGGCATAACTGCTCCCATTAACATGCCCACATGTGTTTAACAATGCTCACCTGGATTCTTATAGAGCACATGCTAAATTCAGCCTTTTTGGTTCCAGTGTTTGGCCGTGAGGCCTAGACACACATACAAAAATGTATACATACTTATGAACCAAATGTATATTAAAATGGGTTTGCGGATCTAATTCCTTAGGTCCAATCTTTATTCAGAAGTTCTTTTTTTTTGTGGCACTTTTTCTCTCTACGCACCAATTGGAAGTGGTATAGCAATGAGGGATCCTGCCCATGTTACTCCCAAAGTCAATTTGTGTATGCATATCATGTATTAACATGTTTTAAGTCTGTTATTCCAAAGTTTTTAATGCCAAAATACATTTTTGGTTGTTTTTTTAAGCCTGACATGGACACATAAGTGGGTGTGGTCATATACATGTACTTAAAATATTCCCCAGATTAAATTAATTTCAAATAAATATGGGTTCATGATCTCCTTAGGTCCAAGTGTTTCTGCTGATAAACAATATTTGGCATTTTTAGCCTTACACAGGAAAAGAAAGAGGTGTGACCAGGTGGGACCCAGCCCATGTTACTATGAGAGTGAAGTTGTATAAGCATACCAAGTTTTAAATCTGTAACTCCAAGGGTTTTTTCTGGAAAAAATACCATATTAGGCTTTTTCTCGTTACCATGGTAACCATTTTATGAAATTTTTAGCCCATGTTTTAAGTTGGGTCAAAACCTATCATCATGCCAAGTTTCAGAGAAATCCAC